>JASPKZ010003434.1:1200000-1646283 GCA_030220185.1 Diploptera punctata
ACATGGTGGCTGTATAATATAATTAAAATTAAGGATTTCGGTTGGTGTGGACCCTCCACGAGAACCTGGGTCAACTTTACACGAATACGTATATTTAATCAATGAGGATGCCATCTGTAAAATCCATTCACTTATTTAATTTTATTTAATATCCTTGTAATTGCTTTCTGCACTTGAATGACTTTTGGGTGTTAAAATAAACAATTTTATCAAAACATTAATATCAACGCTTTTTAATTATAATCTGTCAAATATTTTCAGATTATTCTGTGCCGGTCTTTATAAATTAAGAGTAAATAAACTTAAAAGCTAAGGTGAACTCTAGGGTCCACTTTATTCGAATGTGGAGGTTAAAGTAGACCTTTCTTGCAATGGAAAAGATTTATAAAGTATGTTTCCATATTTGAATAAAATAACAATGCTATTTCATAATGATAATCACTGTAATTGAACAAAATTCAAGTCCCTTAATTAAAAGAAGAAAAACAAATTCAAAACAGGGGTCCAAATTACACGATGTTCCTCTAATTATAATACAAGAATTATCATCCGGTATCATGGCAGCTGCCGCCGTCTTCCGGAAACCAAACGCCATTCCTCTCTATCCATCCATTGATCTTCCTCCATTCCTCTGATATTCATAGCTGCTTGTACCCCTTCTAACCAAGTTTTCTTCGGTCTTCCTCTCTTCCTCCTTTCCATTGGGATCCATTCAATAACAATTTTTGGCAATCTTTGCTCTGGCATTCGTTTGACATGACCATACCACTGCAATCTTTTCTTGTCTGTTTGACATGACCATACCACTGCAATCTTTTCTTGTCTATGATGTCCGGCTCCTCTTGTACACCCATAATTTCCCTTATTTCTTTATTTCGTATTCTATCCATTCTAGATTTTCCAGCTGATCTTCTTAAAACATCCATTTCTGTACTTAAAATTATTTTCATACAAGAATAATATATGTAATATCTGGACCAACAGAGTACAGTTTATTAGTAGACTCTCTCTTAGCAATAGTTACAGCTCTCAAAATTTCTCTACTTAAATTCAAAGAGAAATTAATAAGAACTGAGACCATTACCAAGAATGGATTTATAGACCCTATTCATGGAGTTTTAAGCACATTTACCACAAATCACTACGGATAAAACGTGTTTTTGATAGGTTATATCCCTAGGTCTTCTTACCATCCTATCCATCGAAAATCCCAGTACTGTATCATAGATATAGGGCCTACCTTCCAGCGTTTTAGCCGAGTGGTTAAGGCAAGCTGCCTTGGCGCAAAGCGAGTCTCCATGGGGGAAGAAATTTCCTCATGAAATTTCAACCAGTATGGGATCTGTGCCCACCCAGCATCGTGAGGTGTTGGGGTATCTACAATAAGTAGCGGCTCCAGGTTGAGAAAACTAGCTGTAACGGCTGGGGGAGCTGATATGCTGACTTCATGCATCCCCTATATAGGCAAGATGATCGTCTACCTCTGTGATTAACACATGTAGGTGTGTGGCCAGTAGCTGGATGGCACGCCAAGGGTACTCTAGGCCTGTCGCACCATGGAGTTTATTGTAAAATTATAGTTAAAAAAATCCCACTCCATATATTTGAGACAACACAGTCCTACCGCATTACTAACAGCTAAATCACTAGTCATGGGCCTATACACTTTCGCAAATTTGTGCTGATGTGGTAAAAGCTTCAATAATAATTTTCTTTTTTTTCATTCTATCTCGAGCATCGTGTTCCCCTAAAATGCGGCAGAAATATATCAAGTATATGCATACTATAACTCTTTGGTATAAAAGTAAATAGTGCTTCCATCCATAGTAATTCTACCCGAAGGCAGGTCCTTCATTGCAATCATAGCATTTTCGTGCTATGCTTGCAGCTTTACTAGGGAATTGTGTAGGTGTGGTAGCTTCCCGTTGCTTTCCACACCGGTGAAGGATGATGGTGATGATAATGGTAAGGATGATGAAGATGGTCATATGATTTCGGGGACCGTTTGGGCCTTAAAGTTTTGCTGACATTTGTCTTACAAGTGAGGAAAAACCCCGATAAAAACCTCACCCAGAAAACTGCCCGACCGGGGATCGAACCCGGGCCCGCTGCGTGACAAGGCAGCACGCTACCTCGATACCACAGCGGTGGACGTAGTGCTTAATAAGTTTTTATAAACTTTCAGTAAGTTGCAGGTTGCTAGGCTAAGATTACGCTACACGCAATTTCCTATAAAATACTTTGCATGTTATATACTAGTTGAGGGTTAACACTTCGGTAGCGTAAAAAAGGGCCATCCTAATCCCAACATTGCATGATGGTTAAGCATCTCCACGTCAGTTTTAGACAGTCTGAATGTTTTTTTTTTAAATGGATAAGAATATTTATATTTTAAATGAATGATGCGATTTCATGAAAGGATAATAAAAATGTACTTGTTTACCCAGAATCCTTTTGGACATGGCCTAATTGTTTATCGAACCCATAGGTTCATGGCCGTGCCGGACATAAGCTCTCCATACATCCCTTTCCTGAGCCAAATTTTTCCAGTCATCTCTGTATAATCTACTTCCCTCAAATCATAATATTCTCCCACCTCATTCTTGGTATACCAACTGGGCATTTTCCCTCTGGTTTTCCTACAAGAAGCTTCCATGCACATCTTTCCTTCCAAATTCGTGCCACATGTCCTGCCCATTGCAGTCTTTGAGACTTAACTGCTCTCACTATATCTGGCTTCCTATAAAGATCATATAGGCCTAGTTCACTGTTATGTAGCCTTCTCCATTCACCTATCAGTTCATCTCTCTTTGGTCCAAAAATTTTCCTAAGAACTTTATTCTCCAATATTCGTAATCTCCTTTCCTCCCTTAAAGTAAGAGTCCATGTTTCGCATCCGTATAATATAACTGATATAATAGTTTTATATATTTTCAGTTTCGCGTTTTTTCAAAGGAGTTAGGACGTCAAGAGTTTCTGTAATGCATAATAGCACGCATTTCCAGAATTGAGCCTATGTTTAATTTCTTTGTTCATCTCATTCCTGCATGTGAATTATTGTTCCTAGGTATTTAAATTCAGCCACTCCTCAAAATTACAGCTATCCATTTCCATTATAAATGCATTTCTATGTGTGACCATATTTTTAGTTTTGATATTTACTTCCAGTCCCAATTTCTTAGTGTTATTCAGTAGTGTGTACGTTTTGGCCTTCTTAATTTTGTCAAAGTAAAATGATAGGGATCTGACCTGACTACCACACACCACACCTACACTGGCTGGATTAACGTCCTCCTCTGTGAATGTGGGCGTGAACAAAGCAGCTGGCTTGTAGGGCGAGGGCCTTCTGGGCCTGTCGCACCATCCAGTCGTAAATCAAATCATAAAGTTTGCTTATTCTTGCCCCATGATAATAAAATCATACAGCCTACGTATTCTGGCCCCCGGGTTAATCTACGTTACGTATAAATTTCCTCATTTCCGCGTCCTAGCCGTGCGGTTTAAGGCTGGTGCAGAGCTGTAAGAATAGGATCATGAAGGGAAAAAAATAGCTGGAATATATTTTTTCATTAGGAAATGTGCGCTCAGTTGAGCATTAATGGTGGGACAAGACACACACACCCAGACCCTAGGTCGAGATTTAAAATCCCTTACCCCGCCGGGAATCGAACACGGGTCGCCGGAGTGGAAGGTAGGGACTACCGACGGACTAGCAGGAATATTAGACAGTGTGGAATCTGTGCCCAACCAGCATCGTGACGAATGTTCGTAGATCTAGTAGCGGCTCCAGGATGACAAAATCAGATATAACGATTAGGGAGCTAACACGCATAACCGACGTTAATCAGCAAAATTAGACCATTAATAATGAGGATTAACCTACAATGAAATTTTTAAAAAAAATCTTCACATGCAGCAGATCATTTGAATGTCGGTCTAACTGCCGCAATTTTTTGTTTCGTTGTAACTAAATTCGGTACACGAGCCCACTATTGAAATGAATCCATAGACATTCTTTAAAAATCAACGAAATCCGTCCGTTAGTAGTAGGCCCTACATTCGGGTTTACCTGAAACCAAATTTTAAATATCAGTCTAGCTGCACCCTTGCTTTTCTCGTAATGTCACTGTATAAGCATAAATACAACTTATGTAATTAATACAATAAATATAGGGCCTATATTCCATTAACTAACAAAACCCAATATAAGACAATTGGTGATAGTGGAGAAAATTTGGAATTAGAAGATACCTAAGGTACAATTAATATGTTACAAAAATTATATATTTGGGAGTTTAAATAGTAAATGATAAAAACAATGAATAGAAAATATCCACTATCTCGGGGTAGTTGCTGCCTTGTCACGCAGCGGGCCCGGGTTCGATCCCCGGTTGGGATAGTTTCTTGGGTGAGGTTTTTATCGGGGTTTTTCCTCACCTGTAAGACAAATGTCAGGAAACTTTAAGGCCCAAACGGTCCCCGAACATCATATGGCCATCGCAATCGTCATCATTCACATTCATCTTATATTAAGCTTAGGAATAGGGACTCTTCTGGCGCACTTCTATCATCATCGCCCATCATAAACACTGGTCAGCATGATTTTTGTCTCATGGGTACCAATAGTTGTACGTAATGCAGTTTTTTGTCGTGTTTTCAAACATGGATTCGGAATTTCTCCATCATCCACAATTAATTTATTTCAATTTCAATTAATGGATTTAAATAATTTTTTAATAAACTTTTTTCGTCCATTGTAAAATAAAACGGGAACACTTTCATCAGGTGATTTAAGCTAAGAAAAAGAGATATCAAGACAAATGGAATCATAATATGCTTGCCGATTATTGTTGGACCATCAAGACGGGTGCACCACAGGCGAAATATAGCAGAAAATCGTCATTTCTTTATTTCTAGGGTAGGGGAGTCCGAATGTTCGAATATTGTGTACTTACGAATGTAGAAAATATTAAAGTGTTTGAAATTGTAAATGCCTGTCTCTCGGTAATCTTGCATGATGGAGAAAAACCGGTATCATATTTGAATTCAGGAGAAAATATACTGTCAGAATCACATTTTTCTTTTTTTGTTGCTCAGTGTAATCGGGGCAGTAACACCGCCTTCCAGGCGCTCCAACCTCAGAAAGTGGGTTACAATTACGTCAATGCCAGGAGAGAACATCAGAAATGTCCAAAAGGACAAACGGGTGGATTAAAAAAGATTTGAAAATAAAAAAAGTTAAAAAGTAGATCTGCAATATCAATGTTGAATGAAATTTTGTAGGAGAAATAGACATTCAAAGAAACTAAAATCCATATTTAGAAATCAATAGCAACAAGTTTAATGTCCTGTGGTGCAGAAAAATTAACTATAAATAATAATTAAAATTGTAATGAAGATGCTCTAAATTAGGATCATCATCATCCGATTGAGGGTCTTTCCACTTTTCAGCGGTTGCCCTTTTACAAGCCGGCTGCTGGCCCTTCACATCCACATGTGTCAATCACAGAGGTAGATGATCAACAGCCAGTGTAGGGGTGACATGTGGTTAGCATGTCGAGTCCCCCAGCCGTTATAGCTGGTTCCTCAACCTGGAGCCGCTACTTATTGTAGCTACCCAATTGCCTCACGATGCTGGGTGGGCACCGGTCCCATACTGGCCGAAATACCATGAGAAATTTCTTCCCCCATGATCATCGCTCCAAGGATTAGGCAATTGCCCGTTCCGACTTCATAATACATCAGCCCAACGTCTAGGTCTTCCAACATCACGTCTTCCTCTTGCTTGATAATTTCTTGCTAACAATGGATATCTCTTCTAACTCATTTAGGATCAAAAACAATATTATCCGAGGGGGGGAAAAACAATTATACAATTTGTGGGAAATAAACAATTACAGTGGTTAGGACATGTGAAGAGGATGAATGAAGATAGCCTATAGATTGCCAGCTACCGAGTTTCGAGCCGATTTCAAATCCGAGGAAAAAAAAAGAGGGAAGCCTAAGAAGACATGGATATAGAGAGGGGATTATGAATTTGATGAATGACTTGGGACTGCAGAATTGCAACTGAAAGGATAGAGATAATGGAGGATCTGAGCCCGTTGGTTCATGGCCGCGCGGACATAAGCTCTCCATACATCCTATCCTGAGCTAAAGTTTTCCAATCATCTCCTGTATAATATACTTCCCTCAAATCATAGTTGATATTCTCCCAACTCATTCTTGAACTGGGCGTTTTCCCTCTGGTTTTCCTACAAGAAGCTTCCGTGCATGTCTTTCATTCCCCATTCGTGCCACATGTCCTGCCCATCGCAGTCTACGAGACTTATTATATCTGGCAAGAATCGAAATTTAATTTTGGGCACAGGTACATGTATGCATTTAAAACCCGTAAAATAAAAACGAACAAAATCGGACCATTAATTCGATTCCTGAAGAATTCGCAGTTTACGCAGCTCCTTCATAACTTTCAGCACTTAGGATGTGATAGAGAGGTGAGGTATGCATTTAAAACCCGTAAAATAAAAACGAACAAAATCGGACCATTAATTCGATTCCTGAAGAATTCGCTTATAGTTTACGCAGTTCCTTCATAACTTTCAGCACTTAGGATGTGATAGAGAGGTGAGGTATGAAGGGATGGAAAGGTTGGGTTATGTTAATAGGTAGGAGGGAGTATGAAGTGATGATAGTGGGGAACGAGGAGCGGTATGTCGGATGGGTTGGAGGGATGAAGTGTTTTGATTGAGGGGAGAGGGAAGGAAATTATACTAAGGGGAAGGAGATACGAACAGTGGCGTGCATTAAACCTGCGTTTGTTAATTTCAGCAAGAGTTGTATTATTTCCCCATAGTTTAAATGTGAGATTTGGCCATGGATTCTACTGTCATGAAGTTAAAAAGGAATTTTTTTTTTACGGCCTTGGTAAATAATACTTCTCCGGTCGAAATTTCGAGGTAGGTTCGGTATGGAATGGTTGAAAGTTCCATTGTTACTTTTAAGAAATGAGGGTGAAGACGAATTTATTCATTGCCATCTGGGACAAGTTTACTGGGTGAAAATTTTTAGGGGTCTTCTTAACCTACAAGAAAAAATCATAAGTCTACTTTTAGGCCCATATAGTCCCCGAACATTCCCTGGTCAACCTTTTATATTCACCTTGTTTAGCATGACTGAATGGTGTCTTTGACCTAAAAGTTAATGTTGCCTAATAGATGGCCCGGGATTTCATTCGTTCAGAGAGACCCTACATGTCCTTGTATGATTAAAAAAAAAAGAATCCTAAATGCCCTGTGATAAACAGAAGTCCCCTGTAAGGCCCGGGTTGTGTGGGGCATGAAGAGATGTGAAAGTAATGAAATGAACACAAAAAAATGTATTTTTACGAAGTAATAAATGGCGACTCTTCAAAGCAGAATAACAAATAGGCGATGATGTAATGCTCAGGTATAACTAGAGACCGGATTAGGTATATGCATTTGCATATTTACACCTTCTTCACCTGTAATTGCATAATTTTAACTAAAAACTAGTGATAATGCTTATTTTCGCACTATATTTACAACATTTTAAAGATCTTTGTTTTATAATGAACTTTTGGAGATCATCAAAACTGTAGTAAACGATTTCGATAGTGGCTTTGACAGTTAGTCAGTGCAAGAAAGCATGTAACGATTCCAGCATTTTAAAAAAATGCAGTGACTAGCATTAATTAATTTTTTTCCATATAGCTGCAACTATTAAAAAGCTTTGAACTGAAGGTTTGGCGTTGATTGATTCTATTCAGTTAATGGATAGAATCCGTCAACCGAACTCCTTAATGACCTGAGGCATTCCCAAGGAAAAGTTTGAGGAACATTTTGAACGATAACCCGGGCAGTCTACCTTTGTGTAAATAGTTTTTTAATGGGACGGGCGAGCTTTTGCCAGAAATAATAAGTGCCATAATAGCTCTAAAATACAAATACTGCCCAGTTGCCTCAGTTGACGTAGAACGGTCCTTTTCGGTTTATAAAAATATTTTTAGCGATCGAAGACACAACCTTACTACCGAACGTTTGGAACTGTACCTGATCGTTTCTGCTTACAATACAGTAAAAGTTCCTTATTCGCGGGATAAAAAATTGCGACACAGTTCCCGTATTAGCGTCATTTTTTTTATCGCGGATCCAGTCGGTATAATAGAAGGATTAGTTCAGGTATTTTATTTATTGCAGGCAGATGCCAAGGCGGATTTTACAAATAGTGATTCAAATCAAATAGACAAATATCAAAACAAACCTTGTCACTAACCCTAAAGTTCATTGTTAAAAGCTGTTGTATTTCACGTGCCGATATGTACAGTACTTTGATAAATTCCTACACCGTCACGATCGGCCGCCTATATTATTGTATCAACTTGTCTTTCTATGCAATAATTTTGATTTAACAATACATATGTTTATTGTGCTTTGTCAAGAGTAAAAGTAAAAAATTAGTACCGAAGAGAAAAAAAAAGTGTAAAGTAAAAATAGAATTTCTTGATTTTATACGCGTTGGCGAGACGTTTGCGTCTATATCAGGCTGTTCCAATGTAAATTAATCGAGAAATCCGAAGACAAAATAAGGAATTCTGTCGCAGAATTCACAGCTGAATAACAATATTAATTGAAAGACCTTTTAAAAGCTGACTCAAAAAACAGGAACAAATTACACCTTGCCTAAAACTGACACATAATTAATACAAATTGTTCAAAATCTCTAATTAATTAATTTTATTTTGATTATTATATTATGTAACCTTAGAACGTATCCCCCCCATATACCCATAGGCCTACAAATTACCATTCCATATTCGCGGTTTCTATATTCGCGGCATATTTGCGGAAAATATCCCCCTGAATAACGAACTTTTACTGTAGTAGCAAAATGAAGAATATTTTAATTTGTGAACATTACTTTTACTTGATAGCCTACTGACCTAGAATTTATCATTATCAGTGATAAATGGTAATATTAATAGATAATAAAATATTAATTTGTTAATTTAGAAATAAAATATCTAATAAAGTAATAATTTTTTTTATTATTTATTATTGACATTTTTCATGCATATTTCATGCTTATGTTGCATATAATCCGGTCTCTAATTATGTCCTTTTGATTCAATCCTTCTTGAATTGTGAGTTGTTTTCAGCTCGGTATAGGCCTACACTAAGCTTCTTACGATTCAAGCTATTTTGATTCATAATCGTGTCGGAGAACAGCCTGGTGTGTCGTACCTGGGAAACACAGCCGTACGTAGAGTAGTAGACTTTCATTCCATTTATCTCCATAATATTGGGGGAGTGCAATACATTTTTTCATGTTGCTGTGCCCAAAACCGTCTGCCTGCCCAGTCTGAATAAAGAACTACGAGGGTTTATTTTGGTTAGAGAAGTGATCAAAAGGCTAAAACTAGTAAAACAAAACATTCCAAGGCAAAATAGAATAATTTGTAGGCCAAGGAAATTTGTTGAGGTCGATTGAAATGATGAACTTTCTTCGAAATGCAACTGTAACAGCAAGATGTCTTTGCACAGAGCTACGTGACTTGCGCTGGTTCGAGTATTCATGGATTTTCGACCAGTGTGATACCGGTGAGCTACAAGCCGGAGGGTCGAGGGTTAAAGTCCCGTTGGGGTCAGGATTTTTAAACTGACCCAAACCATCTGGTGGCACTGTGGCCCGGGGGTCGACTCAGCCTCTAACTGAAATGAGTACCAGACGCTTGTTCTGAGGTAAAGGCGGCCGTCACGCAGGGCTGACAAAGTGCCGATTGTCTAGAAAAAGTGGGAGCCTTAACCTCCTACTACGCCAAGGGCCTCCTGAGGCCTGTTGTGGGATCACTTTACCTTTATGATACCGGTGCCCACCCCAGCATTGTAATTTGGATTAGGAAAATCAGCTATAACGGCTCGGGGACCCTATATGCTGATCACATGGCACCATTACCCTGGCTGGATGATCGTCTACTTCTGATTAACACGTGGATGTGAGCCCAGCATCCGGATGGTAAGTTAAGGGCTTTCTACGCCTGTCGCGTGTAGGTAGTTTTTAGTAACATTATCGAATTATAGCCTCAAATATAACGAAAACCAAGAAAATCGCGCATAAGACATCCAAGCCAATAGGGAAGCTTATGTGCCGATATTGAATTACAGCATTTTTTTTTTAAATTTGAAGTTAACTGCGGTCAGAGTGGAATGACGTGTCGGTGGTATAAGTAGTATTTATTAACATTAGGCCTAGTAGTAGTGGTATGTAGTATTTATGCTACGGGGGTAGGCTAATCATAATGCCTAAGATGATCTATTAAATTGTTATGCATAACACGGCCTCAGAGGATACGGATTTGATTCGTGATAGGCCCTTAATACCAGTCATAAAACTGAAGCGTATCTCGAGTTAGGATTTGGAAAGAGGTCAGTCTCGTGAAGTAGAGCATTTCTTGAGTTAGGTCTTTAATTTTAAAAAGTCGGGTACTAAAATTGAACCAATAGGTTGTGTGTGTTCATTTTACCACATAGGCCCTATGCCTAATATACGTAATTTGTTGGTCAGTAATAGCATCACTTTAAACGGCCTTCATTCTTCGAAGAATGGTTCCCATAAACAGTATTTGTTTTGCATGCCCAAGTGTTCTTGACGTGCCGTTACAACTCTGTGACATAGTCTAGACTATAGAGTTCCTCTCCGAAAGGAAGTCATGCCCGTAAATTCCCTCGGGCCGTAACTAAACCTCGGATACAATGATATAAGCACTGCTATAGTTCATCGAGGCTTCCAAAGTATTACAATAGGTTTAAATTTAAAATTAAAAAGTAGGCCAATTAAAAACAGGAATTCACTATCATTAACAAGACGACACAGTTAAGTGGTAACCAAGTAAGTTTAAACCAAGTAAGCTTAATTGCACAGTTAATTAAAAATTTCTGCTATGTGCAAGATTTTAAAATTTAAGTGCTGTAATAAATAATTGCACGGTGAAAAATATTAAAAATTAATATAAAATTATGGAATATTCACCTGAAAGGTCCGTCTCCTCAACTTAATTAATCATTTAACTGTAGCGCTTTCTCGTGACTTGTCCCATCATCGGCAGGATTCAAAACTGAAACACCAGTTTTCAGTTTTGAATCCTGCCGATGATGGGACAAGTCACGATAGCTCTACAGTTAAATGATTAATTAAGTTGAGGAGACGGACTTTCAGGTGAATATTCCATAATTTTATATTAATTTTGAATAATACCTCAACGGAACACATCATGCATCTTATAATAGTTGAAAAAATATTAGGCTGTATCATAAATGCCGGGTTTTTAAAGTAATTTTAATGATGAAATTTTGAAGATGTTCGTTCCAAACAGGCGTGCAGTCCATGTGGATCTTTATTATCAATAGGCTTAACTGAAACGAGTTCATTAAATGTTGAGGTTCGCGGAATCAAATCCTACTGGGCTCCATACTGCATAAACAACACGTTCCAAACAGGCGTGCAGTCCATGTGGATTTTAATTCTCAATAGGCCAAACTGGAACGAGTTCGTGAAAAGTTGAGGTTCGCGGAATCAAATCCTACTGGGCTCCATATTGCATGAACAACAAAATTTTGGAATTGGATGAATCGAATTGCTACCAAACTCAGCATACAGCTTGTGCTTTTGATCCATGGCCCATTTCTTTCGTAAATTTTCGAGAAACATTGAAGCTGTGGAAATGGGTATCAACGAAACATTGAAGCTGTGGAAATGGGTAACAACGAATTCGCGGAATAATAAATCTCAAGATTTATCCTGTAAGAATTAAACTTGAGTTATCAGAATGGAAGTATGGATAACACCAAAGAATATGATGATTTCTAATTTGAAGAGCAGTTTAATTTCTTGCCATAAATCATTCCGAATAAAATTTTGTTAAAAATCACTACTTATATGAGGACTACTTGTCTTTTAATTTGTTGCTTATATCATTAAAAATTACCCGAGGAATGTTTCGTTGAGCTTAAGAGTCGTTTAATGAGTTCGTGAAATAAGTTTAAAAAATTACCAGAGAAATGTTTTGTTGAGCTTAAAAAAACGGAGTTATATGCCATTATCCACCGAAAACAATGGATGTGATTCACTGAACATAATGGGTATGATTCATAATTTTCAATGCACTTATAATTGTGCAAACAAAATGGAAAACGCTTTTTAAACAAACGAAATGTAAGTGGAGTAATAAAGAACATAGATATTCATACATATATATATATATATATATATATATATATATAAAGAAAACAAAAGTAAATTGAAAGAAAAAATCAGCAGGGAAAAAATATGGAGGGGAAAAAAAGAAAAGGGAAATTAAATAAAAGGATGAGAATAAATAAAAAAGGATAGTGGAAGAGAAAAAATTGATTAAGAAGAGAAGATTTTCAGTTTATTAACCTTTGTTGAAATATGATTAAAGACTTTTCGAACCCTACGAAACAATAGTTTTCTTAACGCATTCATATATGATAAGGTCTAAAATAAGAATGGCAAAAAAATATTTTTTTATTTGAACATGAACTATGTTACGAAAAAAAAATTGCAAATATTCTCATGTTAAAATTACTTTATTCATATATTTTCGTCAATGCCAGCAATATAATTTTTCAAGCTTTTTTTCTTCCAATTTTTTTTAAAAAAAGCTAAGCTTATCTCTTTTTAACTTGGGTTTTTTCTTCTTCGGACATTTTATTTATGTAACTATGCTTTCCGTATCTTAAATATATATGTAAACTTACATAGGCCTACTAGAATTTGAATACAAGATAGATGCACGTAATTTGAATACAAGATTAGATGAACGTCGTCTACTTCCCGGTTGCTTTCTAATTCCCGACTTATTCCCGGTTTTCAGGATTTTCCCGACTGCTGGACGCCTGAATAATGAAATCAAGTCAATACACAAAAAAAAATCGAAATTAAGTAGGTCTGCTCTAATTGTTTAATCAACGAGAATAATTGCAAACGAATATAATAAAAAATGTTTTCAAAAGGTTATTCACAATAACTTAATGAAACATGTAAATAAAGTAGACTGAATACTAATAAATATAGAGCCAAGACATTCTGAAAAAAAAAATGTTTTTCGATATGTTTTTGGGTTTTGTAAATGGCTATGGGTCCACGAAATTAATGCAGTAGTAATTTTTTATAAGTTTCTAAGCAGATAGTCTTCTTCATTTATAATCTAATGGCAATACGGCATTTTGCTTTTGCGCGGTTGGGTGTGCTACAGCCAGCTTTACGAAACTACACGTGTAAAGCATAGGTTTATATAAAAATCTTACGTTATACTGATTCACTTGATTAGTTGGGCCACTGCAATGTTTCCGATTTCATTTCTAATATTTTGTTTTAGTTCTTCCAATGTATGAGGAAATGTTTCGTATACTTCGCTTTCAGATTACCCACAAGTAAAAATCACACTATTGGATCAGGGGAGCGAGAGGGCCAGCACTAATCACTCTATCTTGAAAACCTAATTTCATTCAAGGACTCCTCTGCTGTATGAGCAGTAGCAGAATTTTGTTGAAACCATCGATAAATCATCTCTTCAGTTCACGAAAAATGGGGTAAAAATGTCATTTCGGTGCCTCTCTGCATTTACAGCCTGCTCATAAAATATTGGACCGATTATGCGTCTATTTTTATACATGCTTTACGTGCGCAAATCGCCGTGTGCACGTTAGGTTATAAATGAAGCACTCTGTCTCATATAGGCTAACATACAATATTTCAATAGAATAAAAGTTAGGTATATACGTTTATTTTGTAAAATGATCCCATCACATACTTTAAGAAGTCCGTAGGGTAGTAGGAGATTAAAGCTCCCTTTGTCATCCCTAAGTGACTATATTATCTGTCTTTACATTAGAGCCCAAGTCGACGGCAGTTAAAAAAATTGTATGTAAAAATGATTTCCTAATTGAGGATATGGTCGAAGTCTAGGCCTAGGCCTACCATCTCTTTTCTTGTCTTCCTATCGTTGCACAGCGAACAGAAGACATAAACTCCAGTCTGGCAATACTATGGAAGCATGATTTAGGCTACTTGAAAATGAAATGATGCACCCTGAGTATTACCACACGAGAGTTAAGAGTAGAACTTGCAGATACTCGTACCAAATTAAGCCTATATTTCTTGGTTAAATGTTGTCTTCATGCGGTTAGATTCAATGAAGTCTCTTAAGCTGAGTACTGAGGGCAAATTAGTTAACGTTAAATTGTTATACCAATTTTAGTGCCTAAAGATTCAGTGATTTTCGTAGTACATAATGTACCTAATAAAATCTTACCTATATATAAGTAAGCTTACTAGG
Organism: Diploptera punctata; assembly: GCA_030220185.1. Lineage (NCBI taxonomy): Eukaryota > Metazoa > Arthropoda > Insecta > Blattodea > Blaberidae > Diploptera > Diploptera punctata. The sequence goes on from JASPKZ010003434.1 coordinate 1,214,378, forward strand.
CACCAAAAGTGGCTTTAAAAATGTAAGCCTACATATATAAATACCTACATAGGCTCAATTCTGGAAATGCGTACTATTATGCATACAAGGACTCTTGACGTCCCAACTCCTTTCAAAAAACGTTAAATTAAAAATATATAAAACTATTATTCTACCAGTTATATTATATGGATGCGAAACGTGCACTCCCTACTTTAAGGGAGAAAAGGAGATTACGAGTAGGTCTAAAGTTCTTAGAAAAAAATTTGGACCAGAGAGAGATGAGCACATGGGTATTTGGAGAATATTTCACTGCAGTGAACTAGTCTTTATAGGAAGCAAGATATGTCTCTCCGTGGTTATGTGGGTCATGCAGAACCTACACTAACACCATGTGCTACCAAGATATTTATTTTTAAAAAATCCAGGAACAATTGAAAGATAAGAGCCTCAGCTTTAGGCCTATAGAAGACGGAGATGGCATAGCCTAGAGAGCTTGGTTCTTGAATACCGGCCTTACTCACGTGATTATGATGCAAGTTGAATTCTCTTATTCGCTATCCGACAGTGGACGGGCATGTCCGGCGTCGTCACTTTCCATTTTAGAAACACTGAAAACAATATTAGTAACCGCAAAAAAATATATGAATAAAACATTCAAAAACACTGTAACATAAATTAAACTATTATCAGCCGCAACACATGTATTCAAAAACGTAACTCTGCAACAAAAGAGCAGGACTTGTGAATGGTTAATACTATTGAATGTGTAGATAAGCGTGCAACGGGGATTCACAGATTTCCCTCCTCCCTTACTTCATTCCCCGCTCTTCATGATGTAGGCCTACATAGCTTACGTCTACATCAAGCTACCTAGTTTCGTGAGTGAAGACTTTTTTCGTGTTTATACCTCACTCTAAGTCAAATATCGGGAACCTTAAGACCCTAATGGTCCCCAATCATACGGCCATCATAACATAAAAGCATCGTTTATGTATGAATGTTAGTGGATGATGCGTCTTGTCTTAAAGTTCGTGTTGTATCGGACGTGGCCCTAGCTTTGATCTCATAACGCATTCAGGGAGTTCCTCTAATGTTGGCTATAAATGTGGACAACAACACTAGTCGCCACAGACCATGGATTCCTTAGGCCTCTAGTCAGAATACTCATCCAACATAGGCTAATAGAACTTATGAAAGTTTGTCGGAAGAGTTCTATTCCAGCTTGTCTTTCAACATAAAATATCAGTTTCATATAGTGTATGTACAATTATTTCAACAAATAGGCTATGTCAATTTAACATGTACCTTACAATCAATCTTAATAATATTTTACTATTCTGTTCATTGGACAATAATAGATGACTGGTAGCTCAACAGTAGCACCAGTTGACATAGCCTCTCTCTTTATAAAAATCAAATGAGTCGGCTTTGACGACTGATACCACCATTAGCTTTCCTCCAATATATTATCTGTATTTCGCAGGATTGTTATGCTCATTCATCAATGGCTCAATGCAGGTGATCAGATCGTGAGGACCAAAATTAAAGACTTAAAAATGATCCTGTGAAGTCTTTAAGTATCATAGTTAATGTTATTATCCCATCTCATTCTTGGTCTACCAACAGAGCATTTTCCCTCTGATTTTCCTACCAGAAGCTTCCATGCACGTCTTTTATTCCCATTCGTGCCACATGTCCTGTCCATCGCGTCTACGAGACTTAAAACTGTTCTTGTTATATCTAGCTTCCTATAAATAAAGAGCATGTAGTTCACTGTTATGTAGTCTTCACTCACCTCTCCATAATTGTTTCAACCCTAATAATAAATCTTTTTGAGGAAGCTAACTAATGTAACAAAATCTGCAATATCGATACCTTCTTTTAAATTTATCATCATCAGCTTAGAATATTCTGACCACAAACTCGCTGGAGACTTTAATGTTAACACCTAAGCAAGAAATAAGCAACCATACTTTTTTTTTTCACTTACACGAAATGAATGTTTTTTTTTTCAAAACTTAATTTAGATTTCTCTGGCACTAAAGAAGCACACATTACTTCCCACGCATCTTCAATTTCGTTGTTTTCATAACAACCATTCATACTTGCAGCCATTTTCTGCGAGATTGATATCAAGACCTGCTGTAATCTCAACAATTATTTTGGGCATTTATCATACGTATATACATTGACCATACTGCTAACATCAGTCAATTGTTTATAATGAACGCAAATATTTCCAAGAAAGATATTATTCTATAATTTATTTTGAAAACACAATCGCGCAAAAAAATAATGTACAACGCACGTTTGAGAAGTGTTTTACAGAATCTCACAAATTAAAGACCTCGCCATTGCTCGGTTTTTAAACATTTTCCTCGATTCTTAAATACCACTTCTCAACATCGTATAGTAATATACCATTTACGTATTACGTATAATTTCAAGGATAAAACTGTAAGCGCTTGTCTTCAGGGGTTCATAGAGGAAAAATAACAAAAAATAACATTGGTAGAACAAGAACGGTAGTTTATTGAAATGTGATCGTGGAGTCGCTATCATAGCTGAGTCAGCATTCGGCAGATCTTTGTAAACAGAGTGGCTTATCCGGTCGGCACAATAATACCGTGTGTGGGTTTGACGTAATAACATTCTTATATCCAAATACTTCAACTTTACTTTCAGTTGCCGGAGGGAGTGAGGTCTAATATAAAATGCAAACATTATTCGCTAAAATAATTAAATTTGATCAGAAAATACTTCAAATTATAAAATTATATTGATCATCGCTGTGGTCTCGGTACCAGACGGCCTTGGTCCGGTCCCCGGTCGAGACAGGTTTCCTGGGTATTCGAGGATTTTCCTGAACTGTTAAATGTCGGTAAGCTCATAAGGTCCAGTTGGTCACATCAACTAGCCATCATAATTATACATAATCACATTCGCCTTATTCAGTATGAATCCGTAAGTAAATGTGTGTTTATCTTAAAGGTGCTTGTCTCGAAAGTGGGCTTTGTTGTGCTAATCGTTCATCTGGCCAGGTCCACCATGCCCATGTGTGGTCAAAAAAATAGAATTTTAAATCTTCTCCCGAAAGGTCTTGTCTCTTAAAGACCTTGTGGTGTGGGATACTATAAACTTAAATAGAGTTTGATAAAATTGTTTGTTAATTTTTATGGTGATAACTGGAGACCGGATTATATGCAACATATGCATGGAAATATGCATGAAAAATGTCAAAATATGCAATACCAAATAATAAGCATAATAATCATTACTTTATTAGATAATTTATTTCTAAATTAACGTAAGTGTATTTTATAATTTATTTATTAATATCATGTATCACTGATAAATGATCGATTTTATCAGTATCAGGCAAAAGTGTAGTTCCAAATTTAAATATTCTACATTTTGCTACTATTGGAAACAGAAACGAGCAGGTACTGTTCGAAATGTTCGGTAGTGAGGTGAGGTGAGTCTTCGATCGCTCAAAATATGTTTATAAACACAAAAGGGCCGTCCTACATCACCTGAAGCAACTAAGCGGTATTTCAATTTGGGTGTTTAGGCACTTATTATTTTTGGCAAAACCTCGCTCGTTCCATTAATAAAACTATTAATTTGACACAAAGGTTCAAAACCTAGGTTATCGTTCAAAGAGGTTAGTCTTCGATCGCTCAAAATATGTTTATAAACACAAAAGGGCCGTCCTACATCACCTGAAGCAACTAAGCAGTATTTCAATTTGGGTGTTTAGGCACTTATTATTTTTGGCAAAACCTCGCCCGTTCCATTAATAAAACTATTAATTTGACACAAAGGTTCAAAACCTAGGTTATCGTTCAAAATGTTTTCAAACTTTTCCTTAAGTTTGCTTGGGGATACCTCCGGCAATAAGGAGTTCAGTTGACGGATTTTTATCCATTAACTGAATAGAATCAATCAACGCCAAATCTTGAGTGCATTTTTTTTTTAATCCTGGAATGATGAAATGCTTCCTTGCACAGACAAACTGCCAAAGCCTCAGCACTATCGAAATCGTTTCTACACTGCTGATAGCCTCGAAATGTTCCAATTTAAAACAAAACAGACTTTTGAAATGTTGTAAACATGGCGCGAAAATATGAATTATCACGTTTTTAGTTCAAATATACAATGACAGGTGAAAAGGGTCTAAATATGCAAATGCATATAATCCTGTCTCTAATAACAACTATGGTATTCAAACCAATAAACTATTTTCACAAACATGGAAAATACAAATAAACTGCAAAATCATGATATTCAATGCTGGCGGCAGATAAATTAAATATAACAGGCAAAATATTAAAATTTTTGTATTTAGAACATGAAGGGTAAACTTATTATAAAATATAGAATTACTTAATACATATATTCTATAATAAATGTTCAAAGAAAAATAATTACATTTAATATGCAAATTTAAGGTGGCCTCAATTGTTTATTTCGAAAATAATAATGACGAAAATTAATAGGCTATAATAACTTCATGAGAAAAACACATTAATTAATTCCAAAATTTGACTGAATAATACAACCAGTGCAATTTTTATATCAAATCTAAATCGTTTTATATTGTTAAAATGTATTTAAAATAATACATTGTATTTAGTCATAGGCCTAATTTATATTTTAATTTTGTACATTTTATATTTTCAGTTTACATTGGCATAATAACAATAAACATAAGCCCCTGTGGAGTGGAATATGTGGAAAATGTATACAAAGAGAGGTGTTAAACTAAAATAAGAAAAACAAGAAACAACTCTACATTAAAATCTAAGTCAGAATTATCCGTATGAGTATGTCGTTATTTCACTACAGGCTTCATGAGTCCCGTAATAGAACAAAGTTAAGGCTCTGATCGGCACAAAATAACCTCTTCAGAAATGAGTGCGGGACGTATATTCTGGGAGTAAAGGTGGCCGTCTGGGAGTAAAGGTGGCCGTCACGGAAGACTGAAGGCTGGAAGACTGAAGGCTAAGTCGACGTCAGGGAAATGGTGCCGCCAGAAGATGTAGGCAAATTTAAAAATCCTGACCCTAATCAGTACTTGAATCCGCGACATTCCAACTTTTAACGAATTGGCTTCATTAAGAACGCTACGTTATATATAGATCAACGTTGATTCCCAGGTTTTTGGAAAAAGGGTAGTAGGGATTCCAGTGCACGCTCAAAATAATACTACTTTTGAGGTAACGGGGGATAACGGGAAACAGTTCACTCGCAAAATATCATTCGTTAAAATAGTGCTGCTATGTACGAAAAAAGTTACTTCTAATTCAATGCCATATCTAATGCATTGTCATTTCGACGTTTCTAGTGTTCTCTCCTGGCGTTGGCTTAATTGTAACCCACTTCTGAAGTTGGGGCGCCTAGAAGGCGGAGTTACGTTACCCCGATGATATGATGGGTGATAAATGATAATGAAGTGCCAGGAGAGTTCTGAACCTAAACTTAGGCCTAACCTAAATTCGAGACCATGAGCAACCTAAATTCGAGACCATGAGCAACCACAGGAATAATTCCCTTATAAGGAAAAATCTTTATGGTTTGACCGAGAATTAAACCCGGAACCTCATGAACAGTAGTCAGAAACGCAGACCACTTTATAAATAGCATTAGAAACAGCATACATATAATTACAATAAATCATGAAACAATTTTTTTAATTCAGAAATAAATTGTTATATTGTCACCATTGTTTAATTTTCCCTATAATTATTTTAGATTCCTTATTTTTTTACTTGATGTATTTCCTTAAAGTTAATTTGGGTTCGTGGTAGTTTTTGCAATAACGGATCATGTTACCGTGCATTCCAAAATTTCAGTTCATTAGGTTTTATTTACAAATTTTAACATCTGCCTCAAAATCGTATTCAGCAATTTATGTAATCCATCAAAATATAAAAAAATTAAGAAATAAATAGGCCGAAATTTATTTACTGTGAAGAAATGAGTTTTTTTTAAGAAAATGATTACGAAATAAGAGGCTTCTATAACCATTATCTATCATTTCGGAAAGACGAATTTTAAATTAACACTCAATTGCAAGTCAATTACTTTTAAATAATCTAATTTACTCTTTAACAATGTATTTTCATATTTACTACTTATTTTTAATTACCTATTTTTATATATATAGTATACCTAGGAAAACATAGAAGCATGACATTTAACAAACGCTATGGGCGTAATGGAGGCGTAAATGACATTGTGGTAAAAAAATATTTTTATAAAAACTGAACAAACTGCAAATAAAATTTGGCAAAACAGACATTAAAAAACCACGCTTATGGTACAAGTTGGGGTGTGTATTGTATGGTATTGCTGAAAAATGCAGAAAAAAACAGCTTCACCTTTCTCCTTTAGTCGTAAAGACTCGTAAAATGATCTTTACGGGTCATGCCAGCCTCTGCATTAAAATCAGTGGCCGGCGAGCAGCACAGTAAGCCAGAGGACCTCACACTCTGCGCTGGCTGTCTCTTGATTTTTAACATCTTATCAATTTAATATTGGGGCAAAATTGTATTTCTCTGTCTGGAGTTTTATTTGGTACAACTATATGCATCGTAAATGAGCACAATACTTCTATTTAAGTAATAAAATAACATTTATTAAAAACTAAACTTGTGTGTGAAATAATTATAAATTGTCATATTATTATAATTTGTTTAGAAAAGATACACTAATTATTACATACAATTTAATATTTCAGGCCAACAAAAATAAAACATTTCTTCTAATACAAACATCACTTTTTGTCTAATGCCGCCAAGTTGTCGTTATGACATTTCTTGTTTTCTCCCCTGGCATTGGCGGAATTTTAATACATTTCTTAGGTTGGGACACCTGGAAGGCGGAGTTACGTTACTCGGATGATATGACGGGTGATTATGATATATGTATGAAGCGGAGAGTTCTTAACATAAACTTAAAACTAAATTCTAGACCATGGGCAACCACAGGAATAATTCCCTTTAAGGAAAAATTCTTATGGTTTGACAGGGAATCAAACCCGGGACCCCATGAACTGTAACCAGAAACGGTAAGCACTAGCCCATGAGGCTGGTCACAGAAAATTCTAGAACTCCTAATTTTTTTCGCTAAGTAGCAATTATTTTCTGGTGTTATACGACCCATTCTCTAACTTTCTCAGGTCACTTTTTTTTTGTGATTTATGGAGTCTCTAATGTATTTATTTTTTTACCCTCATGTCAAAATTTTTCTGTAAGAATATCTGGGCTCTGGGGAGATGTTTATGACCTCTCCAACAGTTAAACAACCACATTCTGTTTATCCACACTTCATATGCAGTATATTGCGTTGTCTTGTAATTTGTATCAGTCTCCAATACCCAAGCCCTCAGAATGGATATGGATTTTTTTCACCAGAATTTTTAAGTAGCCTATCTCAGAACTATGATTTTTTTTCACTTAATTTTGGTAATCTTCCAGTTTAATATTACAATAATGGCCACTTACCATACACCTGTTGATCAAATGCACTCTCATACCATCACAATGCCTACAGCGTGTTTTTAACTCTAAAAGCTTCAAATTCTTACTTTTCTTCATTTGATTACGCACGCATATAGTTAGTTATCCATCAGAACCAGACAACATTTTGGTTTCTTTAAAAAAAAAACAATTTGATTAGTTTTTATCCCGAACATATTCTTTTTGCGCGATAGTACGTTTTGTCGTACAGAGATGGCGACAACCTAAATAACTAAAAGTAAAGTAATCTCACTACAGGCCTCAGGAGGCCCTAGGGGTAGTAGGAGATAATGGCTCCCACTTTTACTGGGCAATCGGCACTTGATGTCAGCCGGGTTGCGTGACGGCCACCTTTACCCCCAGAACAAGTGTCTGGTATTCATTTCCGTTAGAGGCTGAGTCGACCCCCAGGGCCATAGTGCGGACAGAAGGTTTGGGTCAGTTTAAAAATCCTGACCCACCGGGACTTGGACCTTCCGGTTTGTAGTGCCATATTGTAATATTATACATTACAAACTACTTGTGGGAAGTAAAACCACTGTCCTTTATGTAGGTTACGTAGAATGTATATAAAAATACCCAAAAGGTAGTGTTAATATAGCCTACATTATACGAAACAAATCACTGCATTTTAAATGAACTGGACTTTATTTGAAACAATATAAAACAATAAATACGTACTTTCCGCCATTTTATCACTGATCGATATTACGGCCTCCTGTAGTTTCAACTAATAAATATCGTCCACACTGTTAACGTTAACGTTAGTCACCTCGTCATTGCTCGGTTTTTTTTAATTTTCCTCACTTCTGAAAAAACTACTTCCCAACCTCGTATCATACGTAATATAGGCTACTATTGCGAATTGAAGTAACTTCATATTTTGTTCACTGCGCTTAAACAAGGCTATTTTCTTGCTTTTTTTGAGCTATCCTCTGTGGAATATATTCTATTCCGTACTTTATTTCTTTATTTTTACAATGTTTATTACAGCGCTGTGGTCTCGGGGTACCGTCGCCTCCCCGTACGCAGCGGTCAAGGATTCCTATCCCCGATCGGGATAAGTTCCCAGGTGGTTTTTTGAGGTTTTTCCTCGCATGTTGGGAACCTTTAAGGGCCAAACTGTGCCCGATCATCATCTGACAATCATAATCTTCATATTCGCTACGTATAGTATGAATGATTGACTGAATGGTATGTTTAGTAATAGATGTTCGTGTTGTCTCAGCTGAGGTCCTGACTCTGAGGTGATTACTTATTCTGGGAGGACCTCTATGACCTTGCGTTGTAAAAAAAAAAAGGGTGTGATCTACAACATAAAATCCCTTTTCCTACAGGCCATGCCACTCTTTGAGTGGCATGTAAAACGTACATATAAGTAGAGAGGTTAAACTGCGATAAAGATGTTTCTCAGCGAATTTACTAAAATTTATCACTTTTATCTTGATATTTACATTTTACTTGATGGTATAACTTCACCTGATCATAAATATTGTTGCATGTTTTCTCCCCTACTTCTAATTAATCATCCTAAGATGTATTATTTGAGGAATTAAAGAATCTAAAAATGTCTGAGAATGAGATGCACAAAGAAATTAAACATAGGCTCAATTCTGGAAATGTGTGCTACGTATTATGCATTATAGAGACTCTTGACGTCGCAACTATTTTAAAAAAGCGTTGAATTCAAAATACATAAAACTGTTACTCTACCAGTTATATTAGGCGCTATATGGATGCGAAACATACTCTTACTTTAAAGAACGAAGATTAACGTATTTGAGAATAAAGTTCTTAAAAAAATTTTGGACCAAAGAGATGAGCAGAAGAGGTGAATGGAGAAAACACAACAGTGAACTATGGGGTCTTTATAGGAAGCCAGATATAAGAATTAAGTCTCGTAGACTTCGATGGGCAGGACATGTGGCACGAATTGCGAATGAAAGACGTGCATGGAAGCTTGTAGGAAAACCAGAGGGAAAACGCCCTGTTGGTAGATAAAGAATGAGGTGGGAGAATAACATTTACTATGATATGAAGGAAGTCGATTATACAGGGAATGATTGCAAAACAGCTCTGGGTAGGAATGTATGGGGAGCTAATGTCCGTGCGGCCATGAACCTACGGGTTCGATAGTGCGAGTTAGTCTGACACAGCACGAAGAACGAACATATATTCTACGATTTAATTGAATCCGAGTAGAAAAATAAATCCTACCCAAATTGAATTTATGCTTGCTTATGGTGGGCCTATTAGAAATTAACCGATTTTTTAAATAACGTATGTTATCAGTTTTAATAGCCTACTTAAAACGTACGCTACTTGGTATATTGAAAACGGATTCAATATTCTCATTTTAATCGCTTGTTTAAAAAAAAAGTATATGGGGAACGTGGGGCAGGATGGGGTATCTAATGTTTGATCCAATGTATTTTACATTATAAATAAGTAAAATTTTGTTCTCTGATTTGGATATGTTCATTGGTATTTAATAAACAGAAAAACATAATCACATTACAAATTAATAAAAAATTCGGGGATATACATCCAATAAAACTAGAGCAAAACATTTGCCCCGTTGTGCCCCATGGATGGGGCAGAATGGGGTACTAATGTTTTATTTGTATTTTGCATTACTAATTAATAATATTTATCAGTAAACTTATAAACTATAGCACAATGATTCATTTTTCACAAAATACACAAACATGAGTGGCATCATCATCATCACTATCGACTCCAGCACAAGAGTTGTGAGCCCACTGAAGACAAGAAGGACATCTAATCCAGCCTTCTTCTGAAGAGTCATGACAATAGAGACAATCATCTTCCTCAACGTCATTTTTGGCAGAGCCAGAATGATTTTTTCGAACTAGGCAGATTTAACCTGACTGCCTTAACTTTGGATGGTCCTGGTTTCGAGTCACTTTCTGGTAAAGCAAATCGTCTTTTTACAGGCCTCTTTTCTAATTTATCCTTTTCAGAATGTTGCAGTGCACTTCTCTATGTTGATGATGTCAAAATTGCACTTTCGCCTCGACTTTTTTTAACTCGCTTGTTTCTTTTGAGACCCTTTTGGAATGGGTGTGTTATTTTCTGGGCTGGCCTTTTGAAAATGACTGTGGTTTGGCGACTCTAGATTTTCAGGCAAGGAAAATGTTTCTGACGTCAGATGTTCCTGAGGTTTGGAAGTGTTGCCTTGCTATTATTATCAGAAGCAATCTGAATGTCTGTTGTTGAAGAAGGCAAGAAATCTGCATCATCAAAAACATTCACATTAACTGGCCATATCCCAGTTTTTTCGAAAATCATTGACGGCTGTAGCCATTGTTGAGGCACGTACGTAAGCACTACCCGTTCCGCCAGTTGGAAGGCAAGTCCTCGAAATTCATTTACACTGAGGCCGAAGAGTTGGGCTTCCATTTTTTTAGGTATTCAAGTTCGGTTTCCTGCTCTTCACTAAAAACGCAGGAGAAATTTTCCATCGATTTCCTTTCTGTGTAATCCTCATTTTCTCTCTTTTTCTTCACGTGTCGTTCCAGAGCTGTTTGAGGCACTTGGAATTAACTAGCTGCCGTTTTGTACACCATTGATCCATTAACGGCTTCTAGCATAGACACAAGGGACAACTCTTCTCTCTGTGTCTTATTTTTATAATTCCTCACCATTTTGAAACTACACAGAGGAAAAGAGTCAGTCAGTAATATGAAGACCGTATGGGGCAAGTCGGGGTAGTACCCTGTCTTGCCCCACCCCATTCTGCCCCACGAACTCAATTATAATTTATGACGTTATGACCGGATTATTTTGAAACAAAACCTAATGCAGTAAACATGTTTAGAAAGAAAATGGAATAATCTTTAACACAGTAATTGTTAGATATTATTCAAATGAAGCTTAGATGTATTTGCATGCACTGAAGAGAAGGTGTAATATTGCAAAAATCTCTTCACAACTGACCACACAAGCAAAAAAGTAACAAAGACTTCACCGATGGTGAAAAACTGATCTGTACAAGCAGCTGAGACGTTACAGAGATACTTTTGAGAAATTCCGATATATCGTGCCACATACTGGGAGAAAAATACACGTACCCCATTCTGCCCCACTACCCCATTCTGCCCCCTGTTCCCCTACTAATTATTAACCCTCTATGTGTTATTAACTCCCTAAAATTAATTCAAATCATGTCTAAATCGACCAATATCCCATAAAATTAATTCATAAAAAAAACAAACTAAATTAGTATGGTTCAAATTCTTCCCTGTAGGGGGAGAGCGCCTAAATCTCAGTTAAGGGAAAACATGGGCTTACAAGAAGATAAATTAGGATACATTAAGCAGTGTCTAATTCCTTTTCTAATGCGTATTTATAATTTTAAATTTGGATTTAGGCCTATGTTACATGTATAGGCCTATATTTAATAGTTTTAATTAAAATAAATCCAAGTATAATCAAAACACCAAACAAAATATTTTAGTTTTTCAGTACTGAGAATCCTCATAACCGCAGGCAAGTACAGCTTAAATTTCGTACGAATGTTTATATTTTTATTTTAAAATGTTACCAATGTTTATAACGATGTGATTTAAAATATTGAATTGCTTTTACTAGCTTAATACAAACCTCTTGAAATTAGGCCGTTGACCTGTTCCCACAAAAAAAAAATGATTCCTTCCTTCTCGTTGGAGACATTTTCATTTTGGGTTCATAATTGCATTTTGGGTTCATAATTGAATAAAAATTGTAAAATTATATCTGGCCACATTATTTTAATGTGTTCAATATTTTTAATTCTGTCTATGAAGAGATTGAATATTCTAATTATTGTCTCGTTTATTCAATGTATTTTTAATCCATGATTGAATAGTACCGGTATAACCTGTTAATATTTCGCTCTTGCTCCATACAGGCCAGGCCTTCCATCGGCCCTCCACAGATGAATAAGCTCTCAACAAATAGAAACATACAAGACATGCCATTCCCTCAAACTTTCGTATGAAACAAAACAATTATGGCAAGGAAACTTGTGAAAATTTCTTAAATTTACTTTACATGTAAGGAAAACCCGAAAAATCCTAATTCACAAACTTGTCGGAACCGTTACGTCCAGAGGAGGACCCTTCCACTATACCACAATGTATCCAAATAATTTTATACAATTTAATTTTGTAAAATAAAATTGGATTTTTAGGACGGTAAAATCCAAGGAGGAAGTCCTCCGGGAGGGACTTTAAGCCGTGGGTCCCGAGTCTGAAGATTTTCAGGCTCGTAAAAAATCCTTAAGCCTGAGTGAAAAGGCCTCTAAGCAAAATTTACCGAATTATCCCGTCCTAGTACTACCTTGGTTCCCTAGATGTCAGTATGAGGCGGAACGCTGACCACGTACCACTCAAAATGACATCTATACGAAAACAAGTGTAACTAAATTAGTATGGTTCAAATTCTTCCCTGTAGGGGAAGAGCGCCTAAATTTCTGTAAAGGGAAAACATATGCTTACAATACAATATATAATTTATTAATTAAAGACCTACTTAATACTAGTACTTTTTTGTTTTTTCGTTTTTCTCGCTCTCCATAAAGACGGATCAACGTGCAAGGCCCGCCTGATTCATTCCTTGGACGACTCTATTTAACAATTTTAGCAACTTGACATTCTTGCAGCCATAGCAGTGCTCATATTCCTAATTACTAACCATAGATTTATACGTCAAGATTTTACCAACAGAGTACTCTTTATTGAAGTTCGTGCAGCTGAAGAGATTATTCATATTTTATCAGAATAATTTCTAGGTCAACGACGATAAGCAATGCCCATTGCAACATGAATACAGGATGTAATATGAACGCCGCGTCTTTCGAAAAATGCGTAGGAGTATGGGAATGATACCACTCGAATTACACGCTTAGTGATCTGGGACCAACTGTCACTTGTTTACATCGTCATTACTTTTATTTTATTTAACGACGCTATCTCAGGTCGAGGTGTCACAATTCAAATATGGATGTAAAAGGTTGGACAAAAATGTGGCGATGCCTCACAGGTGGGGCTTAATATTCATTTATATACCGTAAATCTACAACACTGGTCCCACTGCTTTTATTTACTTTCCGAAGGAAATATATTCGTGATTTTATGCCCTAAAATAAACCAATAACTGTCGTCTTTGAGCACGCGAAACCTGGAAAAGGTGGACAGTAGAGTAGGTCTAACCACTAGTCCACCCACCGAAATTAACTTTTCTGCGCCGTCCAAACCTACTCTACTCTACTCTACCAGATCAAACTATCCTGCACTGTCTGAAATCTGGACAGAAGTATAAAATTACTCTCTTGACTAAGGCTGATATAATTGAATTTAAATAATACTAGCGTACCCGGCAGACGTCCTGCCCGAACGTTCATTTCTCATGTCATGGGCGGACGATAAAAATGTTACCTTTTACAATAAAGTGATCCCACAACAGGCCCGGGGCCCTTCGGATAGTAGGAGGTTAAGGCTCCCACTTTTTCTAGACAATCGGCACTTTATGTCAGCCGGGTTGTCAGCCCTGCGTGACGGCAGCCTTTACCCCAGAACAATTGTCTGGTACTCATTTCCGTTAGAGGCACTTTTTTTACTTTTTTACCATAAAATTCAGAAATTAGGACATTAGATATTATTAAATAAGTTCGCAAGAAAACCTCTTACAGCCTTCTGTTGTGGCTCAAGAAGTGTGAATGATGGCGTCACATAGTCATGAGCATTAGAATTGTACCCTCCTTTGCAGATAAGCTAGGAAACGTCATATAACAATTATAATAGAGCGAAAAAAAAGATAAATTGATGAGACTGAGTCAAAACAGTGTTTTTTTTATTTTTTTCCCCTCAGCTAGATTTCATTTCTGACCCATACTGGCCGACATTCCATAAGAAAAAATGTTTCCCCCCGTAGAGACTCGAACCTAGTAAGTCCCGTAGTTCTGCGCCAAGACTTCTTGCCTTAACCACTCGGCTACGGCGCTAGACTATGGGTAATATGAAAGACAAAAATGGTTATTGTGAGTTATCCGTAGGCCTAAGAGATAAGGGACTCTTGGTATCAATGAAAGACAAAAATGGTTTTTGTGAGTTATCCGTAAGAGATACATATGCTGTCGCGGACTTTTTTGTAGAGCTTTATTGAGATTCAATTCTGTGTACATTAATTTTGTGCATTTCTTATGGTTTAGGCAGCGTAAGCCAAAGTATCCACAGAGCTACTTTTTTCACGTTTTCCACTTCAAAGGGCAATTTTTTTAAGGGTGTAGAAGTTGAGTATCACAACTCTTATAGCCAATGTTCATCCCGGGAATCTCCTGAACATTTTGCAAAAACCCCCATCACAATCGGATCAACGGTATGGCCGCGCATAAAGTACGAACAAACAAATATACAAGTACAAACAACAAACATTAATTTTTATATATAAGATTATTTAGATTAGATTAGAAGCAGTTTAGATAAGATTTTTAAGAAATATAGCCTACTCTGCTGGATAAGAGAAGGAATGAAGATATAAGAAAGAACTAAATATTTTCAAACTTACAGACCGAATAATTAAATATAGGAACGACTGGAAAGAACATATTGTTAGAATTCCAGATTATTGCTAAATTATAAACCGCGCGGAAGGAGAAATGTTGGACGCCCACACAGATGATGGTCTGAACAATTTTAATAACAATTCTAGCTTTCATGAAACCGGAACGAGCCAACAAGCTTAATCCCTGGATGATAATATACTTTAATAGGCAAGGGTTGCATAAATGGGTTAACATGATGGCAATAAAAGTAGTTATATTAGTAAATTTATCTTCATGTCCTGACATTCTGGGCCTATTCATTTTCCTATTAAACTCTTCTGGTGATAAAGATCTTATAGAATGTAAACAATGTCATTGAAACTCATAGACCATTGTGTCCACGCCACATTGGGCCTTTACTGATCTTTATGGGGTACCTATTACCTGTGGCCCATGGCCGATTAGGCCTTTACTGGGTACTTCTTACCTGTACCTTATAGTAAAAATAAGATATTTTGCTCTGTATAACTAAGCTATTTCGATAAGTTATACGAAATGTTTCTTTCAAACGTACCCCATTTTGAAAATGCTAAAGAACGGTTTTAACTTAATACGCATATCGCTATCGCCACAGAAACTTCAGATTTTGTAAACTGATTAACTAACTCACTGGCACTATCGAACTCGTAGGTTCATGGCCGCGCGGACATATGCTCTCCATACATCCCTATCCTTAGCAAATGTTTTCTAATCATTTCCTTATAATCTACCTCAAATCATAGTTAATGTTATTCTCCTACCTCATTCTCCTACCCAGATATTCGCTCTGGTTTCCCTACAAGGAGCTTCCAAGCACGTCTTTCATTCCCCTTTCGTGCTACATGTCCTGCCCACCGCAGTCTACGAGACTTAACAGTTATTATACAGTATCTGGCTTCCTAAAAAAGACTATATAGTTCACTGTTAAGTAGTCTTCTCCATTCACCTGTCTTTTCATCTCTCTTTGTAGCAAAAATTTTCCCTAAGAACTTTATTCTCAAGTACTCCTCATAATCTCCTTTCCTCCGAGTCCATGTTTCATTTTTTTTCAAAATAAATATCAACTTTTTGGGGATTTAATTTATAGTTTTATCTTTGATATGAACTGTATTTATAGACTTAATGAATTCATCAAAACGAAACTAAAAAATTACATTTAGGTTTGGGTTTAATTAGTAATGATAAATTCCAAATGCAATGGTCTCATTCAACTAGTCCAGTACTGCAATTTTAGTAAGGGAAGGTGAGACGACTTGATCGCATATGGTAGCCACGCCAATGTTTTGATAGAGATAACTTGACACGAATTAAAAAAGGACAATTAGCACCAAAGTTACCTTTCGCAAAATCGAATTTCGGTCAGAATGAGACCTGTATCCGCCAAGCATCATGAGGAATTTTGATAAATACAATAAGTAGCCGATTAAGTTTGATGAAACGAGATATAACGGCAAGGTGACTGACATTCTGAACACGTCACCCCTATACCGCCGTATGATCGCCCAACTCTGCAAATGGTATATGTGGATTTGAGGCAATCAGCCGGAAGAACATTGTAGGCCTAGTGTGCCACTAACTTTAGTTTAAAGAGGAATATTTTCAAAAAAGAAACAAAATCCCACAATCTTCATCAAAAATAAGACAAATTGAAATGTAATGATAGCCATATATATATATATATATATATATTTTCTCACATGTTTTGAATGAGTTTTGAAGTGTAAGAAAGAGTAAAGTATATTTTGTATACTCGTAATATTTTCTACTCCCATAAGGTAAAAGAAAAAATACATGTTTCAAGTAGGCTCCATGGCGCGGCAGGTCTAGAAGGGCCTTTGCCTACAAGCTGTCTGCTGACCTCACCTCCAAACCAGTGGACGATCATCCAGCCAATTGTGGTCAGCATGTCGGGTCTTCTTACCTTTTAGCTGATTGTTTCAACTTAGCGCTATTACTTATTGCAGTTACCCAAATTCCTCATGCTAGGTGGGCACCGGTCCCATAATCGGTCCATATTCTATGAGAAAATGTATTTCTCCACAGAGACTCGAACTAGCTCCAGCGACATGAGAAAATTTATTTCCCAACGGAGATTCGAACCAGTGCCAGCGTTAAGTCCGGTAGCTCTGCGCCAAGGCATCTTGCCTTCAACACTCAGCTACGGTGCGGGACCTATGTTTCACACCCAAATAATAAAACTGGGAGAATAAAAGTTTTAAATATTTTCACTTTGGCTTTTTTAAAATTGGGATGCCTAATTGCATGTGTGTCCACCACTGTGGTCTCGAGGTAGCGTGATGCCTTGTCACGCAGCGGGCCCGAGTTCGATTTCGGGATTTTTCCTCACCTGGAAGACAAATGTCAGGAAGCTTAGGACCCAACGGTCCCGAAAATCATCCGGTCATCATCCATCACCGGTGTGGAAAGCAACGGGAAGCTAGCACACCTATAATTACGTAGTAAAGCTGCAAAGCATTAGCATAACATGAAAACGCTATGATTGCAGTGAAAGACCTACCCTCGGGCAAAATTACTGTAGAATAAAATGTGTTTGCAGAATTGAGCTTGTGTTAATTTCTACACTACATTCCTGTTTGTAATTATAGTTCCCAGATATTTTAATTCAATCACCTCTTTAAAATTTCCCTCATTTGATATTAACTGTACCAGGCCGGGTGGGATAAGTGTATTTATTTACGCACTTTAACAGTACCTAATTGTAATAAATATTAATGAAATATTATAATTAACGTATTTTACTGCGGGAAAGTAATAATCATAATTAACGTATTTTACTGCGGGAAAGTAATAATCATTTCTTTATTTTCTCGTAAATATGAAAATAAAGTGAGACTATTTCATGTCATGACCACAAAGGTTACAACAGTTTTTACTTCTAACCAGCGATTAACTACCGATTATCACACTTTTAACCGGCGATAAACCACATTGTGTACATGTAATCACATACAGCATATCTGTGGCTTCAACATATAATGTCCGAATTTGTCCTTCATTTATTTAACCGCGTAAAATAACAAAAAGGACGTTCCCTGGAATTCACCTAGGTAAGAGTAATTGATTTAGTTTACAGTAAATGATTTAGGTTTGGTTAGCTTTTAGTTTCCTTGCATTTCAAATGTTATTTGATACGTAAAATAAATGACCTCTTCATATCAGTTATTCTATGAAAAATTCATGTCTGACGGTTACAACGTAAAATCATGTTTCCACCACTTCATGGCATGATACGTTTCAATATTTTGACGATGGTAAAATCCCGCAGCTAAATGGTATTAACACTTCGTAATACTTTAAATTACATCAAAAATGGCATAAGTCGCGTAAGTAAAAAGCTGGTCTTGTATAAAAATAAATAATAGTTTTAAAAAACTAAAAGAACACGCTTTATTAGAAAACTAAAAAATAAAAATAATTTTAATTTCCAATACGCTTGGGATAAAATAAAGTGGTCAACAAAAAAATCATCTCCAACACACATAGAATAAAATTAGAGTTATCAACAAAAAGAAAATAATTTTACCATCAAAAGCGTGGGGTGCTCTATATCAATTAATATATTTGATAAACACATATTGGTAGAAGTAAGCTCTCTAAGAAGAAGATGTAAAAATCATGAAAAACACCCCACGCTTTTGATGATAAAATGTTTCAAATGTAGCACATTTAGCAATGATCAAATAGACACAAAAACCCAAAATACAAAATAGAGGTATCGTTTTTAAACACACTGAAAAAAAAGCAGGAAAATTTACAATAATGCACACACACACACGCTGACTTAATAGCTAAACAAACCTTCGCAAATTGATATGACAAACTCCACATGCATGTAAATAAAAAATAAAACTAAATATAAAAGTCTATTGGCCCCAAAATATATTCTGATCTGGCCCCAAAATATATTCTGATCTTATTAATAAATCCATGTCTAATTTTACGTGATCATAATCTAAAACATTGTATGGGAAATTTCGATATTGTTCTTCACGATACAATGTAGTAGCACATTTCCACTACGTTCTTTGAATAGGTGCAGTATTTGCAATTATAGCTGGATTTATTCAATGTCCATCCATAAGGCCAGAACTATTTCCAGGGCACAATGCATACAAAGGTGATTTAACAATTGATATATATTGTCACATTGTAATAAAACTGCAAATATTAAATGACAAACGTAAAGGACAAACGTGCGAACTTCTTCAAATATTCAAAATGTGTGCATAATTCAATTCAAATCGGGCAAAGAAAAAAGAAGAGAGAGAACTGCGGGGCATAAAATAACCTAATTCTTCAACAATTCTATCCACCGGGGGCTACATTAACCATTACAGACACTCACGCAAGTAGCGCATGCGCAATGCGTTTCCGTGGAGCTTAGAAGAATTCGTGTCCGCCATATAACCGACTTTTTCCGTAAATTATTTTTTAAATTTCGGATTATGGTAAACCCCCTTACATAATGAGTGTTTACTGAATATGGATTTCGAGTGTTTACTGAATAAAACTGAATTTTTAATTAAATGGCGATTACATTTCGAAAAAAAAACCCAAATTGCTGCATGCTACATTTTATTAAAT
This sequence comes from Diploptera punctata, assembly GCA_030220185.1. Taxonomy (NCBI): domain Eukaryota; kingdom Metazoa; phylum Arthropoda; class Insecta; order Blattodea; family Blaberidae; genus Diploptera; species Diploptera punctata. Next base: position 1,234,073 of record JASPKZ010003434.1, read on the forward strand.
TCCGGGTTATGGTATATCCCCATTTCTAATGGATTTCTTCGATTGGAGAATGAGTTTCCAGTTTTATTACAATACGATATGCAGAGTTTCTTTGCGAGATATCGAAAAAAGCTGAGGTTTAGCTACTTTAATATTTTCGCTTCAGATTAACCTCCATTTCTATTTTGCTGGTAAACGTCTCATTTTCGGTGTTTAATAGATAGGAACAAAATATTTGTAAAAATATTTTCATGATAATTTAAATAGCTTCCTAAATACTTTACAAATTCACTAAAATCATGCATACGTAACTTAAAGCAGAGAAATTTGGATACACTCGCTGAACATTTAATATTTGTTTAAAGAAATTGGAGAAAATATAAAAATTATGTTATGAAAAATAGAACTTTGCAAATATATAAAGCTGATAATAAATTTAAAATTGTTATAAAAAAAGTGTGAACTTTGCAAATAAGAGTAGCAAATACATTACTTTGTGTAAAATGCACAATTTAAAAAAATAATTAATCAAGATTTTTCTTAAATATACTACAATAAATGTATGCACAAAAAATGTAAATGTTTGTCCTACCTTAGCCGCAAATTAAAATGTAACAGAATAATGCTTCTTCAGAGTAGCTCTTTTTAGGAGTAGCTGTTGTCCATCACGTAGCACCTTCCTTTCTAAATGAAACATACGTAAGTTAGCATGGCTCGGCATGGCTACTTCAAATCCCTTTTTGTTTTATCCCCTCCACTATCACATCGGACCAATTGCATCATTGAGTATACACCCACTAATGTGCGGATGTTTCATAATCAGAAGCGGCTGGTGGATTAAAAATATGCCGAGGGGGCTGCCGGTGTCAAGACTAAATATTACAGTACTCGTAAATTGAGGATTATGTCCCTTTTCAATCTACATACATTTAAATAATAAAAAAAATATAGTAGCAGTACTTGATTACCTCGGCGATGTAGGCAGTAATATCTAATCACATACTGTCTACCGGTATGTTTTTTTCTCGAAAAAAATATCATAAAATTAGCACTGCTAAAACAGAATAGCCAACTTATGAAAACTACAATAACAAAAAATGAAGATCGCCGAGTACCTAACTAATCTAACGTAATATCTAATCAAACATATCATACTAATCTAAGTTAACCTACCTTACCTAAACTAATCTGTGTAAATAACATGAATGAACATGTTCGCAATAATGTCGCTATCACGAACATTATCCCATAAGTATGACATAAGTATCGATATTATCAGTAACTAGGGTCCGTTGCAAGATTCACAGAGTGGTACCTAGCATAGAATAGCTAGTTTCCCATAAAGATCATGTAGCGCACTGTTTAATTAGTGTTTTTCCATTCGCCTGCCTGTTCATCTCTCTTTGGTCCAAAAATTGTCCTAAGAACTTTATTACCAAATACTCGTAATCCTTTATTCTCCCTTAAAGTAAGAGTCCATGTTTCGCATACATATAATATAACTGGAAGAATAACAGTTTTATAGACTATATGTATTGAGAGGTGTTGGAACTGCAAGAGTCCTTGTATTGCATACTATCATGCATTTCACGAATTGAGCCAGTATATAATTTATTTCTGCACTTCATTCCGTTTTGTAATTATTGTTCCTAGAGGTGGGAGAATAACATTATCCATGATTTAAGGAAAGTAGATTATACAGGGGATGATTCGAAAACATTAGCTCGGGATAGGGATGTATGGAGAGCTTATGTCCGCGCAGCCATGAGATTATGGGTTCGATAGAGCCAGTGAATTAGTTAGTTATTTGAATTTAACCACTTCTTCAAAATTTATCTCATTTTTCATTAACCGTCCATTTCCTTTATATAATGTAATTCTATGTGTGACCATATATTTAGTTGTATTCATTTTTACTTCCAGCCCCAATTTCTTAGTGTTAATCAATAGAGTAATTATACCATAAACAAGCTAACAGCTTATTTCCTAATACCATTGAGTTATACTCCTTCATCTACTAAAGATTTGATGGCATGCTCTAGTACAAAATTGAATAGTATAAGTCAATACAACAGTATAGGAGATAGTGCATCTCCTCGCTTTATCCCATTGTGGATTTCATAAGTATCTGAAAAGTGTTTGCCTAGACTCACTCTACACTTTGTCCCATTTTGACACTTTTGAATAAGTCTCTCTACTCTTTGTGCTATTTTGACACATTTGAGTGAATCCATCTACTCTTTCTGCCATTTTGACACATTTGAATAAGTCTATCTTTTTACGAATTCCGAATTCCAGCAGGATACTATATATCTTCTCCCTGGTGGACCGTGCGTGGACAAAAGAAAATTTCGAAATGAGACACGTCATCACTAGGTTGGCAGTCCATGGATTCCACCACCTGATATGCAACAACACAAAATTTCATGAAGCAAATAAAGACTGTCAATGTACGCTATGCGAAAAATCGTGTGACCAATATCACATTGAGCTATGCACAAAAAGAACAAAAACAATGTGTGAATATGCAAATATGTAAATTTAAAATGTATTCTATTTTCATCCTGGCTATTTGGCTGCAATAATAAAAAAAAAAAAATATATATATATATATATATATATATATCTTCTCCCTCAAATGAATCGTATGGCTTTTTGAAGTCTAGATATATAGCTGATGCAGAGTGCCCTACAAATAAAAATTAAAAATATAATTCTTGAATGAATTAACTTACTAAACATTGTTAGAAGGGTTGAAGTCACTCAGTCCCCTATAATAACCGCTCCTGCTATTAATACAAACTTAGTAAGCACTGTTTTTTATGCATAAAAGTAATAATCGCTAAATGTCTTTAAAAATGAAAAGATGTTTGGTAAGTTTTTTCTTTTTCATAAAAAATGGTTACTAAAAAATCCTTAAATGCACCGAATTATATTTAATTTGTCTCTCGCAAGAATTTTCAAAACTATCTAAAAAATTATTTCACTTTAATGTAATGTATAGTGTAAAGTTTCAGACGTGTTTCATCCCATACTAAGTCTCATTTCAGTACTTTAGGCTCATTATATTATAATGACTGGGAAGTGGAACGTTACAGTCGATTTAGGCCTACTTTAATATTCTTACAAAAAATAACATGAAATTTCTATGTGTATAACAACTCAACGGGTAATTTTGCAAGTAAACAAGCAATAAATTATACGGACATAAATAATAAACTTAAATCATGAGTACTTATTGAATTGTAATCTGCCTACTCATAGGCCTATATCACCACTTGTAGAAACGGTACTCTCTACCGGTAGTTATTTAACCAAGAAAATTTAGTTTCGATTATTTCCCTATAGATATACACCGAGTCCCATTCAAACCTCCCACATTTTAATTAATCATAACTCTCAAAGTATGCGGAATTATGAAATGAGATTGCTATTAAAAGAAAGAGAAACTCAAAGAATGTTTGTTTTCATTGTTGCAGTTAATTCACCTGTCGCATGTAGGACAATAATGACATAAAACAAAATGGTGACTCCTCAGCAACGAACACAAACTGTTTTCTGGTATGCAGAGACAAAGTCAATAATTACAATGCAAAGAAATTACCGGAGAGAATATGGAGGAAATGCATCTGATGGGAAGACCATTAAGGCATGGCTTGAGAAGTTTCTGGCGACTGGAAGCGTTAAAAAAGAATCAAGAGGTGCTTGTACACGTGTTTCAGAAGAAAATATTGAAGAAATTAGAGCAGGATGGTGCACATATAGAGTTGTTTTAGTGTGTGGCAAAGAAAATTCTATGAGTTTCTGTTCCGTTTATTACCGGCCTCCTTTCATAATTCCGCTTACTTTGTTATTTATGATTAATTAAAATGTGGGAGGTTTGAATGGGACACTCTGTATATATATATATATATATATATATATATATATATATATGTCAGCGAGTACAAGTGGTTAGTTCATCGCTTCAAAGAGAAATCCGTAGGTAACTAAGAATTTACTTGGATGGAAAAGCTGATTAAATTTTCCTCGGAGGATCTAATATAATCTTGATATAATATAATCGAGCCCGAAAATCTTTAGTCCTCAGGACCCATTCCTTGAAGATCCTCTCGGAGGACCCGTTCCTTGGATTTTTCCACCCTAAAAAATGCATCGACCCCGCCTGGATTTGAACCCATATTCCTCTGAACAGAGGCAAGGAATATAACTCCTAGAACACCGAGGCAGAGTTAATTGTAATATTAAATAAAAATGTATAATTCCACGTTACAAAAATGTATTATAATAGTTATGATACAATTTGTATTTAATTTTATCAGTTGGTAGTAATTTTCTCAATGGTATCAAATACTGAAGATATAATAATAATACTAGCGTAGTGGTTAAGGCACTGAGCTACAAGCCGGAGGGTCGAGGGTTCAAGTCCCGTTGGGGTCAGGATTTTTAAACTGACCCAAACCCTCTGGCGGCACTATGGCCCTGGGGTCGACTCAGCCTCTAACGGAAATGAGTACCAGACGCTTGTTCTGGGGGTAAAGGCGGCCGTCACGCAGGGCTGACAACCCGGCTGACATAAAGTGCCGATTGTCTAGAAAAAGTGGGAGCCTTAACCTCCTACTACCCCAAGGCCTCCGGGCCTGTTGTGGGATCACTTTACTTACTGTATTGATTCCAAATTGAAAAATAAGAATTGAATTCCTTTGGAGAGAAATTAATGTCACCACATCTGTTGGTAAGAAAATTGGAAATGAAACTCTTAAATGGTATGGTCATGTACAAAAAATGGAAAATGAAAGATGGCTAAAAAATATATACAAATGGTCACCCCCTGGAAGAAAAAAACGTGGCAGACCAAGATGAAAATGTAAAACCTATGTCAGAACTATAATGGATGATAGGAATTTGGAAGAAGGAGATTGGAATGATAGAAATAAATTATACTGAAGGCAGCAATCTTATAAGGAGGGAAATGCCGAAGAAGAAGAAGAAGATTGCAAGTTGAACCAATGTTTGACTATGTTCGCAAATACAGTAAAACTTTCTCAAAGCGGAAATCGCATGGGACCAATTATTTTTCCACATTAGACAAAATTCCGCATTATAAAAAATAAAACTTACTAAAAATCTTAGATTATAGAGCACCATGTATGTCTTTGTATGGTCAGTACCTTGGATTAATTATAGTTCCGCTGTCGTTGAAAAGTGAATGAGCGACTTCGGCGGTAACGCGCGAAAAAAAAAACAGTCCCGTTTCGTCAGCGTTAAAAAAAGTCTCTTAGGTGCGTATCCTGAAATTAAAGTAGGCCTATGTAGTTTCGGTTTTCACTCACTCTACACTTTTGTCCACATCCTTTGATTCCCCGCATATTTCATTCCACACTTCATTGTGTCGTCTTTTAAAACTCTCCAGCCAACCTGATGATGCCTTGAAATCGTTATTTCTTAGGGATTTAGCAACAGGTAGAGCTTGACTTTGGAGCATCGGTCCGGAAATTTGGATATTTATCTTCAGTCACTTTCATTTTTCGTTTAATGACAATAATACATACTTTTAGCCATCTTTGTTTCGTAAATTCAGAATGCTACATGTGAAAGATCGGTCAACCGCTGTGGTCTCGGGGTAGCGTGCTGCCTTGTCGGGACAGTTTTTCTGGGTTAGGTTTTTATCGGGGTTTTTCCTCACCTGTAAGACAAATGTCAGGAAAACTTTAAGGCCCAAACGGTCCCCGAAATCATATGGCCATCGCAATCATCATCATTCATATTCATCTTAGGTTAAGCTTAGGATTGGGGACTCTCCTGGCGCACCATTATCATCATAACCCATCATATCATCGGGGCAACGTAACCCCGCCTTCCAAGCGCCCCAACCTCAGAAGTGGGTTACAAGTACGCCATGCCAGAGAAACCAGGAATGTCGAAAGACAAACCTGGGGCATTTGAAAAAAAAATGTGAAAGATCGTTCTCAGAACTTAAATTCGTTTAAGATTTTACTGTACAATGGTTATTTGTAAGACAGATATCTGTATTTCGCATAACGGGTGTGCAGTGAGGCCGAAGTAAAATTTCAGGTACACCTACAATCTATACTTCACCCGGCAGCATAACATTTTTTGTCATAACGGAAATTCAATTAAATTGAATATAAACTAATGTATTTCTTTGTCTTTCCGCTTTATAAACATTTTTCATGAATTGTGTAGAAATATCCTTCCGTTTCCGCATTTTATACAAAATAAATGCATGTAAAATTATTATTATTTCGCCGGGACCAATAAATTTGTTCACATTGGACATTTCCGCATTATTCACGTTCCGGATTAAACAAGTTTTACTGTACTATATTAAGTGGTTACAGCATGTCTACCGAAAGGATAAGCTTACGAATCGAAGACCAATTTTGATATATTTTCCCACATCCTCTTTTATTTTGTACATAAATACAGCATAATTAATAGTCAGGCGTAACTTTGCTAAAATTAATCATAATCATCATCATCATCTTCCAGGGATTAAGCCTGTTGGCTCGTTCCGGTATCATGAAAGCTAGAATTGTTAAAATTGTTCAGACCATCTTCTGTGTGGGCGACCAACATTTCTTCTTCCGTGCGGTTTATAATTTAGCAATAATTTTGGAAATCTTCCTTCTGGCATTCTATCAATATGTTCTTTCCAGTCGTTCCTATATTTAATTATTCGGTCTGTAAGTTTGAAAATATTTAGTTCCTTTCTTATATCTTAATTTCTTTTTTTATCCAGCTGAGTATATCCTGCTATATTTCTTAAAAAATCTCGTCTCAGCTGCTTCCAATCTTTGTCCTTGTCTTTTAGTGATCGTCCAACATTCTGATCCATACATCAATACAGGAACAGCCATTACTTTATAAAATTTAAGTTTTGTTTTTTTTTCTTGTGTTTTTAAGGGTTCTTTTATAGTGCCATACATTAGATTAAGTTTATTTATTTTGTCATTAATATCTTCAATTTTAACTTATGATAAATTGAAACCTAGATATTTAAAACTGTTCACCTGCTCTAAAATTTCTAAGATTCATAACATTCCATTCCATTAATTCAGTTTAACCTCTCGCCTTTTAACAGCCACACGCCACCCGGCCTTACAGTGACACGACCATTTGGGAAAGGGACTTTAACTATGGATCACGTACATTCTTTTTTGACCACACAAGGATATGGAGAGCCTCCCTGAATGAGTGATCAACTCAATGTCAGAGCCTCCTCCGAGACATTCATACTAAACATGGCTAACATAACAATGATGATTATAATAATAACAATAATAATAATAATAATAATAATAATAATGCTTTATTTTAGCTGGCAGAGTTAAGGCCATAAGGCCTTCTCTTCCACTCAACCAGCGAATAGTAAAATTATACAAAAATTACGTACGAGTACATATTACAATTTTAAGATATTATTAAAATACAGAGTTACAAAATACAATGATGATGTGATCTAATACTAGCTAATACTAACAAAAACATAGAATAAAATTAAAATGATATAAAATAAAGTAAGTAGCTTCCTAGATGATTATTAATGATGGCCAGATGATGTTTGGGGGTCTCGCGTCTTAAGCCGAATGGTTAAAGTAAGATGCCTTGGCGCGGTGCTACGGGACTTGCGCTGGTTCGAGTTTCCATGAGGGGAGAAATATTCTCATGGAATTTCAACCAGTATGGGATCGGTGCCCACTCACATCGTGAGGAATTTGGGTAGCTACAATAAGTAGCGGCTCCAGGTTGAGAAAACCAGTTATAACGGCCGAGGGACCCAACATGCTTACCACATGTTACCCCTATACTGGCAGGATGATCGTCTACATCTGTAATTAGCACATATGGATGTGAGGCCAGCAGCCGGCTGATAGGCCAAGGGACCTTTTATGCCTGTCGCGCTAAGGAGGAGGAATTAGGTATACTAAAAAAAGAAAATTAGACCAGAATCTCTGATTTTCACAAAAACATTGATAAATTCCTCAAAGTAAAATCATATTCGCTTTATAATGATAACAAAAACATATTCTGTAGATCTAGACAACAGTATATATATATTAATAAATTGGATAATAAAATTGTATAACACATTTTCAATAAAACCCAAATCACTAAACTAAAATGTTAAAAATAGCCAACGCGTTTTAATAGCGAAGCTATCACCTAGACAAGTTATTGATTAAAAAAAAAGTATTACACAATATTAATAAAACCGTCCACCGCTGTGGTCTGGCGGTAGCGTGCTGCCTTGTTACGCAGCGGGCCCGGGTTCGATCCCCGGTCGGGACAGTTTTTCTGGGTGAGGTTTTTATCGGGGCTTTTCCTTACCTGTAAGACAAATGTAAGGAAAACTTTAAGGCCCAAACGGTCCCTGAAATTATATGGCCATCGCAATCATCATCATTCATATTCATCTTAGATTAAGCTTAGGATTAGGGACTCTCCTGCGGCACCACTATCATCATCACCCAATATATCACCGGGGTAACGTAACCCCGCCTTCCAGGCGCCCCAACCTCAGAAGTGGGTTACAAGTACGCCATGCCAGGAGAGAACACCAGGAATGTCGAAAGACAAACCTGGGGCATTTGAAAAAAAAAACCCAAATCACCTAACTAAAATAATAAAATAGTCAACACGTTTCAATAGCGAGGTTATCATTATCAAGACTTGTTATTAAGAATCGCTATGGAAACGCGTTGACTCTTTTAATAGTCTAGTTTTGTGACTTGTGTTTTATTGACTAATTAACTACCCCCCCCAAATGGGAGTGAATGACCAATCACATTTCAATGATTTTTTATTTACAACCAATCACAGTCGTGTTTGGCCTAAAATTTACCAACTAAAGTTTATCATAATAAAGAATGCACCTCCTTTTTAACATTCTGAATAATTCAGAGCATTATTTTGCAGTGACTGACTCTCTAAAAAATACGGCTACCAGATTGTATTATAGTACATGAATGTCAGCAGAAAGTGCAATTTGTAACAATTGATTATACCACAAAAAAAAACACTGTTTGCACTTTCTTAAACGAATTATTTTCCAGGAAATGACGTTGCGGAAAAATATAATTCACATATTTACATCATAGGACATCAGAAATTAATTAATACCTATAACGTTGGCGGACAGTGAGTAGTGAATATACTAGTCGCTCGTGTTTTTGCACAGTTTTCAGCAGGTGATTGTTTGTGTTTTACAGGTAGTCTCGGATATTTTAAATTTATTTGTGTGTACATTTATTCTGTATATAATGGCGCCACGCAAAACAAAGAATTCCGACGAGAATAAAGAAGAAGTGACAAAGCGTGTGATGCAGGAATGTTTGAGGGACCCTGCCATGTTGCAGCTACTAAAGGAATCGGTGCATGAGGCGATAGTAAGCATAGAGAACCGAGATAGTAAGCGAGTTGAAAACAACCATAGATCGGAACACTGACGTCATTAGACAGTTGGAGCGAGCTGTCGTTACAGGAAAGAGACGCAAAAATAATAAAACTAGAACAACTGTTGTGCGAAAAAACTGATTCCCTTGAACAGTACCAACGCCGCCAATGCTTGCGTATCTTTGGCATCCCTAAAAAGGACGCTGTGGACACGGATAAAATAGCTATTAATTCTTATGATGTGTGCAGTATCTGTAAGTTGGTCTTACCTTACTGTACGATATTTCTCCTGGCTCTTCCACTGTAAATGTGTTTTTTCAATGTGATATTATCCTCCGTGAGATACACTAAAATACGAAGGGTACACAATCCAGTGATCACTATTATAGTCTTTTCTCTTTATTAACCGTGAATAATATGTTCTACACGTTTCACTGTTGAATTTATATTGCAACTTATGTTTCTTTGCAACTGGTAAAGGCAATGGAATACTGTAGGCTATTTTCACAAGTTTCACTGCCTGATGATGAATCCATGTTTCAAAGTATTTTACTTTATGGAAAATGTACAAGACTGTACCATGTTAAAAATGGTAGCTATATTTTTGTCTCTGATTATTTTTAATGCCACCAGGTTTTCATATATGTCAATTCTGGCATTCTCCCCTGGCATTGGCGGAATTGTAATCAATTTCTTAGGTTGGGAACCTGGAAGGCGGATTTACGTTATCCCGATGATATGGCATAGAGAACCCATGATATGGTGTTTGATAAATGATAGTGGAGCGCCAGGGAAGTCCTTAACCTAAATTTCAAACGTAGACAACCTCATGAATAATTCCCTTTAAGGAAAAATTCCTATGGTCTGACCAGGAATCAAACCCGGGACCTCATAAACTGTAGTCAAACGATAACTGCTAGCCCCTGAGGGTGTAAATTCGGGATTTTATACATTCCCGACAGGTTTTTTATTGGTATTCGAGATTCCACCAAGGTAATCGAGATAATCCCGCCTAAATCGAAATGCCTGGCAACTTGTCCATTAGGATGCGATCAAAGGAAACTTTAAAATAAGGAACTACATAATTCATATAGTTGTCTTAATATTATCAGAGTTATTGTATGTAGGGGATAAAGATATGGACAGGTCATATAACTGGACTGGGTGTCAGTAGAAATGCTTTCATTTTTTTATTGGAAACAACTTGGGAAAACCATGAGAAAGGCTTATGCGTGTATGGATCTAAGGAAGTGGAACGGGAGGAATGAACCGGATTCCTTTGGCTGAGAATGCGAAATTCAGCTTAAGAATACTTTAAGAAAAGTACAATTTATTGTAATATCGCCAAGATAAAAATAGAGCATGTCATCGAATATTTAAAGGATGAAGGCCTACAACTCAATGGTATTAATAAACTGTTAGTTTGTGCTGTTGATGTAGTACTATTGGGCGATAGCGAGGAGATACTAAAGGCCAACACGCACACACTATTGAGTAACAGTAAGAAATTGGGATTGGATGTAAATATCAATAAAACTACGGAGGGTTGTTTCTGATCTCTAATAACAAATGATTTTTAAGTTTTACCTTAAGAAAAGCCGTGTCTCCACCATCGAGCATGCTCTAATTGATGGCTCTTCATCCGAGCTATGGTTCGGCATCGGAGTTTCCGCTGCAGAGGACTCTTACGCAGCACAGCCATGTCTAGAAGTTCCCACTCCTCTTTATATGCTTTCCAGAGACCGTCTATTGTTCGAGGATGCCTGTTTCCCAGTATCCTTTTGAAGAGTCCAAAGACACAAAGTCCATCGGTGATGCATCAGGAGACTTCACTGGGATGTTGCTGAATGGAATAGCATGTATTCCAGTTTCCTGCTCCATTTCTCCAGGAACGCCAAGGTTGAACCCGAAGTGTGACTGGAGGCCTTGTCTTGGCGCGCCCAGACTTGGTTTTTGTCTGTACCATAGAGATCTGGGATTTCAGTCGGGTAAATTGGGGTGAGAACTTCTTCCTGGTAGTACTGGGAGTTGATTTTGGCCTTTTTAGCTACTCTACGAATGGTCAGTTTTTCATTGTAGCAATATCCCGCGATGACCATAAATCCATTGGAGAAACTTTCTCTGCATTCGGCATACCACTTTTCAAATTTTGTTTCACCCCTTTCTCTATAGTAAATTGCCCGGGGTTTGTTGCAATCTCCTAGATAAACATATGCTTCATCAATTGTGACCAAAAATTTCCATTTTTCTCCTGCCAGGTGCTTTTCATAGTTTCCTGCTGTTGGTGCGGCATTTCGGCCCAATGTGACCTAGGCAACAATTTATGAACCCTGCTTTTGTGGCGCTTCTCCATGTTCATTATGGTGTTTACAGTTTTAAGGGATATTCCCAATCTGTTCGCAATCACCCTTTGTGTGGCAGGATTACCACCAGCGATAAGGACCTTGACCTTTCTGATTACATCTGAGGTGCGGGTAGTAGCAGGTCGTGGATTTGCCCGTTTTTTTCCTTTTGGAATTAATCGCAAGCAACCCTTTCCCTTTTTATTAAGCACTGAGCTAATTCCACACTTTGACACCATAAAATTACGTTTTTGCAAGCCTCAATAATCGCGGAATAACTATAATTAGCGTCGGAAAGGGCAGAAATGTACCCTTCCCAAAACGGGTCTATCTGATTAGGCATTATGAGAGCAACACACGTGCGAGTGTAACAGAAGCAGCACACTGACTGGTGTGATCACCTCGCATGCTCCTGTCCTGATGACTCACATTCCAACGTCACAGTTTACTTGGAAAATCGTTATCAGAGATCGGAAACAACCCTCCGTAAATATATGGTCACACATACAAATACATTATATAATGCAAATGGATAGCTAATGACAAATGAGGGTAATTTTGAGGAATGGCTGAATTCAAATACCTATGAACAATAAGTTAATCATAAATGGATACACCGCTGTGGTGTAGAGGTAGCGTGCTGCCTTGTCACGCAGCGGGCCCGGGTTCTATGCCCGGTTGGGACACGTTTCCTGGGTGAGATTTTTTCGGGGTTTTTCCTCACCTGTAAGTTAAATGTCAGAAAATTTTAAGGCCCAAACCGTCCCCTAACACCATCTGGCTATCATTATCATCAATATCATATTCGGCTAAAGCTTAAGTTTAGTTTAAGGCCTCTCCTGGCGCATCATTAGCGTCATCACCAAGAGAGATGGACAGGTGACTGGAGAAGACTTCATTACAGTGAAGTACATGGTCTTTATAAGAAGCCAGGTATAATGAGAACAGTTAAGTCTCATAGACTGCGATGGGCAGGACATGTGACACGAAAGGGGAATGAAAGACGTGCATGGAAGCTTCTTGTAAGAAAACCAAGGGGAAAACGCCCAGTTGGTAGACCAAGAATGAGGTGGGCTTATGTCCGCGCGGCCATGAACCTACGGGTTCGATAGTGCCAGTGAATTAGTGAGTTAGTTGAGATAAAACTAGAATATAAGCCTAAAACTTCTGTAAAATTTTACTGTTTGTGAATCTAAAAATGAGTTTTTAAGGATTGTCATCTGGTAACCCTAAATGAGAGTGAGAGAATATTATCAAGTCGAACACGGCATCAGCGGGGCACGCCGTAGCATAGTGGTTAAGGCACTGAGCTACAAGCCGGAGGGTCGAGGGTTCAAGTCCCGTTGGGGTCAGGATTTTTAAACTGACCCAAACCCTCTGGCGGCACTATGGCCCTGGAGTCGACTCAGCCTCTAACGGAAATGAGTACCAGACACTTGTTCTGGGGGTAAAGGCGGCCGTCACGCAGGGCTGACAACCCGGCTGACATATAGTGCCGATTGTCTAGAAAAAGTGGGAGCCTTAACCTCCTACTACCCCAAGGGCCTCCGGGCCTGTTGTGGGATCACTTTTACACGGCATCAGCTTGGTCTCATGACCAAGCTGAACTAAAACATTAAATAGAGGACAGATTTTATTGACTGGAAAACACATTTATTACAAATAAGGTGTTCCCATTATTAACAGTACGTGCTCTCTAGTAATTCAATGAGCACGTCTCGCACAATTAAAAATACAATAAAAAACTATGGTTAATATAACGTAAGAATAAACATCTCTCTAGACCCATATCAAAGAAACCGGCATATATGACCATGATTTTATAAATTCATTGCCCATTAGTCATTACAATAACACCGTAAAGTTTCACCTTGCTTTAACCTCTTCCTCAGAGGTAGACTTTGCATGTCCAATTCCTCCCGGGCCTTATAGGGACTCGACTTACCGGGAGAGAATTTTTAATTCTGAATCTAACTCACTGGCACTATCGAACCCTTAGGTTCATGGCCGCGCGGACATTAGCTCTCCAAAAATTCCTATCTTGAGCTAATGTTTTCCAATCATTCCCTGTATAATCTGCTTCCTTCAAATCATAGTTAATGTTATTCTCCCACCTCATCCTTAGTCTACCAACTGGGCGTTTTCCCTCTGGTTTTCCTACAAGAAGCTTCCATGCACGTCTTTCATTCCCCATTCATGCCACATGTCCTGCCCATCGCATTCTACAAGACTTAACTGTTCTTATTATATCTGGCTTCCTATAAAGACCTTGTAGTTCACTGATATGTAGTCTTCTCCATTCACCTGTCCATCTCTCTTTGGTCCAAAAATTTTCCTCCAATTCCAATTGAGGGTCTTTCCACTTTTCAGCGGTTGCCCTTTTACCAGCCGGCTGCTGACCCTTCACATCCACATGTGTCAATCACAGATGTAGATGATCAACAGCCAGTGTAGGGGTGACATGTGGTTAGCATGTCGAGTCCCCCAGCCGTTATAGCTGGTTCCTCAACCTGGAGCCTCTACTTATTGTAGCTACCCAATTGCCTCACGATGCTGGGTGGGCACCGGTCCCATACTGGCCGAAATACCATGAGAAAATTTCTTCCCCATGGAGACTCGAACCAGCGCAAGTCCCGTAGCTCTGCGCCAAGGCTTCCTACCTTAACCTAAGAACTTTATTCTCAAATACTCGTAATCTCCTACACACATTTTTTTAACTAATACATGACATGGAGGGCTGAGTGATCAGCTCAATGTCAGGCCATTTCAGAGGCAACACGAACATTCATTCATACTAAATAAGACAAATATGATGGCCAGATGATGTTTGGGGACCATTTGGGCCTTAAAGTTTCTGGATATTTATCTTACATCTGAAGAAAAACCCCGAAAAAACCTTACCCAGGAAACTTGTCACGCCCGATGATTGAACCTGGGCCCGCTGCGTACGAGACAACAATATTACACCGATACCATAGCGAGGACAATTAATATTATAATAAATAATAATTATTAATAAACTACTGGTACAAAAATTCCCACGAATTTTATTTCTAGTCGATATTTAACATCTCACATTATAGTACCGTGAGTCAAACCTGAACGTGAAAGTTTAAAAAAAAGTTATTTTACTTGCCCTTAATCTACGACATAGTTCCTTTCCGAAGAAAACCATGTTGAGGGTTTTCATGCATATCAAGTCATCTAATAATAATAATAATAATAATAATAATAATAATAATAATAATAATAATAATAATAATAATAATAATAATAATAATAATGCTAATAATAATGCTTTATTTATTCTGGCAGAGTTAAGGCCATAAGGCAATCTCTTCCACTCAACCAGCACAAATACAAATAAATATTTGACAAATATAGATATACACTATACTAATTATAAACAGTTAAAGATATATTAAATGCAACAATGTAAATTTCATGTACAAACAACATTTTATAGGATAATAACAATAATAATACTTACGATAATAATAATAATAATAATAATAATAATAATAATAATAATATATAAATATGATAATTTATACGAGAAACACCAATTAATATATATACCTTACACTGGGTAATAATGAAGTCGAGGTTAGAGCAAATATAAATTTAGATTTATTTTAAAAGATGCCAATGTCCGGCAGCCCCTTATTTCTTGTGGTAAGGAATTCCAGTTGCGAGAAGTGAAGATGGTATATGACATGGAGTGATGTGATGTCCTATATTGCGGTATATTAAGCAGGAGACTATGTTGTGATCTTGTGTTTAAGTTATGGTTTGAGGATAGATACTAGAAACGGGATGATAAATAATTGGGAATCGAGGTATGTAGGATCTTAAATAAGAGTTACAATAGAAAGATCTAAGCGTCTATAAATACGAATACAAAAACTAAACTTACGTCGATGAACTGCATCACGCTAATACGTAACCATCTATAATATTCGGTATGTAAGTGAAAGCAATAGTTTCACTCGACAATGGCTCTCCAGAACTGTCGTGCTAAGAATGTATTTATTTTGTTTTCGTTTTCTGATTGTTTTAATTATATTTTTATTCATTAATATTTCCTCAAAAAGTTTAAAAACTATAAAAGGAAGATAAAAAAACAATATTATAATGTATTTTCACACAAAAAAATATATTGGTAAAACATTGGTGAAATCTGTTGCAATGTATGGAAGTGAGGTATGGACAATCAGTAAGTACTACAAGAATAGACTGATAGCTCTAAAAATGGATTATTTACGCAGAAGTGCCAGGAAGTCAAAATTAGAACATGTCAGAAATAAGGAAAGTAGAAACATAATGGAAGCAGAAGAAAGCATAATTGAAAGAATTGAGGAGAAGGAATTAAAGTGATTAGGACATATTTTAAGAATGGAAGATGAGCGATGTTCGAAGCAACTATATCAATGGCATCCAACCAGAAAGAAGAAAGGAGGGAGACCAAAGTTAATATGGAAGGAAAACATGAAGACAGTAGTGCAAGCAAGAGGGCTAAGCATTGATGATGCCCAAGATCGTAGGCTTTGGAGGTTTGGCACGGGAAGACGGCAGCAGCTGTAAAAACCCAAAAATAGATAGATAATGTATTTTCAAAATTAACAGTGGTATTACCAAATTAACTTTTTTTCTAATTAAAAATCAATATTTGTTTATGCCGGAATCTATATGTTGGTGGTATGATTGTACTTCAGGATTTGAGGTGCCTTTATTTCCAGAACATAGACCTATCTCGTAACCCCATTTTGGTAAATTATACAGAGAAGCAAATAGGCCCCTAACTGTTTTAAATAATTATGAAAATGGATACAGCAATAGTTCCCATATATTTTACTACAGAATACAAGTCAAGTTATTAATAAATGTCTAGTCTATGTTCTCAACAGGTTATGCACATTTCTATGCTGGCTACTGGAGTTAAGTTGTTTTCAATGACTGATGGAGTTACAGATTTTCATTGCCTACTGTCGTTTATTTTTTTTCAACCCGTCAGGAATCTTTAGAATAGAAAAATCCAAAGGACGAGTTTTCCGGAGGGACTTTAAAGCCATGGGCCCCGAATCTGAACATTTTCGGGTTCGTTAAAGAATAAATATATTAAAAAATAAATATTCTCAACTCGTGTCCAACTCAGGGTCTGGTCGAAGGACGAGATGAGATGAACCTCTATATCTAATATATAAAAATGAATATTTGTTTGTTCGTACTTCATGCGCAACCATACCGTTGATCCGATTGTGATGGGGCTTTTTGCAAAATGTTCAGGAGATTCCCCGGATGAACATAGGCTATAAGAGAGTTGTGATACTCAACTCCTACACCCTTAAACTAGCTCTTTATACGCTTAAATGGCTTATGCTGCCTAAACCATAACAAATACACAAAATCAATGTACACAGAATTGAATATCTCAAAAAGCTCTACAAAAAAGTCCGCGACAGCATATGTTGTTCTCTTACGGATAACTCACAATAACCATTTTTGTCTTTCATTGATGCTAAGAAGATCGAGACAAGTAGGCTAAGTAAATTCCTGTGCAAGCATAGCAAGCAGCACATGGCGGGTATTCCTTAACGGATAACTCACAATAACGAATTTTGTCTTTTAGCTCATATATGCAAAGAAGATCGAGATAAGTAGATTCCCGGGCAACACCGAGTAATCAGCACGGAAAATCTTAAAATTATTACGGTATACATTTATAATTATTTTTCATTTTACTTATTCAACTAATCATAAGAAGAGAATTGATTTTTGTCTTTCAGCTCATTTATACCAAGAAGATCGAGATGAGTATATTCCCGAACAACGCCGGGTAAACAGCATGGGGTATCTAAAAACAATTACGATATAAATTTCTCCTCCCACTAATTCAACCGAACATAAAAACACATTAATTTTCGTCTTTCAGCTTATTTATGCTAAGAAGAACGGGATAAGTAGATTCCCGGTCAACGGTGAGTAATCAGCACGGGGTATCTAAAAATAATTAGGCTACGATATAAATTTATAATTATTTTTCCCGTACTTATTCAACTAAACATAAAATCACATTAATTTTCGTCTTTCAGCTAATGTATGCCAAGAAGATCGGGATAAGTAGATTCCCGGTAACGCCAATCATCCCCTGTAATATCTACTTCCCTCAAATCATGGATGTTATTCTCCCACCTCATTCTTGGTCTACCAACTGGGCGTTTTCTCTCTGGTTTTCCTACAAGAATTTTCCATGCATCTCTTTCATTTCCGTTTCGTGCCACATGTCCTGCCCATCGCAGTCTACGAGACTTAACTGTTCTTATTACGAGTATATCTGCCTTCCTATACAAACCATGTAACTCACTAGTTATCTCTATTGACCTGTCTGTTCATCTCTTTTTTGACCAAAAATGTTTCTAAGAACTTTATTCTCAAATACTCGCAATCTCCTTTCCTCCCTTAAAGTAAGAGTCCATGTTTCTGATGCATATAACTGGGAGAAAAACAAGTTTTATACATTTTCAGTTTAATGTTTTTTGAAAGGAGTTGGGACGACAAGAGTCCCTGTGATACATAATATTACGCATTTTCAGAATTGAGTCTACGTTTAATTATTTTGTGCATCTCATTCCTACCTTAAACAATTATGCTATGATGTGCCCGATGGCTCCTTAATATAGTAATAATATCTCAATTCCATGTGTTATACTAGTAGTTAACAATAAAAGAAGTGAATTAAAAATACATTCAATAAATTGTTTGCAGATGATCAAATAATTTTTGCAGGGGATGAAGATGATATGAAATATATGATAAACAAATTAATGGAAGAATATAAAAAGTGGGGACTGAATATAAATTTACAGAAAACAGAATATATGTGTTTGGGAAAGGACGTGGATGACCTCATACTTGAAACAGGGAAAATAAAAAAAATGTGCATTTTTTAAATATCTTGGGTCAATAATTACAAGTTTAGGTACCTGTGAGAGAGATGTACAGGCTAAAATTGCAATGGCAAAAAATACAACTAAGACATTACATGGAGTAATTTGGAACAAAAATATTACAAAGGAAATTAAAATGAAAATTTATAAGAGCATAATACAGAATATTTTGTCATATGGAAGTGAAACTTGGTCTTTGACGGAATTATAAAAGAATAAAATTAGAACAGTTGAATTCGATTATTTTAGAAGAAGCCTCCAAAAAACAAGACAGGATAAAATAAGAAATTAATTCCTTTGGAGAGAAATGAAGGTCACCACATCTGTTGTTAAGAGGATTGAAAATCAAACGCTTAAATGGTATGGCCATGTACAAAGAATGGAAAATGAAAGATGGCCAAAAAATATATACCAATGGTCACCCCATGGAAGAAATAAATGTGGTAAACCAACATGGAAATGGAAAACCTACGTCAGAACAATAATGGAGGATAGGAATTTGGAAGAGGGAGATTGGAATGATAGAGATAAATGGAAACTGAAGACGGCAAACCTATAAGTGGGGGAAAGCCGAAGAAGAAGAAGAATAAATTATAGAATTCAAGAACACCGCGTAGGCAGGGAAGAGCATGTTCAGAGAATTGAAGAAACAAGATTGCCGAAGGAAGCATATAAACCAAAGGGATTAAGGGATGTAGGAAGACCAAGATAGAATACCATCATAAACCAAACGGATTAAGGGATGTAGGAAGACCTAGGAAAAGATGGAAGGAATCATTGTGAATTCGGAACAAGCGAATCGCCTTAACCTTGAAGTCAAGACGATAATGATATAGATAAAATAAAATCAACATCATAATGCTTTGTTTATATTTCAACTCAGTTCTTACTGTCCAATAAATTTATGACAACAGAGACAAACACTTCTCACTCTTATTATGTTAGGGTAAACAACAAACATCCCAGATTGTATTCATGGCAGATGTTTTTCTAGCTGACGAAAGAACATTAAGCAGGTGTTCTTGGTTTTGGTTGAAAATGTTATCATATTTCTTCCGCTGAAAAAAAAAATGCAGAGCTATGGAAATAATCTGTCAGTTTAGTGCAATGATTTTCTTAGTTCAACACTGTTCTCACTTAGAAAAGACAAGTTTGGTTCTAAATTATGTTCATGGTTTTCAACTCTGGAGGAGGGATTGTTCCAAATACAAATGAGGAATTTCTTATTTTTATTTTTTGAAAAAAATCATGGTTTTTCCCAAAGTATTGATGAAAAAAAAAGAAGAAAAGAGTGACATTATTGGTATAACTTATCGGCCGCGGTGGACTACTCGTTATGTTCCTTGTCTCTAATTCCGAGAGTCGCGGGTTCAAACCCCGACCGAGATCGATGAATTTTTCTAGGACGGAAAAATCCAAAGACCAAGTCCCCGGAAGGAACTTTATGCCGTGAAGACTTTTCAGACTCGTAAAATATCCTTTAGCAAGAATAAAGAGGTCTCTAAGCAAATTTTACCGACATCAACGTCTAGTAATACTTTAGTTGTCTGTTAGATGTCTCATTGGGTCGGTGTGTTGACCGCATACTATCCAGGACATCTATGAGCAAATGAGGTATCGCCTCACTATGATGCTTAACAAGCGGCTCGCTTTGTTTCCCGGCAGCTGTTATGTGTTATTAAAATAGAAAGATCTCGACTGCCGCGACTACCACGATGTTGCAACATTGCTATTCTTCCCTCAGTTAAAATTGAAACTCGGAACGTGGAGCAGTCGATCCAGCTTTAAAATTGTGTACCGTAATTAGTTGTTATAATTATCAGTGATGTATTGTGATATGTAGCTCGAATAATAATACAATATCTACACGTTAGCCTATATTTATTTAATATATAAGTGATTTCAACATGTGGCGGCCATGGGAAAATATTTCAAACCGAACAGTTAATAATAATTAATAATAATAATAATAATAATAATAATAATAATAATAATAATAATAATAATAATAATAATAACTATATTTTCAGCATGATGTTGTATGAATATGAAATTTATGTAGACCTACAAGTTATATAATGTAGGAATTAAATAATTAAATAAATAAATACATACATAACTTTAATTTTAAAAGTTAGACAATACCAAATAATGATATAAAATTAATAATAACGAATATAATCAATGTCTTCTGTCCTTGTGTAATAAACGTCCAAAGCGCCATAGAAACGTGACAACACCGCATGTCAAGTATTGCCGCGAGGCACCCGCTTTTATATAAACTGTTAACCATCAGAATGAGGCAATAATAACTAAAAATTAACTTAGTAACTCCTTGCGGGGCACGCCGTAGCGTAGTGGTTAAGGCAATTCGTTACACTGGAAGGGTCGAGGGTTCGAGTCCTGGTGAGGGTCAGGATTTTTAAACTGACTCGAAACCTTCTGGCGGCACTATGGTCCTGGGGTCGACTCGGCCTCTAACGGAAATGAGTAACATGCGCTTGTTCTGGGGGTAAAGGCGGCTGTCACTCAGGTCTGACAACTCGGCTGACATCAAATGCCGATTGTCTAGAAAAAGTGGGAGCCTTAAATTCCTACTACCCCAGGGGTCTCCTGAGGTCTGTAGTGGGATCACTTTTAGTAACTCCTTACAAAGGAGAGGCTATAGCTCAACAATGGCCTACGACATTATACATAGATAGATAGATAGATAGATAGATAGATATAGATAGATAGATATTGATTTAACTGAATCATGTCAACATCATCATCATCCTTCCAGGTGTGTTTTACGATTTGGTGTCAACGTGTAATGAAATGACCTCTCCTAAAGATCTACTTATTCTGAGATTGTAGTTATACACCGGAAATCATTATTTATTTAATTGCCAAATTATGACTGTTTAATTATTACCATCATAATGAACTCATTTTCAATGCCACCGTAATTTAATGCAACTTCCAAATATACATAAGTTGTTTTTTCTTTTTATCTTCCTTAAATTTTCTCTTGGGATATCAAATAGTGAAAACAATTCTAACAGCTCTTAAATAACGTAAATTTTTATTACATTATATTGTTTTTGTTAGGCCTATATGATTAATTACAAATTATTGAACGCATATTTTCAACTTAACTGCATAACAGTGAATTGCATGGTCTTTATAGGAAGCCAAATATAATGAGAACAGTTAAGTCTCGTAGACTGCGATGGGCAGGACATGTGGCACGAATGGGAAATGAAAGACGTGCATGGAAGCTCCTTGTAGGAAAACCAGAGGAAAAGCGCGCCCAGTTGGTAAACCAAGAATGAGGTGGGAAAATAAACTTAACTATGATTTGAGGGAGGTAGATTATACAGGGGATGATTGGAAAACATTGACTCAGGATAGGGATTATGGAGAGCTTATATCCGCGCGGCCATGAACCTACGGGTTCTATAGTGCCAGTGAGTTAGAGTTAGTTATATTTTCAACTTATGTGGTATTTATAACTTCTGTATTAATTTATAAGTGCATTTTTTTGCCTATTCCCCTTATTTAATATTATTTCCAGAATTAACTTTTTATATCCTGAACTCAGGGTCGGGTCGAGGGATGAAGCCCCCTATATTAATAGAGGTCTGTGAACGACCACGCCTGACGCACCGTTACAGGGGCAGATGAACGAAATGAAACGAAATGATTGAGATGAATATGGAGAAATGATGGAATGAAATTGTGGCAAGGGAAAACGGTAGAAAACCCCGAGAAAAATCTGCCCAAGCTCCGTTTCATCCACCACGAAACCCACATGGAGTAACGGAGACTCGATCTCGGGACCCCAGCGGTGAAAGGCGAGCGTGTAACCGCTTGCGCCACTGTATAATGAATTTTTTGTGCATCATACCTTACCATTTAGGTGGAAGATAAGGTCTTATTGCCTTAACTTTTCGAGTTTAAATAAATCTTCTCCATCGTAGTTTAACCTTTCACTATATAGGCCTACATAAATTTTATATGACCCACTACACCCAAGCATTACAGTGGCACAACCTGTCGAGAGAGGGATTTTAAACTTTGGATCACACACATACGTTTTTTGACCACACAAGGACATGGAGGGCCTCGCCGAATGATTGATCAGTTCAATTCAGGGCCTTCTCTGAGACAACACGAATATTTAAGACGAAACGTGCCTTTCACTCACAACTTTATACTAATATGGCGAATGTGACGATGTTAATAATGATCTTCTTGTATATTTTAAGCCCATGTTTCCCTTAACAGAGATTTAGGCGCTCTCCCCCTACAGGGAAGAATTTTTACCATACTAATTTAGTTACACTTGTTTTCGTATAGATGTCATTTTGAGTGGTCCATGGTCAGCGTTCCGCCTCACACTAACATCTAGGAAACCAAGGTAGTACTAGGACGGGAAAATTCGGTAAATTTTGCTTAGAGGCTTTTCATTCAGGCTTAAGGATTTTTTACGAGCCTGAAAATCTTCAGAATCGGGACCCACGGCCTAAAGTCCCTTCCCGAGGACTTGCTCCTTGGATTTTTTCATCCTGAAAGAATCCATCGACTCCGGCCGGGTTTGAACCCGCGACCCTCGGGATCAGAGGTAAGGAGCATAACCACTAGTCCACCGCGGCCGATTGTTTATAATGATCAGGAGACCACTGGGTCTTAAAGTTTCCTGACATATCTTGCAGGTGAAAAAAATCCGAAATCCCCATCATCTGTAAATCTGTCCTCATCGGGGAACCGAACCCGGGGCCACTGTGTACGAGGCAATGATATTACCCCGAGACCACAACGATGGACAACTAAAACAAATAAGCTAAAGTATAGGCCTATACCTATCTATCAAATATCATCATCATCATAATGTAAGCCTATTAATTTAAGACGGGGCGCGGCGTAGCATAGTGGTTAATGCACTGAGCTACAAGCCGGAAGGTGGAGGGTTCGAGTCTCGATGGGGTCAGGATTTTTAAAGTGACCCAAACCTTCTGGCGGCACTATGGCCCTGGGGTAGACTCGGCCTCTAACGAAAATAAATACCGGATGCTTGTTCTAGCGGTAAAGGCGGCCGTCACGCAAGACTGACAAACCGGCTGACATCAAGTGCCGATTGTTCAGAAAAAGTGGGAGCCTCTATTACCCCAAGGGTCGGCTGAGGCATGTAATAGGATCATTTCAATTTTAATAAACCATCTTTACAACGTCGGAGAACTACAAGCCTCACGACCACGGCCTACAATTCGAAAATCTTCATCAAGATCATCATAGAAACTCCGGCCGTAAAAGTCTACGTGAATACATCTTTACAAAATTTCTACTTTATAGAATATACTTCAATTACAATTTGAAAATTTTTAATGTATTTACAAAGTGTATTTAATAAATTTCGAAAATTAATTGTCTGTATCACTTTGTCCTTGTGGCAATCCTCCAATGAGGAAAGTTTTATGTTATAAAAATAGGAGTATTTATTAATTTAAGACGGACATAGACAAAGATAAACATGTGGTCGAATATGTATTTGTATATCAGGGAAGAAAAATTAATGCGGTGGAAGTCATGATGCTGAAATTCATGATAGAATAAGTAAGTGTTTTATGGGTTCCGATTATAAGTTATAAAACAAATAGTTTTAGTACAATGACGTAGGCACAGAAACATGGGAATTAAACCTTGAACAATAAGTAGGCTAAATTAAATTCAGTAGAAATTGATTTTTGGAGGCGTTAAGCTGAAATTTCTAGAAGAGATAAAATAAGGAATAATGTGATTGAAGACCGTTTTTTTTTTACGTGCTAACTGCAAAATTTGCAAAATTGAGATTTTGTTGTATTCATAAAAATAAGGCAGGCCTCTATATGATGCTAAAAGCGTTTTACCAAATTCTGATTATTTCCTTCACAGTAATGTGTCAAAATGTGATTTTTTTTTTCAAAACTTGCTTACTGCTAAGTAAGAGTCATAGCAAAACTTGCATATTGCTTTTTACATAATTTCGTGTCAAACACCTGCAACAATGACCAGCCTCATGGGCTAGGGGTCAGCGTTTCTGACTACAGTTCATGAGGTCCCGGGTTCGATTCCCGGTCAAACCATAGGAGTTTTTCCTTAAAGGGAATTATTTGTGTGGTTGCCCATGGTCTGGAATTTAGGTTAAGAACTCTTCTGACGCCTCATTATCTTTTATCGCCCATCATATCAGGGTAACGTAACTCCACCTTCCAGATGCCCCACCCTAAGAAATGGATTACAATTCCGCCAATGCCAAGGGAGAAAACCAGAAATGTCATAAAAGACAACCTGGTGGTATTAGAAAAAAACACCTGCAACCACGGCTTACAATTTGTTCTGCAGCAACGGGAATGTTTTCCATCCATTATTGTCTTCAGTCTTTGATGTGTTCAGCTCCAATTCAAATTTTCCCTTAAAGTAAAAGTCCATGTCTGATATCTATAGGCTATAACATAATTGGGAGGATAACAGTTTTAGAGAAATCCAGTGTTTTTTTTCGGAAGTCCGCCATTTTTCCCCATATATGGGCATCATTTTGTGCCACCGGACAGGGTGTTCGGGAATATTGAAAAGAACTACAGGCAGGAAGAAGAATTAATATCTCTAGCTGACTTTTATGACATTGTGAAATTATTATCAGATGGTTGGGATGAATAAGATGCGAAAAAAAATCAAGTGGAATATTAAAAATAAAATAACTGTACTTAATGCAGTTTTTTTATCGTGTTTTCAAATATGTATTCGGAATTTTTCCATCACCCACAGTTTTTTATTTCAATTTCAATTAATGGACTTAAATAATTATTTTCTGCTTAACAAAAATTAAAGAGATTACGTCAAAATCAAAACATACAGTGGTGTACCCTGACTTGCAATCTGCAATGAGACCAGTTCCACACTGCGAAGAATTGCCTATACCAAAGCCACCAGAACATGTGACATCAGATGAAGAGAGCTCAGATTCTGATGGAAGTAAGGAAGAAGAAGAAACAGATTTTGGTGATACAACTTTTGAACAAAGCTGTTCATCTGAGCCTCATTTATTAACTCAAGAAGATCTTAACGATCTCATATGAGATTTAAAGTTATCCAAAAACCAGTCTGAAATACTTGGTTCCCGGCTAAAAGGATGAAATCTCTCGGAAACCTTGCGTGATGGAGAGAAACCGATATCATGTTTGAATTCAAGAGAAAAAATACTATCAGAATCACATTTTTTTCTTTCTGAGACAAAAAAAAGTTTTTATTTTGTTGCTCAGTGTAATTTGTCCATAAATAATATTAAAACACCAAAATATTAATATTAATGCATAATTTTCTATTTTATTTATTGGCGATACTGTTTTAAAGTTTACAATAATATTAAGCGTTGTATTAAGTTTCAGATAGGCCTATGAAGTTTCTTAAAAACTGTCGAAATAAAATGTTTGCAGAAAAGTACTAGTAAATTACAGTTGATTTCAAAATAACCCGTTAGAAGTTCTCTGGTACTATCATTATTGATAAGATGCAAAGCAAAATTTGCACCTATAAACTACTTGTCTCTATTCAGTTTTTTGTGTCTCCTGAAAAAATTAGCTTTATCAGTTAGTAAGTTTTCAAGAACGGTCCTCAATTTAGATTAGATTAGATTTATTTAGCCTGATGAAGTTAAGGCCATGTGGCCTTCTCTTCCACTCACCAGGACAAATATATATTACATCAGAATATAACAATCTCAATTAACTCTAATATTAAATACTAAATAAAAATTTGATCAAAAGATAATATCTATTATATTATGATCTATAATGCAACCAGTTAATGTTAGTTAAAATTAAGACTAAAACTAATAATAAAATGTATACAATCAAGACATATTAAATTATCCCTGCCTAATGTATATAAAAACAAAGAAAAATAATGAGATATAGAAAACTAATTTTACGATTATACAATATTTAAAACAAAACAAAAGAAAATATTTGTTAATCTTAATATTATTTTCATAAATCATTAAATTTATTAATTGTTAAAAGAACAAAGGGATTTACTATTACAAAAAGTTTAAGGCAAGGTTGCAGTTTATCTCCAACTCTATTAAAAATTTATCTCGAAAGAGTACTAAGAGACTGGAGGAAAAAATGTCAAAAAATGGGCATACCCATCCTAAATACACATGTATATTCACTAAATGTTGCAGATGACCAGGTATTAATAGCACAAGACCACGATGACATAGAATATATGGCTAAAAAACTAAAAGAAGAATATGAAAAATGGGGACTTTATATAAACATTGAAAAAACTAAATACCTGTGTATAGGAGAAGAAATGGAAAATATAAATTTCAAACAATGGAGAAGAACTAAAACCTAGTATTGAATGCACTTATTTAGGAACAAAATTAGACCATTCAGGCGATAACACAGTGGAAATTAAAAATAGAATCGCACAAACAAAACAAGCACCAAATGCTTTAAACTCTGTTTGGTGGAGCAAAAATATTACAAAAAATAGAAAATTACAAATATATCAAACCATAATTCAGAGCATTTTAACATATGGTGCTGAAGTCTGGCAAATTTCTACCAGGGAAATGAAAAGAATTTTAAGTACAGAAATGGATGTTTTAAGAGGATCAGCTGGAAAATCTAGAATGGATAGAATACGAAATAAAGAAATAAGGGAAATTATGGGTGTACAAGAGGAGCCGGACATCATATACATTATAGAAAAGAAAAGATTACAGTGGTATGGCCATGTCAAAAGAATGCCAGAACAAAGATTGCCTAAAATTGTTATGGAATGGATCCCAATGGAAAGGAGGAAGAGAGGAAGACCGAAGAAAACTTGGATATAAGGGGTACAAGCAGCTATGAATATCAGAGGAATGGAGGAAGATCAATGGATGGACAGAGAGGAATGGCGTTTGGTACCCGGAAGACGGCGGCAGCTGCCATGATACCGAATGATGATGAATTGTTAAAAGAATACTATCAGTGAGGTGTATAAGTTAGTTTGTCGTTAAATAATTATTTAGTTTGTTTTTGAAGGATGTTATAGTTTGAGTCTCTGACATAGGGCGGAAGGGAATTCCATGTTTTGGTAAGTGAGACCGTAAAAGATAATGAATAATATACAGTGTGTTGAGGAGGGATATAAAGGACAATGTGCTAATGGGATCGAGTGTCAATTAAACACAATAATGAATGTTCAAACTTCAATATTGTGGGTTTTCTAAAATAAAAAAAAGCAATTAAAATGGTATAGTTATGTAAAAAGAATGGCATTAAACATTCTCAAGAAATACTAGAATGTGTATCACATGGTAGAAGTAGAAGAGGACGGCCAAAAATAAAGTGAATTGATGTTGTATTTAGCAGGATGAAGGAGAAAATAATGGACGATGGAGTTTGGAATGACAGAGAATTGTGAAGGGGAATGACAGCAGATTAATTGGGAGCAGGAAAATGTGAAACCTGCTTAATAAATAAACATATTTTATTAAAGCTCACAACTTTATTATCACGCAATCTAAATAAAACATGAACTATATGTTTCTCTACTTATATGTTTGTATGCTTATCTTAAAATAAAACAATAACTAGTACATTTAAGTAGGTCGGTCGGGGTGGTCGGGGTGGACTAGTGGTTAGCTCCTTGTCTCTGGTCCCGAGGGTCGCGGGTTCAAACCCGGCCGTGGTCGATTGACTTCTTAGGATGTAAAAATCCAAGAAACAAGCCCTCCTAGAGGGACTTTAAGCCGTGGGTCCCAAGTCTGAAGATTTTCAGGCTCGTAAAAGATCCTTAATTCTGAACAAAGAAGCCTCTAAGCAAAATTTACCGATCTCAAACATCTTAGTAATACCTTGGTTGGCTGCTAGATATCTCAATGAGTCGGTGTGTTGACCGCATGTTACTCATGACATATATTTTTTTTACAAATAAGGTAACTAAATAAATTTGGTATGTTAAAGTCCAGCCACTGGATCTCAGGCTCTGACGTTTAGGTTATATGAGGGGTAAAGGGAGAAACTGGCCGTCTACTGCCAATAAGGAAATAGTTGAAGTGTGAGTATACGTCTGTCACAACCAATCACTGCTCTTGACGCCGCTATAGCGCGCTAGTAAGGTTTGAAATGGTTGAGTTGTTGTCAGCTGTACTTCTGCTAACCGCATACATAAAGCGGCCACTCCCACTGAATATCGATATCGGCAAGATTGTCGTGAAAACGTCAGAGCCGGAGTTACGGTGGCTGGACTGTAACTTCTGACAAAGGAGAGGCTATGGCTCAACAATGGGCTACGTCATTAATCACACATTTAAGAAGCCTTTAAATATTCTCCTTGTTTTTTTCCATCGTAGTTTAAACTCTCACATTTTACGTACATTTACATGCCCAACACCATTCGCCCCTTACAATGGAGGGTCTCTCCGAATGAGTATTAGCTCAATCCAGAGCTTCCTCCGAGAAACGCGAACATTTTAGACGAAACGCCATTCACTCACACATTCACACTAAACATGGCGAAAATGATGATTATGGTGGCAAGGATGTTCAGTGATCATTAGGGCCTTGAGGTTTGTTAAAAAAACGAGAAAAATCGCTTAAGAAATTTGTCTCGATTTGGCATACGCGGCGACGCTATCCCGAGATCAGCAGTGTACAGTCTTGAATATACAGCTTACTTCATTTATAATCTAACCGCGCGTAGGCAAAACACTGTGTGCCCGTTAGGTTATAAATGAAGAACCCTGTTTAAAAATCGAATATAGTTTTATGTTGTATAATCGTTCAATAGGAAAAGAGAACGAGGAAGAAATAAAAGTGGAAAATATTGATGTAATAGACATAAATGAATTAGAAATGGTTCTGAAAACCACTAAGAATAGGAAAGCAACAGGTTTAGATAATATAAATATGGAGTTAGTCAAATATAGTGGAATATTGTGTAAACCACGAATACTTCATTTAATTAATATATGTTGGCAGACCTATGAGATTCCAACCACTTGGAAAACAGCAATTGAGAAGAATATATTTAAAAGAGGTGACCGGAGAAATTGCGAGAATTACAGAGGGATTAGCTTAATGAATACTGGCTACAAGATATATATGAAAATAATAAATAATAGATTGAGAAACATAACAGAAGTAATAATAAATGAAAATCAAAGTGGATTCAGAAAGGGAAGATCATGTACAGACAATGTCTTTACACTAAAAAAACTCATAGAAAAGAGAAGAGAACATAACTTAGAAACTCACATAGGATTTATAGATTTGGATAAGGCCTTCGATCGAGTAAACATACAAAAATTATGGGAAATATTACGAATGAAAGGATACCCGCTGTGCCTTGTTGAAACAATAAAGAAATTATATGAAGACACATATATAATTATAGATACCGGATTCAAAAGAACAGATACAATCAAAACAAATACTGGATTACGGCAAGGATGTAGTTTATCACCCACTTTGTTCAATATATATATATATAGACGATATTTTAAATAAATGGAAAGTTTTAGTGAATCCAGGAATAAGAATAGATAATAAAGTGTGCATAAATAATCTTCTATTTGCTGAGATGTAATCATAATACAGAAAAATGAAGACGACTTACAGAAATCTATGCATGCATTAAATGAAGTATGTAAATTATATGATCTAAAGATTTCTGTAAGGAAAACGAAGACCATGGCTTTTAGAGAAAGAGATCCAGTGAGATCCAAAATTATTTTAGAAAATCAAAGTATAGAGCAGGTGTCTGGTTTCAAATATTTGGGCTGTGATGTTGGCTACAATGTGGAAAGAGATATTGACTCCAAAATAAATACATTTCAGACGATGTGTGGAACAATACAGAGAACATTCAAAAATAAAATTAGAAAAGAAACCAAGATAAAAATGTATAATGTTATGGCGGTTCCCACAATATTGTATGGATGTGAAACTTGGGCTCCAATGAAAAAACAGAAGGATAGAATACAGACGGCGGAGGTGAGGTTCCTAAGACAAGTAAAAGGATGTACAAGACTTGATAGAATAAGAAATGAGGATATAAGAGAAGAATTGGAAGTATAGCCTTTATTGGATAAGGTAACGAATTACAGACAGAAATGGATTGATCATATGGATGGAATGAGTAAGGAGAGATATCCATTGTTAGCAAGAAATTATCAAGCAAAAGGAAGACGTGATGTTGGAAGACCTAGAAGACGTTGGGCTGATGCATTATGAAGTCGGAACGGGCAATTGCCTAATCCCTGGAGTGATGATGATGATAATCGTTCAATTCTTTAATTAACATTATGCTATGAGAGGCCAACAGCCGGTTGGCAGGCCATTGAGTTAGTTTTAGGAAAATCACATTAAAAAATACTCATTTGGTGTGGATTCACGTGGATTCTAGAGGTCAATTCTTTATTAATAACCAACTAATAACTGGAGTGCGCTGCTACGCATAAATAAATGAAATGAGTTTTCATGTTTAGTTGAATAAGTGAAAACAAAAATAATTATGAATTCATATCATAATTACTTTTGGATATCCCGTGCTGATTACTGGCGTTGTCCGGGATTCTACTTATCTCGATCTTCTTTGCATCGATGAGCTGAAATACAAAAATGGTTATTGTGAGTTATCCGTAAAAGAGAGACATAATGCTGTCGCGGACTTTTTTTTGTGGTTTTGTTTAGATATTCATATGTCTGTTGAATTTTTATTCAATACCCCAGGTTGTCATTTTGTAATTTCTGGTGATCTCTCCTGGCATTGACGCATTGACATTATTGTATATCCCATTTCTGAGACTGGGGCACCTGGAAGGCGGGGTTACTGTTGCCCCGATCATATGATGGGTGATGATGGTGCACCAGGAGAGTCCTTAATCCTAAACTTAATCTAAGCGAATATGAATGATGATGGTTATGATGGCCATATGATGTTGGGGACCGTTTGGACCTTAAAGTTTCCTGACACTTGTCTTACAAGTGAGGAAAACTCCCGAAAAACTAACTCAAGAAACTTGTCCCGACCGGGGATCGAACCCGAGCCCGTTGCGTGATAAGGCAGCACCTACCTAGCGACCACAGCGGTGGACACATTCTGTGTATTAATACATTAATTTGGTGTATTTGTTATGGTTTAGACAGTGTAAGCCATTTGAGCGTCCAAAAAGCGACTTTTTTTAGTGCACAGATTGTTTTATTGTACGGTAATATATATATATATATATATATATATATATATATATTATATATATATATATATACTCTAAATGATGGAAGAAAAAAATCATATTGTTCAAGTAGTTTTTGATTCTATGAAGTACAGACCTACAGACAGATTCACTCATTTTAGTAAATAAATATATACTTTATATATATATATATATATATATATATATTGTCCACCGCTGTGGTCTCGAGGTAGCGTGCTGTCTTGTCACACAGCGGGCCCGGGTTCGATCCCCGGTCGGGGCAGTTTTTCTGGGTGAGGTTTTTATCGGGGTTTTTCCTCACCTGTAAGACAAATGTCAGGAAAACTTTAAGGCCCAAACGGTCCCCGAAATAATATGGCCATCATCATCGCCCTTATCATTATCATCATCATCTTTCACCGGTGTGGAAAGCAACGGGAAGCTACCACACCTACAATTCCCTAGTAAAGCTGCAACCATGGCATGAAAATGCTACGAATGTAGTGAAGGACCTGCCTTCGGGCAGAATTACTATGGATGGATGTATATATATATTTTTTTTTGTCTAAAGCTACCACGTTGTTTTTATGACATTTCTGGCTTTCTCCCCTGGCATTGGTGGGATTGTAATCCATTTTGTTTTAGGTTGAGGCACCTGGAAGGCGGAGTTACGTTACCCCGATGATGTGATGGGTGATAAATGATAATGAAGCGCCAGGAGAGTTCCTAACCTAAACTTAACCTAAATTCCAGACCATGGGCAACCACAGGAATAATTCTCTTTAAAAAAAATCCTATGGTCTGACCGGGAATCGAACCCGGGAACTCATGAACAGTAGTCAGTAACGCTGACCACTAGCCCACGAGGCTGGTCGTATTATCAATTCAAGTAATCAGTGAAAAGTGTAAAGGGGAAAGTGCTAGAAGTTAAGGTTGCGTGAGAAATTAAATTGATAAACAAAAATTAAAATAATTTGTTAATGAGATTCACGTGGAGCCGGTATGCAGTTCAGGGTAACAGATTCTGACAGCCTCTTACATAAGTGAGTTTTAAGAATGACGCATTAGAACAGAAATGCTTGTGCAGCGCAATAAACAATTGATTTATTAATGCAGGTGGCTCATTAACTGAGATGAAAAAAAAAAAAAAAAAAGCATTGTGCAGTATGACGCATTTACGATTTCCTGTCGCCTCATTTTATTTCGTGTAAGATTGCATGATCGAGACATTGGCTGGAAAATCTCTCGTGCTTTATTGAATAACTTATTTAACTAATTTAGTTTCATAACTCACTGGCACTATCGAATCCATAGGTTCATGGCCGAGCGGATATAAGCTTACCGCACATCCCTATCCTTAAATAATGTTTTCCAATCATCATCATCATCATCAGAATAATCTACTTCCCTCGTGGTGAATGTAATTCTCCCTCCTCATTCTTGGTCAACCAACTGGCTGTTTACCCTCTGGTTTTCCTACAAGCTTTCATGCCCCTCTTTCTTTCCCCATTGGTGCCACATGTCCTGCCAATTGCAGTCTACGAGATTTAACTGTTATTATATCTCGTTACTTAAAAAATATCACGTAGCTCACTGTTATGTAGTCTTCTGCATTCGCTTGTCTGTTAATCTCAATTTGGTTCAAAAACTTTCCAAATCTCTTGTCTTTCCTTGATCTAAGAGTCAACGTTTCGCATCCAAATAATATAAAAACATAAATCAATAAATATCCTCAACTCGTGTCCAACTCTGAGTCAGGTCGAGGGATGAGATGAGTCCCTGTATATATATATGTGTGTGCGTGCGTGCGTGCGTGCATGTGTGTTTGTGTGTGCGTGCGTTCGCGTGTGTGTGGGTGTGTGTGTGTGTGTGTGTGTGTGTGTGTGTGTGTGTGTGTGTGTGTGTGTGTGTGTGTGTGTGTGTGTGTGTGTGTGTGTGTGGAAGTCTGTGAATGACAAGGGTGCCGGCCGACCACGCTTGACGCACCATCACAGGTGCAGATGAACGAAATGAAATGAAATTGGTGAGTTGAGTGTGGAAAATAGGTGGAATGAAATTGTGGCAGAGGAAAACGGGAGAAACCCCAAGAAAAGACATACACAAGCTCCGTTTCGTCCACCACGAAACCCACATGGAATGACCGAGACTCGATCTCGGGATCCTAGCGGTGAGAAGCGAGCGTCTAACCGCTTGCGCCACGGAGCCGCTATTCCACGTAACTGGGAGAATAACATTTTATGTATTTTCAGTTCAACGTTTTTTGAGAGAAGTTGGGGCAAGAGTCAATCACAAATTTAAAGTTCAATTATTTAGGATTTATTGATAGATCTCTAAATGAGGGATACAATTGAATAATGTATTTTCAAACTTACAGACCGAATAATTAAATATAGGAACGACTGGAAAGAACATATTGATAGAATGCCAGAAGGAAGATTTCCAAAAGTATTGCTAAATTATAAACCACACGGAAGGAGAAATGTTGGACGCCCACATAGAAGATGGTCTGAACAATTTTAACAATTCTAGCTTTCATGAAACAGGAACGAGCCAACAGGCTTAATCTCTGGATGATGATGATGATGATGATGACGATAATAATAATAATAATAGTAATAATAATAGTATATAGGCCTACAGGGAGAGTGTTATTTATGTTACAAGGATTTAATATACGATTTACATAAAACTTTTTAACTCTTTCATACAACAAAAATAATAGTTAAAAAAACTAAAAAAACACGCTTTATTAGAAAACTGGACTAAAAAATGAAAAATAAGTTTAATTTCCAACACACTTGGGATAAAATTAAAGTGGTCAAGAAAAAAATCATCTCCAACACATCTAGAATAAATAATACTAGAGTTATCTACAAAAAAAAATTAACCATCAAAAGCGTGGGGTGCTCTGTAAAGTAAAGGCTCTAAGAAGAAAATGTAAAAACCATAAAAAGCACCCCACGCTTTTGATGGTAATTTTTTTTTGTAGATAACTCTAGTTTTATTCTAGATGTGTTGGAGATGATTTTTTTTTGTTGACCACTTTAATTTTATCCCAAGCGTGTTGAAAATTAAAATTATTTTTCATTATTTAGTTCGGGTTTCTAAGCGTGTTGAAAATTAAAATTATTTTTCATTATTTAGTTCGGTTTTCTAATAAAGCGGGTTGTTTTAGTGCTTTTAAACTATTATTTATTATTTTAATTTAGTTTAATTGATTGTCATAAACCGGAATCCCATGATATTTTAATTGCTTACGATATTTTTAGTGTCTAGGCACGAATATAATTATATATTTTTAAAATTATTATTATCTAACATTATTATAATATTTTTGAATATTTTAATATAGATAAATAGTTACAGTTAATCGTATCCTCGCATTTTTGGATAAATTACAATACGGTAAGTTTACAAAATTGTCATTAATATTTTACAGAATAAGATAAAAATGTAAATATCTTTAAATTCGATACTATTATATTATGACCTAAAATTAATACTCTTCTAAAAAATCCTCCGGGCCGGATTTGAACGAGCGACCTATATAACGTTGGACTAAAAAGTCGATAAGTCCGCAATCTATTATACCGGTCTTTCTTTTTTTGATGTCCTGATGATCCTGGCCAGGATCTTAGAAACGATTTATGAAATTATTGTATTGTCATTGGTCCTTTACAAGTATACAAAGTTTCAAGTCGATCTGATGTTTTTAAGTGGGTGAAAATCGTGTTGATACATTCCGCTACATAGACAGATACAAGTCAAGCTAATATAAAGCGTGTAAAAAAATGCAGGATTCTGCAACCCGCACATGGTTCTGCATTAAATTTTGTGACAAATAAGACGAACCAAGTGTATGCGATTACTGACAGAAAAGAATATCCCTAAAACATTCAGTGATCTTGCTGGTATGTAATATTAGGTTATTAGAATTGTATCAAGAAAATATAGCTGAAAGTAATAGACCTTATACTGGTATCCGCAATATGTTCGAACTAAATATTAATGAACGCATTATGAATGCAAGTCTACACTCAACAATTTGCAGTATTAGAAATAGTGGTCCTACTACAGGCCATAGGAGACCCTTGGGGTAGAGGAGGTTAAGACTCCCAATTTTTCTAGATAATCAGCACTTGATGTCAGCCGGGTTGTCATATTGTGTAATGTGGGTACGGTAGCGTTTGGTTGGTGAAAAGGATAATTGTTGTAGGTTAATTCGGTAGATTGGAAGATTAATTATGGTATAAGACAGATTTTAGAAAAGAAATGGGAATATAATGGTACTGTACATCAACTATATGTAGACTTCAAAAAAGCATATGATTCAATTAAGAGGGAGAAGTTATATAGTATCCTGCTGGAGTTCGGAATTCCTAAAAAGTTAGTTAGACTTATACGAATGTGTCTAAATGGCTCAAAGAGTAGGGTGCGTGTAGGCAAACAGTTTTCAGACACTTTTGAAATCCAGAATGGGTTGAAGCAGGGAGATGCACTATCTCCTCTACTATTTAATTTTGTACTAGAGCATGCCATTAAATCTTTAGAAAATGAGGAAGGCTTACAACTGAATGGTATTAATAAGCTGTTAGTTTATGCTGATGATGTAGTACTACGCTGATAGCGAGGAGATACTAAAGGCCAACACGCATACACTATTGAGTAACACTAAGAAATTAGGACTGGAAATAAATATCAGTAAAACTAAATATATGGTCACACGTAGAAATTCAGTATATAATGGAAATGGACAGCTAATGACAAATGAGGGAAATTTTGAGGAAGTGGCTGAATTCAAATACCTAGGAACAATAATCACAAATAGGAATGAGATGCACAAAGAGATTAAACATAGGCTCAATTCTGGAAATGCATACTATTATGCATTGCAGAGACTTTTGATGTCCCAACTCCTTTCAAAAAACGTTAAGCTGAAAATATATAAAACTATTATTCTACCAGTTATAATATATGGGTGCGAAACATGGACTCTTACTTTAAGGGAGGAAAGGAGATTACGAGTATTTGAGAATAAAGTTCTTAGGAACATTTTTGGACCAAAGAGAGATGAACAGACAGGAGAATGGAGAAGACTACATAACAATGAACTACATGGTCTTTATAGGAAGCCAGATATAATAAGAACAGTTAAGTCTCGTAGACTGCAATGGGCAGGACATGTTGCACGTATGGGGAATGAAAGATGTGCATGGAAGCTTCTTGTAGGAAAGCCAGAGGGAAAACGTCCAGTTGGTAGACCAAGAATGAGGTGGGAGAATAACATTAACTACGATTTGAGGGATGTAGATTATACAGGGAATGATTGGAAAGCATTAGCTCAGGATAGGGATGTATGGAGAGCTTATGTCTGCGCGGCCATGAATCTACGGGTTCGATAGTGCCAGTGAGTAAGTAAGTAAGTATTATAGGTAATTATGGTGATTCAGGTTACGTTGAAGTCTTGAAGAATTAAAAGATGAAGTTAGTAACAAAACAAAGTGAAGTGTTATTCAGTGAATGTGCGTCTGTCCTGGACACACATAAAATACAAAAAGCCAAGATTCTTCTCAAGACGGTGAATATATATTTTTTTCAGCCCCTTCGCAAAACACAGTACAAACACATTTTCTTGAAGTAAAGAATGAACAGATATTTTTTTTTATAAGTCACCCTAGCTTGGTCCTTTTTTTTTACGACATGTGAGAGGGTGGCATCTGACCAGTTTCAATTGACCTGTCACCATTACGTAGTCGTAAACCCGTTACACAATTTCTAAGTGTTTAAAATAGTACCTTCTCTTGTTTATAATAATACATTTTTACAGTACAGTCAGCCCTGCGTGACGGCCCTAGAACAAGCGTCTGGTACTAATTTTCATTTGAGGCTTAGTCGACTTATGGGTCATGGTGCCACAAGAAGATTTGGGTCAGTTTAAAAATCTTGACCCCACCGAGACTCGAACCCTCTACCTTCCTGTTTGTAGCCATTGCATTAACCAACCACATGACGCTAATTTTTTTCCGATCCAAACAATATTTCCAATTAACAAAATGAAATGCGAATTGCATCATGAATATAAGAACTGATTAAATTATATATTCAATTCCATAGTAATTGTGCCCGAAGGCAGGTCTTTCACTGCAATCATAGCATTTTCATGTCATGTTTTGCAGCTTTACTAGGGAATTATAGGTGTGCTAGCTTCCCGTTGCTTTCCACACCTATGACGGTTCATGATGATGATGGCCGGATGATTTTCGGGGACCGTTGGGCCCTAATCTTCCTGGCATTTGTCTTACAGGTGAGGAAAAACCGAAAAAAAAACTCTCCCAGGAGCCTGTCCCGACCGGGAATTGACAAGGCAGCACGCTGCCTCGAGACCACAGCGGTGGACAAAATTATATGACGAACTTTTATTGAATTCCGGAAGAATGCAATTATTGAGATTTTAGTCTCACACACATACACACAGATACATTTACATATATACCGCTGTGGTCTCGAGGTGTAGCGTGCTGCCCTGTCACGCAGTGACGGTCGGGGCAGGCTCCAGAGTGAGGTCTTTTCTGGGTTTTTCCTCGCCTGTAAGACAAAATGTCAGGAAGCTTAGGGCCCAACAGTCCCCGAAAATCATCCGGCGATCATCACCACCCTTATAAATTTCATTATCATCCTTCACGGTGTGGAGAGCAACGGGAAGCTACCACACCTATAATTACCTAGTAAAGCTGCAAAGCATAACACGAAAATGCTATGATTGCTATGAAAGACTTGCCCTCCGGCAGATTTATTATGGTAGGATATATAGTGTAACAAAAAGTATGTCAAAAATTTGGGAAAACATTTCTTACATGTATGGCGTAAGAAAGCCTTACATTGACATAGGTCCGGAAATGCTTTATTTCCTTTGTAGAGCACTTTCTCTACAGCTGAACCCCATACAAGAACATTCAATAACAAAACCGTGGGGAACCAGGTAATCACAGAAAATGTGAAAAATAACCTAAACTGGCTGGATGATCGTCTACCTTTGTGGATTAACACTGTAGATGTGAGTCCAGCAGCCATGAAATCAAATTTATAATGTTATTTAACAGCCCATGCTTTTATCATAATTTTCTTTATGGTTATACCGATTTTAATTGGAGGATTCCGGCTGGTAGGCCATGGAACTTCTAGGCCTATCGCGCCCTGGAGTTTAAAATACTGAAATAAGAGATAGGCTACATGAATTAAAAATTATATAATTTTCATTTTTTTATTTATTAGTGAATTCCGAAGAAATTAAGCTCAAAGAAAGATTTTTAATTGTTTATTAATCTTGAGCGATCCTACCAACTAAACATTTAAAATGGCCATGACTCTAGGGCCTATATTATGTGGCACGATAGGCCTAGAAGACCCTTGGACTAACAGACGGCAGCTGGCTTCACATCCGTTTGTGCTAATCGAGGTGGATGATCATGCAGCCAGTATAGAGGTTACATTTGGTCTGCATGTCGGGTCCCCTATTCGTTATAGCTGGTTTTCTCAATCGCTATGTATTGTTGCTACCCAAATTCCTCACGTTGCTGGATAGGTACCGGTCTCATACTAGTCGAAATTCCTTGAGAAAATTTCTTCTCCCATGGGAACGAGAATAAGCGCTAGTCCCATAGCTTTGCACCGAGGCATCATGCCTTAAACTCCTCGGCTAAGGCGCATGACTATAAATATATATTTTACTATTAATGCTCTGGCAGTCGCAGTTTTCGCTTTTTTTTCTCGCCATATAGCAATCAATTCAAAAAAAGTAATGTCGAGTTTATAAGAGCAAAATCGTATCATTAGGAGTGAGGTTAACCTAAAACGAACATTTAAAAAATCTCTCTAGCAGCAACAATTTTTTATTTTTCTTAACGAAACTAGTTACAGGCTATGTTATTGAAATAAAACGAGGCAGGTATTATCTAAAAATTCGGTCATTAGAAGTGGGAGTATACCTGAAGCCGAAATAAAAAAATAAAATAAAATAAAAAGCTCTCGCCGACGTCATGTTATTTTTTTTCTCGCAACGAAACTGCATCATATTCCGTGAACCAACGAAATCGAATCATAAATTCGATTGTCTCAGGAATTCGCTTAATTTAGACAGCACTTGCGTGATGAAAGTTTTGTTTTTTTTAATTTTATTTTTTTCATTCTTCGATATAATATATGCAATATGACTAACTATGCTACAGTTGTGCAAGTGAACATTATAAAAATAAAATAAAAATCCATGTATGCATTATATAAAGAGATCATTAATAAAATTAAACTGCATTATACTCCTTATGAATCAGTCAGGATTTTTAAACTGACCCAAACCCTCTGGCGGCACCATGGCCCTGGGTTCGACTCAGCCTCTAACGGAAATGAGTACCAGACGCTTGTTCTGGAGTAAAGGCGGCCGTCACGCAGGGCTGACAAGCCGGCTGACATAAAGTGCCGATTGTCTAGAAAAAGTGGGAGTCTTAACCTCCTACTACCCCAAGGACCTCCGGGCCTGTTGTGGGATCACTTTAAAAAAATGAATCAACTATTAAATATACATACAGAACAGGATATTGAGGAGAATAATTTACAGACAGCAGAAATGCTGTCACACAACCAAGTGCATTAGAGGTTGAAATGGCGATAGAAAAATTGAAGTTTTATAAAGAATCAGGTTCAGATGATATCCCAGCACATTTGATAAGAACAGGGGGACAAAAATTGATGGACAAGATACGCCGATTGCTTAGTATGATTTGGGAAAAATAAGCTCTTCCAGATAAATGGAAAAAATCGATTATCATACCAATTTATATGAAAGGAGGTAAAATTGATTGCAACTACTACAGGGGCATCTCATTACTATCAACTTCGTACAAAATTCTAACAAATATATTAGTAAGCAGACTTACTGCCTACTTTCATGACATTATAGGAGATCATCAATGTGGATTCAGAAGAAATAATTCTACAACAGATCAGATTTTTAGTATGAGACAGATTTTAGAAAATAAATGGGAATATAATGGTACTGTACATCAACTATACGTAGATTTAAAAAAAAGATTAAATTAAGAGCCTACTGGAGTTCGGAATTCCTAAAAAGTTAGTAAGACTTATACGTATGTGTCTAAATGGCACAAAGAGTAGGGTGCGTGTAGGCAAACAGTTTTCGGATACTTTTGAAATCCGCAACGGGTTGAAGCAAGGAGATGCATATCTCCTCTACTATTTAATTTTGTAGTATGCCATCAAATTTTTAGAGGATGAAGAAGGCCTACA
Organism: Diploptera punctata; assembly: GCA_030220185.1. Lineage (NCBI taxonomy): Eukaryota > Metazoa > Arthropoda > Insecta > Blattodea > Blaberidae > Diploptera > Diploptera punctata. The sequence continues at coordinate 1,275,271 of JASPKZ010003434.1, forward strand.
ATTCAATGATATTAATAAGCTGTTGGTTTATGCTGGTGATGTAGTACTATTGGGCGATAGCGAGGAGATACTGAAGGCCAACACGCACACACTAATGAGTACACTAAGAAATTGGGACTGGAAGTAAATATCAATAAAATTAAATATATGGTCACACGTATAAATAGATTATATAATGGAAATGGACAGCTAATGACAAATGTGGGAAATTTTGAGGAAGTGGCTGAATTCAAATATCTAGAAACAATAATCACAAATAGGAATAAGATGCACAAAGAAATTAAACATATGATCAATTCTGGAAAAGGTGCTATTAAGCATTACAGAGAATCTTGACGTCCCAACTCTCTTTCAAAAAACGTTAAACTGAAAATATATAAAACTAATATTCTGCAAGTTACATAATATGGATGCGAAACATGGACTCTTGCTTTAAGGGAGGAAAGGAGATTAGGCCTACGAGTATTTGAGAATAAGATTCTTAGGAACATTTTGGACCAAAGAGAGATGAACAGACAGGTGTATGGAGAAGACTACAAAACAGTGAACTACATGGTCTTCATAGGAAGCCAGATATAATGAGAACAGTTAAGTCTCGTAGACTGCGATGGGCAGGACATTTGGCACGAATGGGGAATGAAAGACGAGCATGGAAGCTTCTTGTAGAAAAACCAGAGGGAAAACACCCACTTGGTAAACCAAGAATGAGTGGGAGAATAACATTAACTATGATTTGAGGGTAGTAGATTATACAGGGATTAATTGGAAAACATTAGCTCAGGATAGGGATGTATGGAGAGCTTAAGTCTCGCGGTCATGAACCTAGGGGTTCGATAATGCCTGTGAGTTAATTATAGGCCTACTTCTTATGAACATAATAAGGCATATTGCTTGATATAGGCCTATAGGCCTACATTAAGAATCATGCATCGTTAGAGAAACTTTACTCAAACTGCTATTGGAACAGGGGACAAAAAATAAAATATCTGTCCTTGTTGAAATGCATTATGAATGATGACATGTACTGCCAGAAGATAAACAATCAAGGCTCTTAAGAAGGAAATAATAAAATGTGCTGGGAAGGAAATAACCAAACTCTTGAGAAGGAAATAATGATGTGCCGAGATGTATTTATGCACGTGCCTAATCCCAGATGGCCAAATCTTGAGGTGATTTTTTTTGTAAATATACTGTTTGCAATAATAATATAGCCTATATTGCTATATAGCAAGTTTGGCCATTATGTTTGTATATTTCAAGCTTTTCTATAGACTGTTTTGCACGCATTAGTAAGCATATAATACTGTATATATATATATATATATATATATATATATATATATAGGCCTATATATATATATCTCCATCCATAGTAATTCTGCCCGAAGGCAGGTCTTTCACTGCTATGCTTGTAGCTTTACTTGGGAATTGTAGATGTGGTAGCTTCCCGTTGCTTTCCACACCGGTGAAGGATGATGATGATGATGATGATGATAAGGGTGATGATGATGGCCATATGATTTTGGGGACCGTTTGGGCCTTAAAGTTTTCCCGACATTTGTCTTACAGGTGAGAAAAAAACCCGATAGAAACCTCACCCAGAAAAACTGCCCTAACCGGGGATCGAACCCGGGCCCGCTGCGTGACAAGGCAGCACGCTACCTCGAGACCATAGCGGTTGACCCTATATATATATATATATATATATATATATACATATAGACCTATTAGGATGTCATTAAAAAAATACTGAGAACCCATACACATAATTCTGAAGAAATAAACTTTTATCGGAAAATCTAAATACGCTTCTTAATTTCTGCGAATGGAATAATAAGTATAGGCCAAATAAAATTTAATCGCATAGGCTTGACTGGAGGTGGCCAAATCTTGAGGTGGTATATTTTCTGTAAATTTAGTGTTTGTGTAATAATATATATATATATATATTATATTTTCTATATAGAAAATATATTCGTCATGTTTGCATGCTACATAAGCTTTTATTTAGATAGTTATGCATGCATTAAGTAGGTATAGGCCTACATATAGAGGAAGTTCGGGTAATGTGAACCCTTCGGTTTGAATTGACCCTGCTAATATCTTCTTTAATTGGTGGTGCTTTCGAACAGAAAATATTTTAATTTCTTCCCCTCATCAACTTTGACGTGTTCAAGGCCAGTTTCTTTTATTCTTTGCGCGAAGAAGGGTTTATTTGTGATATTTATTAAAATTACTATTTTAAAATGTTTTCAAGCTAAGAATTAATTCTTAATTTCTGCTACTGAATGTTACAAATGTTGAAAAAACCCCAGGTATACATGTAAAGGAAGTTCGGGTAATGTGGACCCTTCGGTTTGAGTGGACCCTGTTAATATCTTCTTTAATTGATGCTCCTCATCAACTTTGACGTGTTCAAGATCAGTTTCTTTCATTCTTTGTGCGAAGAAGGGTTTATTTGTGATGTTTATGCAAACGACTATTTTAAAATGTTTCAATCTAAAAATTAATTCTTAATTTCTGCTATTGAATATTACAAGTGTTCAAAAAATCCTAAATATGTTATATTATGTAGATGCATCTTTAATATACTGACGGGTTTGGTTTGATATCATGTGGCATGGCTGCTGTATAAAATAATTAAACATAACAAAGGAATTCGGTTAATCTAGACCCTCCACGGGGCGGTTAAAACATGAATACATACATTTTATCAATTAGCTGCAATACTTGTATTATTATATATTTTATCAATAAGGGTGCTATATGTAAAAGCCGGGGGCACGCCGTAGCGAAGTGGTTAAGGCACTGAGCTACAAGCCGGAGGGTCGAGGGTTCAAGTCCCGTTGGGGTCAGGATTTTTAAACTGACCCAAACCCTCTGGCGGCACTATGGCCCTGGGGTCGACTCAGCCTCTAACGGAAATGAGTACCAGACGCTTGTTCTGGGGGTAAAGGCGGCCGTCACGCAGGGCTGACAACCCGGCTGACATAAAGTGCCGATTGTCTAGAAAAAGTGGGAGCCTTAACCTCCTACTACCCCAAGGGCCTCCGGGTCTGTTGTGGGATCACTTTACTTTACTTTACTTTTATGTGTAAAAGCCATACACTTCATTGATTTTATTTAAAATATTTGTAATTTTACCTAAACCCAAAAACCATCGCTGTTTGCAGATGAATTGCTTGTGAATGTTATAATCCACGAATTTTTTTTCAAAACATTAAATAAATATCAACGCTTTTTAATTATGATAGCCATAAATACTTTCAGATTAATTTGCGCCGCTCTGTATAAATTAAAAGAGTAAATAAACTTAAAATAGCCTAAATGCTAGGGTGAACTCTGGGGTCCACTTTACCCGCATACGGAGGTTAAAGTGAACCTTTCTTGTATTGTAAAAAAGTCTATAAATTATGAAAATGTTTCCATATTTGAATAAAATAACAATGCTATTTCATAGTTATAACACTAATGATAATCACTGTAATTAAACTAAATTCAATCCCTTAATTAAATGAAGAAAAACAACAAATTCAAAACAGGGGTCCACATTATCCGAAGTACCTCTATATTTTAATTTCGCTATCGTTTAAAAATACTGAGAGTCTATATTGCAACACAGTCTCTTAAATACTTAATTCTGCACAAATAACCTTTCATCAAAACATATAAATACTTTTTTTTTAATTTTTACAAATGGAAACATCATAAGGCCTAATTATATTAACTGGCCTATTAAATTCCTACTATTAGGTAAAAAAATATATTGACAACCAAAAAAGGATTATTTTAAAGTTGACATACATAAATAAGTTCACAACAAATAGACGCACGTTTATTATCATAAAAACGAATGAGACATTTGTTTAAATATTCATTTGACAAGAACTGGAGACAAAAAAAGGTGTGGTACAATAATATTATTTTCGATCGCATTAACAGCAACGACCTTTCTATGTGTATGTGTGGTGTAAAGTGCTCTAAAAGAATCCAAAAAGCGTACCAACTTTACCGATATGGTTTCAAAGCGTGCTTGTCACGTTGCGGGCCCGGGTTCGATCCCCGGTCGGGACAAGTTTCCTGGGTGAGGTTTTTTTTCGGTGCTTTTCCTCACCTGCAAGACAAATGTCAGGAATATTTAAGGTTCAAACGGTCCCCCAAACACCATAAGGCTATAATTATCACCACCATTCATATTCGCCTTAGATTAAGTTTGATGTTAAGGATTACCCTGGCGCACCACTATCATCATCATCATCATAATCCATCATATCATCGGGACAGCGTAATCCCACCTTACAGGTGCCCCTACCCAAGAAGTGGGTTACAATATTATGCCAATGCCAGGAGAGAGTAAGAGAAATGTCGAAACAACAACCTGGGGCATTAAATAAAATGAATAATAGTTTTAAAAAACTAAAACAACACGCTTTATTAGAAAACCGAACTAAAATATGAAAAATAATTTTAATTTCCAACACAAAATTAAAGTGGTCAACAAAAAAATCATCTCCGACACATCTAGAATAAAACTAGAGTTATCTACAAAAAAAAATACCATCAAAAGCGTGTGGTGCCCTATATCAATTAATACATTTGATAATAAACATATATTGGTAAAAGTAAAGTATCTAAGAAGAAAACGTAAAAAAAACATAAAATGCACCCCACGATTGTGATGGTAAAATTATTTTTTTTGTAGATAACTCTAGTTTTATTCTAGATGTGTTGGAGATGATTTTTTTGTTGACCACTTTAATTTTATCTCAACCGTGTTGGAAATTAAATTTATTTTTTATTTTTTAGTTTGGTTTTCTATTAAAGAGTGTTGTTTTAGTTTTTTTAAAACTATTTTTTTTTATTTTTAGTTTAATTGATTGTCATAAACCGGAATCCCATGAAAATTTAATTGCTTAATACTCTTCTAAAAAAATCCTCCGGGCCGGATTTGGACCAGCGACCTATGGATTGCTGAAATTATATACCACTACAGTCCACCGTTCTACCAACTGAGCTAGAAAACACTTATGAAATTATTGTATTGTCATTGGTCCTTTACAAGTATACAAAGTTTCAAGTCGATCCAATGTTTTTAAGTTGGTGAAAATCATGTTCAAAGATTCCGTTACATAGCCTAGAACTAGATAGATGGACAGATACAGGCCAAGCTAATATAAAGCGTGTAAAAATATATCAGATTTTTGACTTGCAGTGTTGTAATAGAATAATAAGAATGTATATTGTAGTGTGCGGCGGGGGATCAAGCGAAGCTCAACAATATATTGGTAATATCGTAATGTTTGACGATTGTTTACTGTTGCCAACCTATCTTAAAAAAATAAGATGAAAACTTACACTATTATTATCGCCCCACTATGATGGTTGTCCGTTTATACACTGCTCAAAACAATTAGAGGAACACTATAAAATATGCAAATATTTTTTTCATTGGATAAAGGTACAAACATGAAATTAATAAAGTACATTATTTGTGGTTATTTATTTATTTATTTATTGCTCATGTCAGTAAAAACAAATGTATAACGCTGACAATTAACTTTTCAAATAATTCCGCTATGTAAGCAATTGAATCTTGTGCTTATTTTTCAAAGTTAAACACTCGTTATATAGAGTTAGTATCGTGTATGGCCTCCACGACATTCGATGACATTTTGGCACCTTCGTGGCATGCTCCCAATAAGATTCTGGATTTCCTCTGCGGGATATTCTCCCATTCCTCCTTCAGAGCACCTCCAAGTTGCTGCAGAGTTTGTGGAGCTTGATGTCGGTTCCTGACCTTCCTGTCTAGAAGATCCCACAAGTGTTCAATAGGGTTGAGGTCTGGGCTGACCGCTGGCCACTCCATTACCTCAATTTCATTCCTCCTCAGGAAATCCCTGGTGACAGCCGCAGAATGTGCCCTGGCATTATCCTGCATAAACAGAAATCCAGGGCCTACTCCAATGGCAGCAGGTACTACATCCTCTTCCAGAACGTGCTCGATATACCGGACAGCATTCAGTCGCTGGGGAACAAGTACAAGGTCCGTACGATTGTTGTACATAACTCCGGCCCACACCATTATGGAACCTCCTCCGAATCTATCAATTTCCTGTACAGCCTCTGCAGAAAATCTTTCTCCTGGCCGTCCCCACACCCTCAATCGACCATCACAACTTGTAAGACGATACCTGGATTCGTCCGAGAAGAGCACAGACTCCCACTGGTTCAGGTTCCAATCACCATGGTTTTCAGCATACGTACGTCTTGCTGCCTTATGCCCATTTGTTAAGCGTGGTTTTTTTAACGGGCCTTTTTGGACGAATATTCTCTTTCCTTAATCTGTTCCTTATGGTTTGGTCTGAAACCCGGATTCCGGAAGCCATATGAAGGTCATTCTGCAGGTCTTTTGCAGTTTTTGTACGCTGTCGAAGAGCAGAAAGAACAACGTATCTGTCATCCTGGGGGCTTGTTTTAAATTTACGGCCCTGGCCACGTCTTCTACAATACTGACCTGTCTCTCTGTGCCTGTTGCGTAACCTGGACACCACGGAAGGAGAAACCCCAAAGCTCTCTAGCCACTTGTCGCAGAGATTGACCTTGTCGTAAAAGATGTAGAGCATGATACACTTCAAACTCATTTAAATGCCTCATTTTTTCAGAGACTTCAATAAACAAGGCAATAATCAACATTCGTCACTATTGCAACATCCAGGAAGCTTACCAATTAGAAGTGGCCAGTGCCTTCCAAAATAAAAAAAAAATCTCTATATTTGTTATTTGAGGTAATTTCTCTGTATTTAGGCCATGGATCTTTAAAATTTGTATCCAATGATAAAATTAATAATTCAATTTACATATTTTCCAACTTTTAGCATCACAGCTTTAAAAAACAATTACTTATTCAATTTATTACAAGTGTTCCTCTAATTGTTTTGAGCAGTGTATGAAAGCGGGTGCCGCGCGACAATGCTTAACAAGCGGAAATAATATAGTGGCAGTAGTCGGCATCTTTGTATTTAATTATTTAAATAACAGCTGCGAGGAAACAAAGCAAGCCGCTGGACAACCATCGTAGTAAGGCGATGAACCAATAATAGGCCTACATACACCAGCATTTTTAAAACCAAAGCGTCATGTCAGTAGGCCTACATGGAATATCGTACATTCAAAATATCTGTGTGACATTTAGGCCGTGCGATTCTGATGAAACTATTGTACTGATTTGGTTACAGGAAGATCGTGATGAATACGCAGCGACGAATTGTAATTAGGAAGTAGTGATAAATTTAAACATTTTACCATAGTGATAAGCTTCCTTTCAGGGACACTTATACACTAGACTCTCATTAATCCGGCCCTCAGTAGACCGACCTTTCAGTAGTCCGGCCCACAACCGGCATAAGGTAAAAAAAAGGTAAAGTGATCCCACCACAGGCCATAGGAGACCCTTGGTTTAGTAGGAGAAGCTCCCACTTTTTTCTAGACAATCGGCACTTGATGTCAACTGGGTTGTCAGCCCTGCATTACGACCGTCTTTACCCCAAAACAAGGATATGGTACTCATTTCAGTTAGAGGCTGAGTCGACCCCAGAGCCATGATGCCACAAGGTTTTTTTGGGTCAGTTTAAAAATCCTGAAACCACTGGGACTCGAACCCTCGACCTTTTTGTAACAAATTGCCTTAACCAACTACGCTACAGCTTGCCCCCACCGGCATTAGCAGCAAACTCTATTTTTATTTTAAATGTATGTCAACAACTGAATGCAAACGATTTTGTTTTAAATTTATGTCAACATTCAAACGATTTTATTTTAAATGTATATCTGTGAAAATAATTCCATCGAGGCTATGTTCAAGGCGTGGAAATCAATCAACTTACGTGATGTTTTCCAAACAGCTGAGTCATGAGATAAAGTGGAGACAGCTGGAGAAAAGTGTGACCATTAATTGATACAGAGTAGGAATCACAGCATTGAATGACCGATGAGCCAGTAATTTCGAAATCAATTCCTGACTACCCGTACATTGAACTGTTCCACAAGCTTCCAGGAGGAGGAGAAATTGATGAAGACGTTAGCAAGTGGCTGAATGAGGAAAACTCAGTTGTTGACCAAACTTTAACAGACGAAGAACTAATCAAAAGTGTGCAGGAAAGTAAGGACAAAATCGATGAAAAAGCAATGAGAAATAAACATTTCAGAAACTTTCAATAATCCGGCAAACTTCTCTGAGAGAGTCTAGTGTAGGTTATTATATTTGCATACAGTACATATATTCCACTTTTTACAAGGAAGGCGCGTTCAGATTTTTGCGCTTAACCTTCCTCTGGCGCAATATTCTGACCTTCGAGTTCGGGAACAATGTGTCTGATCAGCACACGTTAAAAAAAAAATGTTTGCCAGTCTGAACAACGGGAAGTTGAATAAATGTTATTGTTAGGGATGTCCAAAGGATAAAATATTCAAAATTTGCTTCTAGAAAACTTTGTATTGGTAGAGGAACTTCGGGTAATTTGGACCCCTGTTTCGAATTTGTTGTTTTTCTTCTTTAAATTAAGGGATCTGAATTTTGTTTAATTAGAGTGACTATCATTAGTGTTGTAACTATGAAATAGCATTGTTATTTTATTCAAATATGGAGATATCTTCATAATTTATAAACTTATTTACATTACAACGAAGGTCCACTTTAACCTCCATATTCGGATAAAGTGGACCCCAGAGTCCACCTTAGCTTTTAGTATATTTTTAAGTTTATTTACTCTATTAATTTATACAGACAGGCACAGATTAATCTGAAAACATTTATGATTGATCATAATTAAAAAGCGTTTATATTTATTAAATGTTTTGAAAAAGTATTGTTGATTATAACATTCACACGTCATTCAACTGCAGAAAGCGATGGTCTTTGGGTTTAGTAAAATTACAAGGATATTAAATTAAATTAAGTGAATGGTTATTACAGGTAGCATCCTGATTGATAAAATATACGTATTCGTGTAAAGTGGACCCAGGTCCTCGTGGAGAGTCCACATCAACCGAATTTCTTTGTTATCTTTAATTATTTTATACAGTCACCATGTCACATATCAAACCAGTATATTAAAACAGCATCTATATATAATACAATATCTTTAGGAGTTTTTTCAACATTTGTAATATTTCTGCTATTGAAGCAGAAATTAAGAATTGATTCTTAATTTGAAAAACTTTTAAAGTGGTAATTTTCATAAATATCACAAATAATCCCTTCTTCACAGAAAGAATAAAAGAAATTGGCCTTGAACCCGTCAAAGAAGATGAGGGGAAGAAGTTGAGATATTTTCTGTTCCAGGGCAGTACCAATTAAAGATGTTAACAGGGCCCTCTCAAACAGAAGGGCCGACATTACCCGAACTTGCCTATAATAATTAGAGCCCGGATTTGTATGCGAAATGCGCGTTTTGTTACACGCATTAAAATTATGCGTAAATGTTAAACTGAACCGTGCTGGTTAAAATATATATTATACATTACAAATAGAATGATGCAGTTATGATATACTCGTATACAAAATTTGGGCTGGATAAATGTGTGTACATGTTATTTACAGGCATTGAAACTTGTAAAACAAAGAAAAATAACATGTATTTGTCATGTATTTTCAAAACATTTTTCGTATTGTTAGACTAACGGACATATTATTAATTAAAAGAATTACAGTACTCTAATTAAGTGAGTTGGTTAACTCACTGGCACTATTGGACCCGGAGGTTCATGGCCGCGCGGACATAAGCACTCCATACATCCATATTCTGAGCTAATGGGTGGATTTCTCAACCGAAGTCTAAACAACGACAGCGGTTTTCCGATTTTAACTGAAAATCTAGGCTGTTTATTACAAAAACAAATGTCTGAATCATGTCTATGGTTTCATAACAATTTCTGTGAATTTTCAGTCATTTTTATAGGTGTTATGGAAACAATAAATAATTGGAAAACCGGGGTCGTGGTTTAGACTTCGGTTGAGAAATCCACCCAATGTTTTCCAAACATCCCCTGTATATACAGGGATATAATCTACTTGCCTCAAATCATAGTTAATGTTATTCTCCCTCCTCATTCTTGGTCTACCAACTAGGCGTTTTCCCTCTGGTTTTCCTGCAAGAAGCTTCCATGCACGTCTTTCATTCCCCATTCGTGCCACATGTCCTGTCCATCGCCGTCTAGGAGACTTAACTGTTATTATATCTAGCTTCCTATAAAGACCATGTAGTTCATTGTTATGTAGTCTTCTCCATTCACCTGTTCTGTTCATCTCTCTTTGGTCCAAAATTTTCCTAAGAACTTTATTCTCAAATACTCGTAATCACCTTTCGTCTCTTAAAGTAAGAGTCCATGTTTTGCATCCATATAATATAACTAGTAGAATAATAGTTATATATATATATATATATATATATATATATATATATATTATATACGTTTTCAGTTTAACATTTAGAAATTAGATCCATCATTAAAAAGTCCCACACATTTATGAATTGTCACGGTTAGAAAAGAAGCGAAAATTAACTTACCTATATTCCAATTGCATTCAAATCATTAGTTAATTTTTAATTCTTATGACTTGTGGAATGTTTGATATAAACAATTCTTGGAATTGACTGTTTGCAGGTGTTTATGTTTGTTAATCATCCATTACTAGGAATCTGGAATGACGTTTGTCCACCTAGTTTGTTCGTATGAAACACTGTACGCTGCATTGATGCCTATCATCACTTTACGATTATTATACTACCGAATTAGTAGATTCATGGCGGCACGGACATAAGCTCTCCATATATTTTTATCCTGAACTAATGTTTTCTAATCATCCCCTGTATAATATACTTCCCTCAAATCATGGTTTATGTTATTCTCCCACTTCATTTTTTCTCTACCTACTGGGCACTTTCCCTCTGGTTTTCCTACAAGGACTTTCCATGGCTCTTTCGTTTCCGAATCGTGTTACATGTCATGCTCATCGCAGTCTATGAGACTTAACTGGTTTCCCAAAAAGATCATGTAGCTCTCTGTTATGTAGTCTTCTCCATTCACCTCACTGTTCATCTCATTTGGGCCAAAAATTTTCCTAAGAACTTTATTCTCAAATACTCGCAATCTTTACTCTTCCCTTAAAGGAAGATACCATGTTTCACATCCATGTAATATAATTTCTCTCTCTCTCTCTCTCTCTCTCTCTCTCTCTCTCCTCTCTCTCTCTCTCTCTCTCTCTCTCTCTCTCTCTCTCTCCCTCCCTCTCTCTCTTTACCTTTAGTTTAACTTCACCCTTATAGGTACTTTACATTTTTCAGCCACTCGGGCCAGAGGGACAGGACCTATCGGGAGTGGATTTGTAATTCTGGATCATACACATACTTCTTTACGAAACAAGGACATGGAGGGTCTCGCTGGATGCGCGATCAGCTCAATGCTAGAGTTACCTCGGAAACAGAACAAATATTAGGACTTGATAAACCATTCACTCATTGATTAATATTAAATATGGGGAATATGATATGGATGATTGTGATATCCAGATGATGTTCGGAGACCATTTGGGCCTTAACGTTTCCAGACATTTATCTTACAAGTGAGGAAAAACCCTGAAAAAAATTATCTCAGGAAACTTTTTTCCGACAGGGGTCCACTGCGTATGAGGAAACACATCCGCATATCCCAGTGGTGCACTTAGTCTACCATAATTTGCTATATATCCACGAATGGGGACTGAAAGATGTGCATGGAAGCTTCTTGTAGGAAAACCAGAGGGAAAACGCCTAGTTGGTAGACCAAGAGTGAGGTGGGAGAATAACATTAACTATGATTTGAGGGAAGCAAATTATACAGGGAATGATTGGAAAACATTAGGTCTGGATAGGGATGTATGGAGAGCTGTCCGCGCGGCTATGAACCTGTGGCATCGATAATGCCAGTGAGTTAGTTATGTGTGTGTATATATATATATATATATATATAATATATTGTCCAACTCAGGGTCGGATCGAGGATAAGATGAGATGAAGCCCTTACATTTATACAGGTATGTGAACGACCCACGCCCGACCCACCATCACAGGGGCGAAATGGATGAGATGAATATGGAGAAATGGCGGAATGAAATTTGTGACAGGGGAAAACGGGAGAAACCCCGAGATAAACCTGCCCAAGCTCCGTTTTGTCTACCAAGAAACCCACATGGAGTGACCGAGATTCGATCTCGAGACCACAGTGGTGAGATGCGAGAAGTCTAACCGCTTGCGCCACGATAAATACGTTGTAATTAAAAATAATATCACGTTACGCAAAATGAAACGTCCTTATCAAATAATATCTTTCCGAATCATCGATAAATTCACTTCGTGACTCGTGAATTTATGTAGAGAATTTTAAAATCAAGAGTGGCATATTTTAGGACTATTTAATGAATAAAATTAAGCTGTTTACTAAAAAAATCATTATTTAAATATAGTTTTTTTAAATATATATTTAATGTAAACGGCGATGTTTGAAAACAAATCAGAAATATGTGGTTATGTTTCATTTGCTTATCCACTGGAACTTGATCAAATTCATTATTGTCAAATAGGATCGCAATATTGTAAGAATGCATCCTAATGGAGGAAAAACGAAACGCATCGAAGTGTATAGTATACTGTAACCAACATTATAGGTTATTAATTTATTTTTTTAATAAACAGCTCAGTAAAATCATTATTTAAAAACACAATTATTGAATACACAATTATCAAATGTATATCTAGGAATCTATTCATTATTTGCTATATTCAATGTATGTGTTGGAGAGTCAGCCACTGCAATATAATGCTCTGAGCTGTTCAGAATACTAAAAAAGGAGGAGCTTTCTTCATCACAAAAGCAGGAGGTGGTAAAGAGGATTCGATAAAGAATGTGATGAAACACGACTTTCATTGATTGTAAAACAAAATTCATTAACGTGATTGGTCATTGGCTCCCATTTGGGGCATGGGTTAAATGGTCAAACAAAATTATTCAGTTGAAGAGAACAAGATGTAACCCAAATCAGTAGGCTAATGGAATTTATGTTTACTCATATTAATCATTATTAGGCCTAATTGATAGAATTAAATTTTATGACGTCATGTATTTCTTTCACCATTATCTTAAGTTTATACAGTCTATAAGTCTCATAAAATTAAAATCTTAGAACGGCGAACTGAGTGGAGTTTATAGTTTTTTTTCTGTTATCAAGACAATCATTTCAGTTAGATTTTCATTTTAGAGCACATTTCAACATAAATATAATTTTATTTGTACAGGTAAATAGGCCTGCAGTATAGAGCAAATGAAATATTTCCTGTCGTGAAACTGTTGCTGTACGGGAAATGGGCATTACTGTATGTAAAGAAACTCGTAGATTATGCTCTAAGTAAAGTTCCGAAATCAAACAATTTTGCCCTTGTATTGCAAGAACATTATTTTATGACTTATAAATAGCGTTGTAGCCAACGTATTTATTATATTTTTATTAAATTTAAATACTGTAAAATATCATAAACGAGGTGCACAATGAAATTAAGTATAGGCTCAATTCTGGAAACGCATGCTATTATATATTATAGGGAATCTTCTCTCAAAAGAATGCCAGAGCAAAGATTGCCTAAAATTGTTATGGAATGGATCCCAATGGAAAGGTGAAAGAGAGGAAGACCGAAGAAAACTTGGATAGAAGGGGTACAAGCAGCTATGAATATCAGAGGAATGGAGGAAGATCAATGGATGGACAGAGAGGAATGGCGTTTGGTTTCCGGAAGACGGCGGCAGCTCCCATGATACCGGATGATGATGATGATAAATATGCAAAACGGTGATTCTTCCAGTTACAACTTTATGAATGTACTTTACTTTAAGTAAAGAAAAAAATACGAGTATGAAAATATATTTCTTAGGAAACATTTTTGGACAAAGAAGGACGAATAGACAGGGTTAGGTTAAGTTGTAATAATTTGAGTGCTCTTGTGCTCGATAGATTAGGGACTTATTTTATGCCCTTTTCTATCATCGTTGTTTTTGTAATTTTTCTTATAGTTTTGAATTAAAGATTCGTTTTATTTGGTAACACGTATCCGATCGTAAAAAGAGAGGTTAAAGTTTGCTTCTCCGTATTCTGTCTGCCACACTTTATTCTGATCCCGTCGAAATTGAGTTTATCGTTTTTTTTTTTTTTTTTTTTTTTTTTTGTGAAGAGGAAGTGAAAAAGCTCCAGGGATTTTGGTTGGGTTGTGTTTTGTTATGATTTAGAGCGTTTGGGGGAGAAGAAAGTTTAAGTCTATGTATAAGTGCGTCAGTGTAGTCTTTGTAAATTATGTAAGTTGTTGTAGGTTTGATAGCACTGTGTTGAGAGGAGTGTTTTGTATGAATTCTGTTAATAATTGTCGTTGTTTTTATATGGGATCGTATTTAGTGTTTTTACTGTGAAAGAAACTGGCTCTGTCTTTGTTGTTTCATATGTGAGCATGTTAACGGTATCGATGTGGAGGTGATATACTGATCTTCAGATTTTTCTTTCCTTTATTTATAATTTCTTCAATTGCTTATTTGAAATTTTGGTGAGCATAGGGGATGCATATACTATAATTAATTTCATCAATTAAAATTAATTAACATGAATTTAATTATAATATTATACTAATTATCTCGGTTGACAATTAGACTTGAACTGTACTTATAGTTTTATTTTAAACGGGGTAGAATTTGAATTGGAATTTTAAATTATATGACGAATTACCTCTGTGATCAATTTTAATTACATGGATTATTTCTTGACCAATTTTAATTATAAATAAATGCTCTTCGATCAATTTAATTGAACGAATTATCTCTGCTGACGAATTTTGTCTGTGGCCAAATACATGTAACGAATTGTGTGTTCCCAGTTCCAGTGAATCCATGACACGGAATCCACTACGGCTTTACTTCTCTTCCGAATGGTAGTGGAAACATTTGAACGAATTTTACTTTTACAGAGCAGCGATTTTTATTTTTTGGCAATTTACTTTTCGACCGACCGCACAATGCTGACATCTGTTGCATAAATGGTGAAATCGTCGTTGCTATGCCGACTATAAACAAACTTATGCCAGAATGTGTAAAGTAAACAGCTAATAATTGTTATACAATACATGCCATATGTATGCTATATATTAATATGACTGCATATTGCATATGTTAAACGACAATATATCTTATATAACATTCAGTGTATTATTGTGCATATAGTCTACATAAAATTCATTACAATATGCCAACTAAAAGAAATCAGATTTCACCAGGAGGTGCAAAAGCTGTAAGTATTTAACATTTAATGTAACTAATACCTATTTATTTGGGGTGGTGTGACTGAAAAATGAATGAAATTTGTTTTCTAAATTCTTAAATAAATCTAGGTTATGTATATGATATTGTGTGACTGTCGTATGCAGTAGTCGATAATGCAGAGTTGCCATCACCCAGTGAGAAAAAGTGGCTAAAACTGACTCCTAAGAACGACTAGAAATGGCTAAAATGCAAGAAGTTTTTATCCGTGAAGGAAGCTGTATTTCAAAACTTAAAAAAATGAACTTTCAGTCTGTACTTCTGAAGTAAAATTATGTCAGTATTTTTCATTTACTCTATTCGAATTGATATATTTATAATATGATGACTGAATTATGAATATAAAATCTATTTTAAGAAATAAATAGATATATTATTACAACGAAAGATTTTGCAGTTCTGAATTTTCAAAAAATATTAATTTTCCTTTTTAAGTGTATCTAACATATTTTTATTCTCTTCTCACCAGAAATTCTACTTCTATGAGATATTTTTTGTTTATTTCTTACTCTCACTGAGTGGTGGTCTGAATAACTATGTATTCCCTCGTATATATAGACTTGAGCCTGTTCTACATTAATACATAGCTAACTGATTATTATAATCCAGGAGTACCATGAGAGGATGTCCACGTTTCTTTATGTAGGCCTATATTCTTTGGAAAGAAGGTACAAATTTTGCTAATTTATTTTTGTAGTCGCAAAATCTATCAATTTCCATCCGTTATTATTACAAAATTTATACAAAATAATCAATTTATAATAAAAATTGTTAGAAGTGAAGAAAAGGTGACAAATGACCAGAAAAGCTATTAGTGGCTTTTTTACAAATTTGTAGCTAGTTATTTTTTTAAAATGGCCAGCTAGCTACAAAGTGACTAATTGGCAATACTGAGGTAATGTGGCATAGGGTCACAATGTTATCTAAATTGGTTCACGAATAGATTCAAACCCGTCTGGTTCATTTTTTTTTTTTCAAGTAGTAAAGCTCTGAGTACCATTATGGTTTCTTTCGGAAGGGAAATAAAACCGTTGATACCGTGTCCTAGATTTACATATCGTAAAAGTCTCTAAGAGGTGAAATGAGAGGTGTCTGAACAAAATTTGCCGAACGTTTCACGCCCAGCTTTGAATAGCGACACTAACGATCTTATAATATTAAAGAGCTGTATAATTATTTACGTTTCATGGATTGAAACTGAGGTATTACAGATGAGTTGTGAAATCGGAACTTTCGAAACGAGTTCATAACAATTTAAATTCTTGCAACGTAAGCCTGTTTATATCATGTTATGACGAATTTATTTTTTTAAACAAGTAGGCCTATATAATGTAAAAGCATATTAAACAACCTATACGGAATAACTCCTAAAATGTGTTCAAATTGATCCTTATGTAAAGTTGAAGCTATTAACAGAATATTCTTTCATGATAAAATATAAATAATAGTAAGGTCAAACATATACAAATATCTAATAGGCCCCTATATAAAAATGAATGTTTGTTTTTTTGTTTGTTCATACTTAATGCGCGGCCATACCGTTGATCCGATTGTGATGGGGCTTTTTGCAAAATGTTCAGGAGATTCCGGGATGAACATAAGCTATAAGAGAGTTGTGATACACAACTCCTAAACCTTTAAAAATCGCCCTTTGTAGTGGAAAACGTGGAAAAAGTAGCTCTTTGGACGATTAAATGGCTTACGCTGCCTAAACCATAACAAATACACAAAATTAATGTACACAGAATTGAATACCTCAAAAAGCTCTACAAAAAAGTCCCCGACAGCATATGTTTATCTCTTACGGATAACTCATAATAATCATTTTTGTCTTTCATTGATGCCATAAAGATCGAGACAAGTACGTAGATTCCTGTGCAAGCATAGCAGCACATGACGGGTATTCTTTTATGGATAACCCACAATAACGAATTTTGTCTTTCAGCTCATTTATGCCAAGACGATCGGGATGAGTAGATTTCCGGACAACGCCGGGTAAACAGCACGGGGTATCTAAAAAAATATAAATTTATATTTTTTTTCCTTTTACTTATTCAAGTAAACATAAAGGCACATTAATTTTAATTTATTTAGGCGTAGCAACGCACGCCGGCGGGTATTAACTAGTATGCTAATAACAATTATTAGTCATTGTATAAATTCACAGTTATGAATGTGTTAATAGATACTTGTAATACTCGTATTAGGTCTATATGCAATAATGGGATAGGGTACATGAACATCGATTCAATCACAAATGCCAATTGACAAATTAATGTAAAGGTAATAATAACAAGAATTAATCATCTCAATTTAAAAAAAATATATTTATTCAAGTCGACGTTTCAATCTCCTTGTGTGAGATCATTTTCAAGACAGTTGACATGATTATTTATAAAACATAGTTATCATCAGGGAGCGGGGTTTGAGTAAGCAAACAGACGCTTCATATTACCTGCCACACGGAGTATGTACTGTGCAGGACACTTCCTGTACAACATAGTGTCTCGTAGTGACTGTTTCATTTATTCATTTCACACAGAGTAGTAAATAACTATGGAAATATGTCTAACGCAAATTAGAGTAATACCTCAAAATCATCATCAGCACAATTAACATCGTTTGTAGAGAAATTTGGCACAAATGGCGAAACCATCCTGTAAGGTATGTCACATAGAGCTCAAAGGAAGTTTCAAACATCATGTTAAACAAGAAAACACAAGGAAAATGTTGCATTGTTAGGAAAAAAGCAAAAGGGAAGACTTAGCTTCAACCTCCGCAGACTCAAACTACAGATTAGAATTGTTCTATGATTTGTGTCTTGCATTAATAAGGGCCGATATTCCTTTAAAATAAATATAGCATCCTTGTTTCGTAGCTTTCGTAAGCAAATACTAACAGAAAAATGCCTTCAGAAACACAATTTCGAAAAACATATCTCCAACAACCTATGAAAAATGCCTAAATTACATAAAGGATGAAAATAGAACGATTTTTGTGTTTATAGACGAAACAATAGGTGCCGCTCATAGGTCAATCGATACTATTATTGTAGGTACCCTAACGTCTGATGGTCCAGCTAAAACATTTCTCTTGACATCCGAAGAGATGGAGGAGGTTAACCACTCTGCAATTACTCGCTTGTTTAATGATTCATTGTCCCTCCTGTGGCCTGCCATATTAACAAAGAAAATATTTTGCTATTTGTTACGGATGGGGCTGCATATATGAGAAAAGCTGCTACAACAATATAGCAATCATATTCAAAATTAATACATTTAACAAGTCTAGCACATGGTTTCCACCGAGTTGAGAAAGAAATTATAGCATGTTTTCCGGATGTTGATACATTTATAAACAACTTGAAAAAGATTTTTCTCAAGGGACCATCAAGATTTGAAATATTTAAATTAATGGCACCTTGGATTCCCCTGCCTCCACAGCCAATTGTAACTCGGTAGGGACCATAGCTACAGGCTGCACTATACTATGCCCTATATTACGACAAAATTGAAGCATAATTAATGTATTTGAGGATACAAAAAATCTCGCTATACGTGCAGTGAAGCAAATAATTTCACCAGCTTTGTTTGAAGGCTTTCTTATATTCCAAATAATTTCAGTAAGGTTGCAACTATAATACAAAATGTACAATAATCTAAACTAACAATGCCGGAAGCTCTCGAGATAATAGAACAAGTTTCAAAAACACTCAGTAAAAGTACAAGTGGGAACTGTTAAAGAAAGAGTAGCAAATAAACTTAAAAGTGTTCTAAGAAGAATACTGGTACGCAGAAATGTGCAAAATGAGGGACCTGTTGCTCAGTCAGGGAAATTTCAAGCAACCCTGATACATTGATTTTTTTTATTTGCTCCTATTACGTCGTGCAACGTGGAACGTAGTTTTTCAAAATATAAAAATTGTCTACGTGCTAATCGCATGAGATTTACTTTCATTCATTTCGGAAGTGCATTATTGTACATTTGTCCCGTACCGAGTGGTTAAGGCAGGAAGCCTTGGCGCAGAGCTATCTCCATGAGGGAAGAAATTTTCTTTTGGTATTTCGGCCAGTATGGGACCGGTGCCCACAGAGCATCGTGAGGCATTTGGGTAGCTACAATAAATAGCTGTTCCAGATTGAGAAACCAGCTATAACTCGACATGCTGACCACATGTCGCCCCTACACTGGCTAGATGATCGTCTACCTCTGTGTGTGTGACGCTAGCAGCCGGCTGGTAGACTAAGGGGCTTCTAAGCCTGTTGCGCCATGTAATTTATTTATTTTATTATTGTTCATTGCAATAATTGTAATCATGATGTATAAGAAAATCTTTCTGAACTTTAAACCCTTATTCAAAATGAAGTAGTATTATTGCACACTACAAATAACAAAACATAGGATTGTTTGCTTCCTTCTATAATTTTTTAACCTGGTATAACTTTTTTTGAAGCAGGGTGTAATGCCTTCCGCCGAACATCATTTTGTTTATATTGAACACTTCAAGATCACAGGTACGTCATCCCTCCTTATATTCCATGCATTCTTAACTTCATTGAATAGGCCCTACTTACTAGAACCCCGCTCCCTGTTTTCATTACCAAGACAATTTTTTTTACATATTTAAAATTTCAATTTATAAATAAAAATATTTTAACAAAGAATCACATGTTCCACACCATTCACTCAAATCTTTTTGTTTATTCAATGCTTTATTTTGTTCTTTTTTTACTGAAATAACGATTAGGGGCCTAAGTCTTGTTATTATTATTATTATTATTATTTATTATTATTATTATTAACTACTCTCAGGGAATAATATGCATAAAACATTTTAAATAATGTAAAGGTGTTAAGAGTAAAGTGAAATTATATATTTTTGTTAGCCTTAAAATGAAATAAGTGGATGATATGAATGTAATTATTTATAATTTATTTGTATATTATTATATAGACTATAACTTGCAGAAAGGTATGTATGAACTTAACAACATTACAGAAGAATATGGATTGAAGATATCTACAGAGAAAACAAAAATGATGGCATTTCAAGGTGTATATCCTGTCAGAAGTAAAATTGTACTTGACAATACATTTTGGAGCAGGTGAATAATTTTACATATCTAGGATGCAATATCTCATATGAAAAAGAAAAGGATGTAAATGCAAAACTATCTAAATTTTTAAAAAATTTAGGGTTAATAAATTCTATCTTCAAGCCACAGTTAGTCCAAAAACATTCAAGACTAAAAGTGTATAAAACACTGGCTCTTCCAACTCTTTTGTATGGTAGCGAAGTATGGACGTTGAAACAAAAAGATATACAGAAACTTAGATCTGCTGAAATGAGATACCTTCGGAGGACTGCAGGATACACACTACTAGATCACAAAAAAGTGAAGACATCTAAGAAGAATTACACATGAAACCTTTAGAAAACAAAATTTCTGATTATAAGTCAAGATGGATGCAACATGTTCATCGAATGGAAGATCACAGGATACCCAAACAAATGTTAAGATATCAATCTGCAGGAAGAAGAAGACCGGACGTCCACACATAAGACTTCTGGATGGTATTTCTCTTGAGGCCAAAACAGGTCAACAAATGGCCTAAATTCGTGAATGTACTATGATGATGTTGACTATAACTTGACTATTGTCTGTAGAATATTGAGCCCCCTTGCTTATTTTCTTATAAATTGTCATTACGTTTAGCAGGTTTATTCGTATCTCGGTGAATGTTTCGACTTCTTGGAAATACATAGGCCTAATTTATTAGTTGTATCACAGTAGGCCTATCTAATATTGTATGTTCCATTTGTTTCAATCTTTATGAGACCATAATAATAATAATAATAATAATAATAATAATAATAATAATAATAATAATAATAACTTATTTAAACTGGCATAGTTAAGGTCATAAGGCCTTCTCTTCCAACCAACCAGCGAAAAATATTAAATACTGTACAGAAAAAAAATACACAAGTTCATAATATAGAATAAATAGATATACTTACTTACTTACTTACTCACTGGCACTATCGAACCCGTAGGTTCATGGCCGCGCGGACATAAGCTCTCCATACATCCCTATCCTGAGCTAATGCTTTCCAATCATTTCCTGTATAATCTACTTCCCTCAAATCATAGTTAATGTTATTCTCCCACCTCATTCTTGGTCTACCAACTGGGCGTTTTCCCTCTGGCTTCCCTACAAGAAGCTTCCATGCACGTCTTTCATTCCCCATGCGTGCAACATGTCCTGCCCATCGCAGTCTACGAGACTTGACTGTTCTTATTATATCTGGCTTCCTATAAAGACCATGTAGTTCATTGTTGCATATTCTTCTCCATTCACCTGTCTGTTCATCTCTCTTTGGTCCAAAAATCCTCCTAAGTACTTTATTCTCAAATACCTGTAATCTCCTTTTCCTCCCTTAAAGTAAGAGTCCATGTTTTCGCACCATATAAAATAACTGGTAGAATAATAGTTTTATATATTTTAAGTTTAACGTTTTTTGAAAGGAGTTGGGACATCAAGAGTCTCTGCAATGCATAATAGCACGCATTTCCAGAATTGAACCTATGTTTAATTTCTTTGTGCATCTCATTCCTATTTGTGATTATTGTTCCTAGGTATTTGAATTCAGCCACTTCCTCAAAATTTCCCTCATTTGTCATTAGCTGTCCATTTCCATTATATAATGTAGTTCTACGTGTGACCATATATTTAGTTTTATTGATATTTACTTCCAGTCGTAAGTTCTTTAGTAATACTCAATAGTGTGTGCGTATTGTCCTTTAGTATCTCCTCACTATCAGCCAACAATTCTACATACATCAGCATAAACTAACTGTTTATTAATACCATTGAGTTGTAAGCCTTCCTCATTCTCTAAAGATTTAATGGCATGCTCTAGTACAAAATTAAATAGTAGAGGAGATAGTGCATCCTCCTTGCTTCAACCCATTCTGGATTTCAAAAGTGTCCGAAAACTCTTTGCCTACACGCACCCTACTCTTTGTGCCATTTAGACACATTCGTATAAGTCTAACTAACTTTTTAGGAATTCCGAACTCCAGCAGGATACTATATAACTTCTCCCTCTTAATTGAATCATATGCTTTTTTGAAATCTACACACAGTTGATGTACAGTACCATTATATTCCCATTTCTTTTCTAAAATCTGTCTTATACTAAAAATCTGATCTGTTGTAGACCTGTTTCTTGTAAATGCACATTGATAGTCTCCTAGAATGTCATCAATATAGGGAGTAAGTCTGCTGACTAATATATTTGTTAGAATTTTGTTCGAAGTTGAAAGTAATGAGATGCCCTTGTAGTTGTTGCAATCAGTTTTATCTCCTTTCTTATAAATTGGTACGATAATTGATTCTTTCCATTCATCTGGAAGAGCTTCTTTTTCCCAAATCATACTAAGCAACCAGCGTATCTTGTCCATCAATTTTCTCCCCCCTGATTTTATCAGTTCTGCTGGGATCTCATCTGAACCTGATGCTTATACATCTTCAATTTATCTATCGCCATTTCAACCTCTAATGCACTTGGCTCTGCGACTAGCATTTCTGCTGTCTGTAACTTATCCTCCTCAATGTCCTGTTCTGTATGTACATTTAATAGGTGATTAAAGTAACTTTTCCATCTATTTAATATACTCCTGGAGTCTGCAATCATATCCCCATTATCATTCCGAATTATGTTTGTTCTAGCCTGAAACCCTTTCTTCTCTATACTAATTCCCTGATATAATTCTCTAATGTTCCTATTTTTTGCATTCATTTCAAGATCATTAATCTTCTCTCTCAAATATTCCCTCTTTTTACTCTTTAGTAACTTGGTGGTTTCCCGTCTGACACTACCCAATTGCTCTAAATTTACCTCATTTGGCTCGTGTAACCATTTCATTTTTGCTAGCTTTCTTTTCTTTACAATGTCGGCACATTCCTCATCAAACCATTTCTTGTTTTGCCTCTTTTTTAAACAACCAATGCTTTCTGATACTGACAATTTAATAGCATCTCTTATAGCCTCCCATTCTTTATTTATATCAGTTTCTTCTTCAGTTGTCACATTGTCATCTGAAGATTCCAGTACTTCAAATCTATTAGCAATTTTGATTTGGTATTCTTGCCGCATTTCATCATTTTTCAAGTTTTTTAATTCATATTTTACAGAATCATCTTTAGCATTTGTTCCTCTCATAAGCGACAGCCGTTGTCTGATTTTCACTCTGACCAGATGATGATCCGAATTGCAGTCTGTCCCTCTAACTGATCTAACATCGGTGATGCTACTGTGCCAGCGTTTATCCACTAATGCATGATCTATCTGGTTCCGAGTTTCTCCATCTGGGGACGTCCAGGTGTATTTATGAATATCCTTATGCTGAAATGTTGTGCTTTTAACAATGAGATTCTTTGATGTGGCAAATGTGACTAATCTAACCCCGTTGTCGTTACTATCTTCATGAAGACTGAATTTGCCTATTGTTGGTTTGAATATATCTTCCCGCCCCACTTTTGCATTAAAATCTCCTAAGACAATTTTCATATGATACCGTGAAAGGCTATCAAATATGCATTCTAATTCTTCATAGAACTCATCCTTGATCTTGTCATCTTTATCTTCTGTGGGGGCATGCACATTTACAATTATAAAATCATGTCGTTTACCCTTTAGAATTATGTATGATACCCTATCACTAACAAACTTAATATCTCGGATAGCGGATAGGATCCTCCTCCTGACTAAAAAACCCGTTCCAAATGCAGGTCTTTCTGCACCCCCGTAGTATAATGCAAAGCTTCCTGATTCCTGACTACCTTCTCCTGGCCACCTAACTTCCTGTAAAGCGACTATATCCAAGGGCGATTTATCTAGTTCCCGCGTTAATATCTCTAGTGCCCCGCTACTGTATAAAGTCCTAACATTCCATGTTCCTAAGAACATGTCCCTGTGTTTGAGCCTTTGGCATGGGTTCCCTGAAGTAGTCCCCGCCCGGAGAACCGAATGGGGGACTATTTGACCTCCGGAATAAATAGATATACTATTTATAAATACAAATGAAGTGTGAAGTATGATGTTCCTGTGCGATCGTGTACTAAAACTGTGATTTAGAGGTCAGGAGATGCAAGCGAGAAGATAAGTTGCATGGAGTAGATGCAGCTTATGGATAATTTTAAATAGCTAAATAAGGGAATGCATTTTTATTTTCTCATGGAGATGAGCCACCATAGTTCGCGGAAGTACGAACATTGAGTACATATCCGATACGCATTATAAATACATTGAAATAAGACATAGTATGAAATGAAATAAAATACCTATAATATTTAATCCCAAACAATATCAAAGATTAGTAAGCCTCATATACATAAAAACGAACAAACTCCATGGCGAGACAGGCCTGGAAGACTCTTGGCCTACAGGCTGCTGGTCTCACATCGACATGGGTTAATCACAGAGGTAGACGATCATACAGCCAATGTAGGGGTGACATGTGATCACCATGTCGGGTCCCCCAGCCGTTATAGCTGATTTTCTCAGAGTATATACTGTATTTTATTTGCTATTTGTACCAGAGCATGCCATTGAATCTTTAGAGGATAAAGAAGGCTTACAACTCTATGGTATTAATACATTGTTTATGCTGATGGTGTAGTATTATTAGGCGATAGTGAGGAGAGATCATCTGTATTCAGTAACACTAAGAAATTGAAACTGGAAGTTAACATCAATAAAACTAAATATATGGGCTCACATAGAAATACTTCATATAGTGTATATAATCAGCTAATGATAAATGAGGAAAAAAATGAAGAAATGCTGAATTCAAATACCTATGAACAATAATTACAAGTAGGAATGAGATGCACAAAGAAATTAAACATTGGTTCAATTCTGGAAATGCATGCTATTATGCAACATAGGGACTCTTGACGTTAAGCAGAAAATATATAAAAAAACCGTTATTCTACCAGTTATATTGCATGGATGCGAAACATGGACTCATACTTCAAGGGAAGAAATGATAAATATAATTTCTTCCCTTAAAATATGAGTCCATGTTTCGCATCCATGCAATATTAATATTACGAGTATTTGAGAATAAAGTTCTTAGGAATTTTTTTAGACCAAAGAGAGATGAACAGAACAGGTGAATGGAGAAGACTACATAACAGTGAACTACATGATCTTCATAGGAAGGCAGATATAATAAGAACAGTTAACAGACTGCGATGGGAAGGACATGTGGCATGAATGGAGAATGAAAGATGTGCATGAAAGCTTCTTGTAGGAAAACCAGAGGGACAACGCCCAGTTGGTAAACCAAGAATGAGGTGGGAGAATAACATTAACTATGATTTGAGGGAAGTAGATTATACAGGGGATGATTTGAAAACATTAGCTTAGGATAGGGATGTATGGAGAGATTATGTCCGCGCGGCCATGAACCTATGGGTTCGATAGTGCCAGTGAGTTAGTTACTTATAAGCAGGTATTACATGTTTTAGTATTTGATCATATTATAACACGAAATTCCATCGAAAAATAATTCCATAGGGTTGGTACTTGATTTCTGTTGATGCAGTGCTGTTGGGAAAGAGACTACGTCATACATTGACCTCTTTGTTAATGCGAAATAAATACTGTACGTTGACTGTAAGATGATATTAGAAGTTTGAATTGTCAAAAGTGGGAGCTTTGACCTCCAATTACTTTTAAGTGCTTCCTAAGGTCTGTAGTGAGATCACTTAACCTTTTATTGTATCGTTAGAATCAGATCACTAGAAAACATTGGGGTAAATTCGAGTGTTTAGTTACATTTAGTGAATTCCAATATTCATTTTGTGTGTTTCTCATGTTTTTGTTTCAGTGTTTTTAAAATGTTTTTTTTTTAATTTTTAGCACACATTTGTCTAATATTTAGTGCACGCAAGATAAATAATTTAAGTTTTTTAGCAAATAAAAACCTGGCCCCTACTTATCAAATATGTAATTAAACTGAAATTCGATAAACAGAAAACTATAAAATCAATATAATACAACATTGTATTAAAATATCTCAATAATGGCAACAAATATGTCTAATCATTATAGACCGAGTTGGCTCAATAGATAACAATTGATACTCGAATTCAGGAGGTCCCGTGCTTAAACTCGAGGTAAACCAACCTGACTGTGGTTTTTCTGGTTTCCCTCTATCGTCAAGGCGCAAATTCTGGGTTTGAATTTCATTATATGTAGTAATTCCACAGCGCGACAAGCCTTAGAACGGTTCTCTATGTCTTAGAAACCCCTTGATACCCCAGCAGGCCTCTCATCTACCCATGTCATTTACAGAGGCGGACGATCATCCAGCCAGTATATGGCCAGTGTTGCCAATTTAGCCAATTTGTAGTTAGATCTGGCCATTTTCAAAACATAAGTAGCTACAAATTTGTGAAAAAAGCCACTAATCGTTTTTCTGGCCATTTGTCGCCTTTTCTTTAGCCACTTCTAGTCATGTTTATTACAATTTGATTATTTTGTATAAATATTGTAATAGATGGAGATCGATAGATTTTGCGACTACAAAAATAAATTAAGCAAAATGAGTACCTTCTGTCCAAAGAACATACACAAAGAAACGTAGATACCATCTGATTCTGATGGTATTACTATTATAAATCAGTCAGACCATGTATTAATGCATAACATGCTTAAGTCTATGTATATATATATATATATATATATATATATATATATATATATATATATATATATATATATATATACACACACACAGATACACATACAAACGAGGAAGTAGATTCAGACCACCACTCAGCGATAGTAAGAAATAAACAAAGAATATCCCAAAAGAAATAGAATTTATGGTGAGAAGTGAATAAAAATATAAGTTAGATAAAGTTAAAAGGTAAACAAATTAAAGATATATATGTACTTTTTTACATTCAGAATTACAGAATCTTTCGTTGTAATAATATATTTATTTCTTAAGATAGATTTTATATAAAATGAATGTATGTTCATAATTCAGACACCATGTTATAAGTATATCAATTCCAATAGAGTAAAGGAAAAATGCTGACAAAATTGTACTCTAGAAGTACAAATTGGCAAGTTCATTTTTTAATTTTTAAAATGCAGCTTCCTTCATGGATAAAACTCGCATTTTAGCCATTTTTTGGAGTCACTTTTTCTCGCTGGATGTTGGCAACCTTGTATATGGGTGACGTGCAGTAAATTTGGTCCAAATATTTTCCCAAGAACTTTATTCCAAGATACTCATAATCTTTTCTCCTCTCTAAAGTAGAGTTCGTGTATCGCAACCATATAGGGCTTAATATAACTGGGAGAATAACAGTTTTATATATTTTTAGTTTAACGTTTTTTTAGAGAAATTGGGACAAAATTCCCTGTTACCCAATTGTATTCCTAAGCAATGAATTGAAATATAAATAAAACACATAACTTCTAGAAATGTAAAACAAATTGTACAGTTGAATTATTATTATTATATTATTATTATTATTATTATTATTATTATTATTATTATTATTATTATTATTTTATTTTATTTTAAAATTAAATTAACCTTATAATGCCCCTTATTGCATATGTGTAACATCGGGAATTTATATCACGTTATTTCCACAACCAATTAATATTTACCGCGAATGCCTGATTTACAGTTACGTATCAACGTTAGGAATTTATTTGATTTCGCTACAATTAGGCCTACACGTTGTGTAACTTTTAAGCCTTAACTAGAGTAACTCTAGGTTTTAACCGTTAAGGATTAAGTTAATTTAAGGTTATATTATTTTTAGTCTGAACATCTTACCTCAATATTATATTTTTTAACATGTTTCAAAACAATTCTGTTTTATCGTCAGCTTTTCCAGATATTAATTTAAGGTTATTTAATCTTTTGCTTTGAATTAAATTTTATGCGTGTCTACTGTATGTATATTTAAAAGTCAGTGCTTCACCCAACTCAGATCGTTATAAAAGGGGTTCGCGTGACGAAAAAGGTTGGGAACCGCTAATCTAATATATCAAAAGGAAAAATGTATTTAGGTACCTAAAATAGACAAAATAAATATACAATTGAGCATGAAAAAACTAAAAAAATAGGTCAAAATATGTTCCAAAAATAGGTTTTAAAAATTGTAAATACATTTTTAAAAAATTAACTTTTTCTACAAGAAAATGTACACTTTATATTATTATTATTATTATTATTATTATTATTATTATTATTATTTTATTATTATTATTATTATTATTATTATTAATGGTATGAGTAAATGAAAGAGACAAAAAAAATTGGTTTCGAATTATTGAAAATAGTTACAGAATTTTACGCCACAGTGGATAAAATACAGAATCAATTTATTCAGAGTTCATACCTACTTGTTGCATAATCGGTATAAAATGATTCTTTCACATAGTTACATTTGAGTAGTCCACCGCTGTGGTCTCGAGGTAGCGTGCTGCCTTGTCACGCAGCGGGCCCGGGTTCGATCCCCAGTCGAGGCAGTTTTTCTGGGTGAGGTTTTTATCGGGGTTTTTTCTCACCTGTAAGACAAATGTCAGGAAAACTTCAAGGCCCAAACGGTCCCCGAAATCATATGGCCATCATCCTTATCATTATCATCCTTACCATTATCATCATCATCCTTCACCGGTGTGGAAAGCAACGGGAAGCTACTACACCTACACAATTCCCTAGTAAAGCTGCAAGCAGAGCATGAAAAATGCTATGATTGCAGTGAAGGACCTGCCTTCGGGCAGAATTACTATGGATGGACATTTGAGTAGGCCTTACTCGATCAGCCGTGAACGGGTCAAAGATGACGTAGATAACTTATTGTTCGGTTTCGAATTGACTTCTTACTCTATTATATTTCTACTTTATAGTAGGTATGTATACTTCAATTAGGCCTACAATTTGAATTTTTTTAAATGTATTTCATCAATTCCAAAAATTGTCCTTGAGGCAATCCTCTAATGAGGAAAGTTGTATATAATAATAATAATGAATCAAACTGAACACAAAGAAATTCTGAAGTAGAAGTTACACCGGAAAACTACAAACGATTTATATTCTTGTACTCGTCGGAAGACTGTTTTGTCAACTGCCTCTCCCCATATCTATTGCAATACGTTTGACCGTAATAACACGAGGCAATGAACTGAATGGTTGGTCTACCAGCAGGAGTTTTCTGCAGTCCATCATCTGGTAGCTATTAAAAACTGCAACATCTCTTCGTCACAAACACACAGGACATATTTATGGCACCCATTTAGTATTAGTACCGGTAAAGTGTTTGGTCAATGGCCTACAAGAAAACCAATCGGTTTAACTTACACATGTCCCTGCCGACCACTTGAAAGCTATAGCCTGGGTTTGATGGTCCATTCGAGGACAGGAATAAATGAACAAGAATAGACAATGACTAAATGGACGATTATCCATTAAAATTAAAAAAAAAAATTCTAAGACTATTTAACTCATGCCCCAAATGGGAGTCAATGACCAATCACATTTCAATGATTTTTTATATACAACCAATCACATTCGTGTTTCGCCTAGAATTTAGCAACTAAAGTTTATCATAATAAAGAAAGCACCTCCTTTTAACATTCTGAATAGGTCATAGCATTATTTTGCAGTGACTGACTCTTTAAGAAATGCGGCTACCAGATTGTATATATAGTGCATGAATGTCAACACATAGCGCATGCGAGAGTTAATATAAAGACATTTGTAGCAATTGATTATACCACCAAAAAAAAAAAAAACACTGTTTGCACTTTCTTAAAAGTATTTTTTCCCAGGTAATAATCCAGAAAAATATAATTGTCATATTTACATCATACGACATCAGAAATGAATTAATATACAGTTTTATGTGTTTCATTTTTTCTCCACTAGAATTCATTCTTACAATGTTGCGTTCCTTTGGCAATAAATAATATGATCTGGTTGCAGTGATGAACAAAATAAGCAGATGAAGCGTACCAATCGTTTCTCATTTGTTTTCAAACATCGCAGCTTACATTAAATATATAAATATTTTAAAATAAATGTATTTAAATAATGATTTGTGAGTAAACATCTTAATTTTATTCGTTAAATAGTCCTAACAAATGCCACCCTTGATTTCCAAATTCTCTAGATACTAAAGGCCAACACGCACACACTATCGAGTAACACTAAGAAATTGGGACTGGAAGTAAATATCAATAAAACTAAATATATGGTCACACATAGAAATACATTATATGATGGAAATGGACAGCTAATGACAAATGAGGGAAATTTTGAGGAAGTGGCTAAATTCAAATACCTAGGAACAATAATCACAAGTAGGAATGAGATGCACAAAGAAATTAAACATACGCTCAATTCTGGAAATGCGTGCTATTATGCATTACAGAGACTTTTGACGTCCCAACTCCTTTCAAAAAACGTTAAACTGATTTTTTTTGCAAATGCCCCAGGTTGTCTTTCGACATTCCTGGTGTTCTCTCCTGGCATGGCGTATTTGTAACCCACTTCTGAGGTTGGGCTCCTAGAAGGCGGGGTTACGTTGCCCCGATGATATGATGGGTGATGATGATGATGATGATAGTGGTGCGCCAGGAGAGTCCCTAATCCTAAGCTTAATCTAAGATGAATATGAATGACGATGATTGCGATGGCCATATGAATTCGGGGACCGTTTGGGCCTTAAAGTTTCCCTGGCATTTGTCTTACAGATGAGGAAAAAACCCGATAAAAATCTCACCCAGAAAAACTGTCCCGACCGGGGATCGAACCCGGGCCCGCTGCGTGACAAGGCAGCACGCTACCTCGAGACCACAGCGGTGGACTTAAACTGAAAATATATAAACTATTATTCTATCAGTTATTTTATATGGATGCGAAACATGGATTCTTACTTTAAGGGCGGAAAGGAAATTACAAGTATTTGAGAATAAAGTTCTTAGAAAAATTTTTGAACCAAAGAGAGATGAACAGTCAGGTGAATGGAGAAGAATACATAACAGTGAACTACATGGTCTTTATAGAAAATCAGATATAATAAATAAATCGGCCGCGGTGGACTAGTGGTTATGCTCCTTGCCTCTGGTCCCGAGAGTCACGGGTTCAAACCCGGCTGAGGTCGATGGATTTTTTTAGGATGGAAAAATCCAAGGAGCAAGTCCTCCGGGAGGGACTTTAAGCCGTGGGTCCCGAGTCTGAAGATTTTCTGGCTCGTAAAATATCCTTAAGCCTGAATGAAAAGGCCTCTAAGCAAAATTTACCGAATTTTTCCGTCCACATACCACTCAAATGACATTTTTTGAACCAAAGAGAGATGAACAGTCAGGTGAATGGAGAAGAATACATAACAGTGAACTACATGGTCTTTATAGAAAATCAGATATAATAAATAAATCGGCCGCGGTGGACTAGTGGTTATGCTCCTTGCCTCTGGTCCCGAGAATCACGGGTTCAAACCCGGCTGAGGTCGATGGATTTTTTTAGGATGGAAAAATCCAAGGAGCAAGTCCTCCGGGAGGGACTTTAAGCCGTGGGTCCCGAGTCTGAAGATTTTCTGGCTCGTAAAATATCCTTAAGCCTGAATGAAAAGGCCTCTAAGCAAAATTTACCGAATTTTTCCGTCCACATACCACTCAAATGACATCTATACGAAAACAAGTATAACTAAATTAGTATGGTTCAAATTCTTCCCTGTAGGGGGAGAGCGCCTAAATCTCTGTTAAGAGAAACATGGGCTTACAAGAAGATATAATAAGTACAGTTAAGTCTCGTAGACTGCGATGGGCAGGACATGTGGCAGGAATGGGGAATGAAATATGTGCATAGAAGCTTCTTGTAGGAAAACCAGAGGGAAAATGCGCAGTTGGTAGGCCAAGAATGAGGTGAGAGAATAACATTAATTGTGATTTGAGGGAAATAGACTATACAGGGAATGATTGGAAAACATTAGGTCAGGATAGGGATGTATGGAGAGCTAATGTCCGCACGGCCGTGAACCTACGGGGTCGATAGTGCCAGTGAGTCAGTAAATGAATATTGTAAAAAAACCTATTTATGAAAAAAACTTTAAAATAGGTACTAACCTCTATTTTTGGATATTTTAGGCACTATAAAATTATTTTAATTGCCCTATATTTTCATGAACAGTACTCATATGTAATTATTTCCTGTGTGCCCTTTATGGAACTAAATAGGCATTTGTCCTCAAATTCGAAGTATTATAATAATAAGATTCCGCGTACCAGGTTCCTTTATCAAAATACTGAGAGCCTATATCCCTGAATAACCTGTGAAAATTTGTCTGTGGAGTTCTGTTCCATTCTGGATAAAGTCAGATTGATTATAAAAGAAGTCGTACGTGATGTACAGTTATCCCCCCCCCCCAAAAAAAAAGTTTTTTGGAAAAGTTTTCTGGTTCTGTTCAAAAAGTAAAATTAATTCCCTAAGGTTCGGTTTCACCAATATAGGTAACTGTATTAATCCAGTTTTCCCCTGTATCTTGCATAGGTTAAACTGGCGTAATACAGTTACCTATGTTGGCGAAACCGACTCTTAGTAATACAATGTGATTGCTGCTAAATTCTTTCCATACAGTAGCTCATAACTAGAGCTAGGATTTTTATGTAATACTAGCGGACCCGGCAGACCTTATCTTGCCCGAACGTTCAATTCTCGTGATGTAGCCGAACGATAAAAATATAAGTTACTTTTTTACCATAAAATTCTCTAATTAATATGTTCGCAAGAAAATCCCTCACTGTCATCTGTTGTGACTCAATAAGCGTGCATTGTGACGTCACATTGTAGCGCGGAATATGTTGGTAATGCAGATGACTACACATCTGACATAAAAAAAATCCTATTACCCGATCGCTGCCAACCGGATCCAATTGTGAATCTGAACCATTCAGGGACTCACCCAAACACACACACACACACATACACACACACACGCACGCACACACAAACACACACACACAAAATTTCATCAAAATAGGTCCAGTCGTTTAGGCAGTTTTTTTTTTAATTTCGGATTTCAAGTAAACATCTACGTCTAATTGTCTGATTTCGCTCATTTTTGTGTAATATCTACCTCGGTTTATTTTAATGTGATATACTGAGTTTCGTTGTGAAACATCGAAAATTGTGACCGCTAGAGCGATTTTAAATTTTCACTTCATGTGAACTCCTACACTTAATGGTTTTAGAGGGTCAAATTGCGAATCTAAACCATCCAGAGACCGACTCAAACAAACACAAAAATTTTCATAAGTAATGCCACGAGTGATTTCCAATTTATCTAGAGAATTTGGAAATCAAGAGTGGCATTTGTTAGGACTATTTAACGAATAAAATTAAGCTGTTTACTCACAAATCATGATTTAACCATAGTTATTTTAAAATATTTATATATTTAATTAAACGGCGATGTTTGAAAACAAATGAGAAACGACAAGTACGCTTCATCTGCTTCTTTTGTTTATCACTGCAACCAGATCATACTATTTATTGCCAAAGGAATGCAATATTGTACAAATACCCTCTAGTGGAGAAAAAATGAAACATCACAATGCACACCAAACTGTATATTAATTCATTTCTGATGTCGTATGATGTAAATATGACAATTATATTTTTCTGGATTGTTACCTGGGAAAAATATACATTTAAGAAAGTGCAAACAGCGGTTTCTTTTTTTGGTGGTATAATAAATTGCTAGAAATGTTTTTTATATTAACTCCTGCAAGCGCTATTTGTTGGACATCTCATGCACTACATATACAATCTGGTAACCGCATTTCCTGTGGGCTCAGTCACTGCTTAATAATGGTCAGACCTGTTCAGAATATTAAAAAGGAGGTGCTTTCTTTAATATGGTAATTAAAACACTGATAAATATTTCGTGAAACACGACTCTGATTGGTTGTAAAACATAAATCATTTAAACGTGATTGGCCATTGAGTCCCATTTGGGGCATGAGTTAAATAGTCATCAAAATCGATGCAGTAGTTAGGTAGTTTTTAATTTCGGATTTCAAGTAAATCTCCACTTCTAATTGTCGGATTTCGCTCATTTTTTGACAATACCTACCTCGGTTTAATAGTATAATAGGATACTGAGTTTCGTTATGAAACATCGAAATTGTGATCGCTAGAGCGATTTTTAAATTTTCACTTCAGGTAAAATCCCACACCTAATGGTTTTAGAGGGTCCAATTGGGAATGTGAACCATCCAGGGCCCCACTCAAATACACACGAAACATTTCTTGAAATCGGTCTAGTCATATAGGCATTTTTTAATTTCCGATTTGAAATAAACTGGCACTTTTAACGGTCGAATTTCACTGATTTTTTGATAGTACATACTCGATTTATTTTAATAGGATATTCCAAGTTTTGTTGTGAAACATCGAAAATTGCGATCGCTAGAGCGATTTTTAAATTTTCGTTTCAGGTGAACTCCTGCACCTAATTATTTTAGAACATAATAGATAACGGCTAAACACTCGCCGCATCTGAAACTCTGTATATACAAATTTTCACGAAGATCGGTTGAACGGTTTAGATGTCTATAAAGGACAGACAGACACACACACTCACATTTATATATAATATAATAATATGTAGTAGCACATAAAAAGGACTTAAAATATGTAATATCAAATATATTAAATTTTAATTTCATATACATTTTATAATAAACATTAAATTTAAGGTCACACCAATGTTGAAGAAATGATAATGTTGAAAAATGCTTTTCAACATGGTAAGAAGGGCGTTGTCATGTTTATACTAATGCATTAATGAAGTGAGCTGTTGACGTTTTAAAAGAGATCTTGCTTACCCACGTGTTCAGAGTCCTATCTATCTATATTTATGATTATTTTTTAACAGTTTTAGTACAGCTTGAAAACTACGTTTCAGTATACAATCAGTATTTGAGTTTTTAATGTAAACAAATATTGTTATTCAGGCCCTTTAAATCATACACATATATGTCCACCGCTGTGGTCTCGAGGTAGCGTGCTGACTTGTCATGCAGCGGGCCCGGGTTCGATCCCCGGTCGGGACAGTTTTTCTGGATGAGGTTTCTGTCGGGGTTTTTCCTCGCCTGTAAGAGGAATGTCAGGAAAACTTTAAGGCCCAAACGGTTCCCGAAATCATATGGCCATCATCATCATCCTTATCATCATCATCATCATCCTCCTTTACCGGTGTTGAAAGCAACGGGAAGCTAGCACACCTACAATTCCCTAGTAAAGCTGCAAGAATAGCAAGAAAATGCTGTGAATGCAGTGAAGGGCCTGCCTTCTGGCAGAATTACTATGGGATGGATATATATATATATATATATATATATATATATATATATATATATATTTAAATTAGAAGACAGAATATGAAGTTTTACATAAAAAAAGGTAAAACATTATAAAATGAGTAATTATGATAAAAAATGTAAAAAAAAAGTAATACATTTCCAAATATAAGTAACTTTCCAATTCGTTGACATTTATAATTTTTAGCTAGGCATGTCGGCCGCGGTGGACTAGTGGTTATGCTCCTTGCCTCTGGTCCCGAGGGTCGCGGGTTCACACCCGGCCGGGGTCGATGTATTTTTTTAGGATGGAAAAATCCAAGGAGCAAGTCCTCCGGGGGGGACTTCAAGCCGTGGGTCCCGAGTCTGAAGATTTTCAGGCTCGTAAAAGATCCTTAAGCCTGAATGAAAAGGCCTCTAAGCAAAATTTACCGAATTTTCCCGTCCTAGTACTACCTTGGTTTCCTAGATGTCAGTATGAGGCGGAACGCTGACCACGGACCACTCAAATGACATCTAAACGAAAACAAGTGTAACTAAATTAGTATGGTTCAAATTCTTCCCTGTAGGGGGAGAGCGCCTAAATCTCTGTTAAGAGAAACATGGGCTTACAAGATACAAGAAAATAAGCAAAGAGAAAGAATATGTAATTAATTTACATACACCATTACTCATAACGTAGCGTCAGGGTTAGAAACCTGCAATCGAAACGTTTCACATTACGTTCCAGATGGAATCATTATTTTCCCCATTTGTTGTTATTTACACGCCTATTTAAACGATAATAATAATAATAATAAATAATAATAATAATAATAATAATAATACTATCATCATCATCATCATCACTCCAGGGATTAGGCAATTGCCCGTTCCGACTTCATAATGCATCAGCCCAACGTCTTCTAGGTCTTCCAACATCACGTCTTCCTCGTGCTTGATAATTTTTTGCTAACAATGGATCTCTCTCCTTACTCTTTCCATCCATATGATCAATCCATTTCTGTCTGTAATTCGTGACCTTATCCAATAAAGGCTGTACTTTCAATTCTTCTCTTATATCCTCATTTCTTATTCTATCAAGTCTTGTACATCCTTTTACTTGTCTTAGGAACCTCATTTCCGCCGTCTGTATTCTATCCTTCTGTTTTTTTTCACTGGAGCCCAAGTTTCACATCCATACAATATTGTGGGAACCGCCATAACATTATACATTTTTATCTTTGTTTCTTTTCTAATTTTATTTTTGAATGTTCTCTGTATTGTTCCACACCGTATGAAATTTATTTATTTTGGAGTCAATATCTCTTTCCACATTGTAGCCAACATCACAGCCCAAATATTTGAAACTAGGCACCTGTCCTATACTTTGATTTTCTAAAGTAATTTTGGATCTCACTGGATCTCTTCCTCTGAAAGCCATGGTCTTCGTTTTCCTTACAGAAATCTTTAGATCATATAATTTACATATTTCATTTAATGCATGCATTGATTTCTGTAAGTCGTCTTCATTTTTCTGTATTATGATTACATCGTCAGCAAATAGAAGATTATTTATGCACACTTTATTATCCATTCTTATTCCTGGATTCACTAAAACTTTCCATTTATTTAAAATATCGTCTATATATATATATATATATATATATATATATATATATATATATATATATATATTAAACAAAGTGGGTGATAAACTACATCCTTGTCGTAATCCAGTATTTGTTTTGACTGTATCTGTTCTTTTGAATCCGGTATCTATAATTATATTTGTGTCTTCATATAATTTCTTTATTGTTTCAACAAGGCACAGCGGGTATCCTTTCATTCGTAATATTTCCCATAATTTCTGTCTGTTTATTCGATCGAAGGCCTTATCCAAATTTATAAATCCTATTGAGTTTCTAAGTTATGTTCTCTTCTCTTTTCTATGAGTTGTTTCAGTGTAAAGACATTGTCTATACATGACCTTCCCTTTCTGAATCCACTTTGATTTTCACTTATTATTACTTCTGTTATGTTTCTCAATATATTATTTATTATTTTCGTATATATCTTGTAGCCAGTATTCATTAAGCTAATCCCTCTGTAATTCTCGCAATTTCTCCGGTCTCCTCTTTTGAATATATTCTTCACAATTGCTGTTTTCCAAGTGGTTGGAATCCCATAGGTCTGCCAACATATATTAATTAGATGAAGTATTCGTAGTTTACACAATATTCCACTATATTTGACTAACTCCATATTTATATTATCTAATCCTGTTGCTTTCCTATTTTAGTGGTTTTCATACCCATTTCTAATTCATTTATGTCTATTAAATCAATATTTTCCACTTTTATTTCTTCCTCGTTGTTCTCTTTTCCTTCAATTTCCTCCTTTTTCCAAAGTTTTTCATAATGTTGGATCCATTCTTGTTCTGGGATTATATTCAATCTGTGGCAGAATCTTTCTCAGTCTGATTTAGATGTTTCACTAATTTATAACCTATTTCTTGTCTTCCATACATATCATGTTCTACTGAGCTTATAAAGTTATCCCATGACTCCTGATGGGCTTTTCTTATAATGCTTTTAGCAATCCTCCTTTTCATTTTATATTATTCGTAAGATTCTTCTATTTTCAGTTGTAAGTATGTATGATATGCTTTTTTGTTTCTCATTCACTGCATTTTGTATATTCGCATTCCAAGTTCTCAAGCTCTTCCTATTTCTTATTCTATTTTTCTTTCCTAATATCTCATTTGCTGTTTTATGTATTACATTTGAT
Source organism: Diploptera punctata (assembly GCA_030220185.1). Taxonomy (NCBI): domain Eukaryota; kingdom Metazoa; phylum Arthropoda; class Insecta; order Blattodea; family Blaberidae; genus Diploptera; species Diploptera punctata. Next base: position 1,313,834 of record JASPKZ010003434.1, read on the forward strand.
ATATTTTCCCATTCAATATTTATATCTTCTGACGTCGCTATCTCTGATATATATTTATTCATTCTGCTTTCATAATGTTGTTTAATACTTTGATCTTGTAATAAATATACTTTATATACTTCTTCTTGGTTCCTTTTTTTCTTTATGTTATTTTTCCGCCATTTAGCTATTATGTTTATTTTACTTATCACGAGATAGTGATCAGAGTATATATCGCTGCCTCTATGTACTCTCACATCCTTTACCAAGGCTCCAAGCTTGTTGTTTACGATTAAATAGTCAATTATTGATCTTGAGTTATATCCACTTCTTGTATATTTATGTATGTCCTTTTTTCGGAAATAGGTATTCATTATTTTTAATTGATTATAAGTTGAAAACTGTCTCAGATCCTGTCCATTATCATTTATTGTTATTTCTCCATTATTTCCTATTGTCCACCGCTGTGGTCTCGAGGTAGCGTGCTGCCTTGTCACGCAGCGGGCCCGGGTTCGATCCCCAGTCGGGGCAGGTTTTTATCGGGGTTTTTCCTCACCTGTAAGACAAATGTCAGGAAAACTTTAAGGCCCAAACGGTCCCCGAAATCATATGGCCATCATCTTCATCATCATCATCCTTATCATTATCATCATCACCACCATCATCCTTCACCGGTGTGGAAAGCAACGGGAAGCTACCACACCTACACAATTCCCTAGTAAAGCTGCAAGCATAGCATGAAAAATGCTATGATTGCAGTGAAGGACCTGCCTTTGGGCAGAATTACTATGGATGGATGGATTTCCTATTGCATTAGGTATAGGGACATTGCCTACTCTGGCATTTAAGTCTCCACTTATTATTAAATGATGATCTTTTGTATATTTATCAACTAATGTTTGTAATGTTTCATAAAATGTTTTTTTGTTTCTTCTTTCTTACCTTCCTCTGGGGCATACACAGCAATTATCATCATATATCCTCTTTCAATTTTAAATCTGGCTATCAGGATTCTTTCATTTATAAACTCATAGCTATTCAATTTGTTCTTCCATTTTTCATCTATTAAAATTGCTACTCCACACTGCGCTCTTGCTGTCTGTTCTACTCCGCTATACAACATAGTATAGTGTTTTAAGTCCTTTGTTCCTTTTAGTTTCTTCTTTGTTTCTGTTATTGTTGCTATATTTATTTCTTTTTTCTTTAATTCTCTTCTAATTCTTCTTCTTTTGTATTTATTCCCCTTACGTTCCAATTTCCTAATTTCAAAATGTCCTTTATTCCAAATCGTATTCTTTTATCTTGGGGCACGCCGTAGCGTAGTGGTTAAGGCACTGAGCTACAAGCCGGAGGATCGAGGGTTCAAGTCCCGTTGGGGTCAGGATTTTTAAACTGACCCAAACCCTCTGGCGGCACTATGGCCCTGGGGTCGACTCAGCCTCTAACGGAAATGAGTACCAGACGTTTGTTCTGGGGGTAAAGGCGGCCGTCTCGCAGGGCTGACAACCCGGCTGACATGAAGTGCCGATTGTCTAGAAAAAGTGGGAGCCTTAACCTCCTACTACCCCAAGGGCCTCCGGGCCTGTTGTTGGATCACTTTATCCTTTTATCTTGCTTGGGTCGGTTCCTTTTATGACAATCCGGCTGATTTCCATGAAGCTTCTCAGTAAGATAAATGTCTCCTGGAAGCGTTACGAGCGCTTCGTAGGACAAGGATGGTGGAAGGGCTGCTTCCTCTGAGCCTCCAAACATGCTCCTCTGGGTATCCACCCCCCAAGAGAGGGCTGCTTCTTCCGCTCTTCAAGCCCTACAAGTTTAGCTGTGCTATTCCTTGTCGCCCTGTTGACCGTTGAAGACTTGACGAAGATGTGGCCGCCCAATATGGATACAGACGCCATTCCTTCGTTGTGAGCTATACTTAGTTCCCCTCGCCTCTTACCCACCAGCAAGATTAACCTAAGTCAATCTTCCCCAGTAGGGTCGTCTGGTTCATCGGGTACTAAGCCCCCCCCCACCACGTCAAGGTGATAGCTCCTGGGGGGATAATAATAATAATAATAATAATAATAATAATAATAATGTATTCCTGAACTTTGGGGAAGGTGACTTTGTTTCCTTAAACAAAACAAAAAAAAACAAAAAAATACAAAATTTTAAAAAATGGCCTTGAAATAAATACGTAGGGCCTATATAAATAATAGAACAATAAATCGCTCAGCTTTTTCTAAACTAATCAAATTTAAGTCTAATTATTTAATGTAAACATCCGGGCAGATGAATGATGTCAATACATAATATGTATATTATACAAAATTTCTGAACAATGATTAATGTATCTTCGTGGTTAAAAACCTGCGCTCGAAACGTTTCGTGTTCCGTTCCAGATGGAATCATTATTTTTCCCCATTTGTTATTATTTACACGCCTATTTAAAACAATAATAATAATAATAATAATAATAATACCTGCTCAAGGTGGACCTGCTAATCCGAGTAACCCAAATCAAGGTTGTAGTATAGAATCCCTTCGGCGATTTGGGTCGGAGAACTGATGGGAAGAGGGGGATTCTTTCTTCTGGGATGGTAAGAGACCCATGCTAGGGGAAACAAGAGTAAAGTCCACAACGATAACTAATTTTTAATAGGTTGGCGGAAGTGGCAACCCTCTAGATGGGGTTAGTACATCCAGAAGCTGGAGACCTAAAGCTTTGAGGTGGCAGCCGCACCAATAGTACTCTACATAGCGTTGGTATCGCATTCAGAGGAAAACACATTACTCCTATTCTTCACAATAGAAGAAGAGATGTCGGACGTCCTCGGAAGAGATGGTGTTAGATCTATTAGTGAAGACGGAACAGGCAATTAATGCCTAAACCAGTACTTGAAGATTCTCATAAAGTGTTCCTGCAACTTTGGGGAAATCTTAGTTTTACCCTCCTTAATAAATAAAATAATGGTAAGATCTAGACGTTCCAAAATTGGCATTCCAATATACCTCAACTGGACATAGGGACCAAGGAAGACCAAAACATCGGTGGATAGATCAAGACCATCTTCGTTAGGTTTACCGTACAGGCCACATGGCCTAAAACGAATTTGTTCATGATGATGATGAATAAATAAAATTAAAAAAATTAAATGGCCTTGAAATAAATACGTATATAAATAATAAAGAACAATAAATCGCTCAGTTTTTCCTAAACTAATCAAATTTAAGTAAAATTATTTAATGTAAACATCCAGATAGATGAATGATGTCAATACATAGGCCTATACAGAATTTCTGGACAATGATTAGTGTATCTTTGTGGTTTTGAGCGACAGTATGTGACACCATGGGTTATAACCCACGAGATGTGCATTCGTTCTTTAAATAAGTGTCGTAACACATGTTAAAATCATTAAATAATTTGAGACATTCAATAGCATTAATTAAAATTTCTTAATTTTTATAAGCTCGCATACATTTAATATATTTTCCTTCACATTTTTCATGTTATTCTCACCTCACTATGATGGTTGTCCGTTTATATAAAACGGGTGCCGCGAGACAATGCTTGACAATAATTAACATGCGGAATTATTATAGTGGCGGTAGTCGGCATTTTTTTATTTAATTATATTGTATAACAGCTGCGGGGAAACAAAGCGAGCCGCTGGGCAACCATCATAGTGAGGCTACAATACAAAGAGAATATGTAGACGACAATGATATTTCAATTATGCAATCTGTTAATTTCTTTTGTAGAGGTCGAAGGGGGGGGGGTGCGCAGTCTCAGGAATATAATAGTTTACATTTACTACTAATTCATCCCTTTTAGCGAATTCCGAACGAATGAATCTATTGAGATTGTTATCATGAAAATTATTTTTTTTTTTAAGTTTTACAGATTTTCACCGATCCTATCTAGTAGACACCGAATATTTGTATTCATGAAAAATGCTTAAAATATGCATGAAAAAGTCAATTTATGCAATACCAAATAATAAAAAAATAATTACTTTATTAGATATTTTATTTCTAAATTAACATAATAATTAGTATTTTATTAACTACAGAGTGTCCCAAATTGATGTATACGCTCTTTCAGCAACGAAATGAGATAGAAATACAGTTTTTGTTGTGTTTGATCCACAGGACACTGGAAAAGCATAGCAACACGTTCATCGATCTTCACGTCTTTATAAACAACAATAGCGGCGAGATTATCATTCGATGAACGTAAATGGATACTGAAGTGTTATTGGAAAGTGGAGAATGTTGTTGAAGTGCAACGACGTTGGATGGTTGAATTTGGGACACCACCACCAACAAGGGTAACAATAACGAGACTTCGAGACAAGTTTGAAGACGATGGAACGGTGCAAGATGTGTTGAAAGGTCGGTGCTTCAGTATCCACTTACGTTCATCGAATGATAATCTCGCTGCTATTATTGTCTATAAATGAAAACATGAAGATCGATGAACGTGTTGCTATGCTCTACCAGTGTCCTGTGGATCAAACACAACAAAAATTGTATTTCTGTCTCATTTCGTTGCTGAGAAATAGCGTTTCAAAGAGTGTATACATCAATTTGAGACACTCTGTATTTATTAATATTAGCATTTATCAGTGATAAACAATAAATTATATCAATCAGTATCAGGCAAAAGTATTGTTCACAAATTAAAATATTCTACATTTTGCTACTATTGTAAACATAAACGATCAGGTATTGTTTCAAATATTCGGTAGTAAGGTTGTATCTCCGATTGCTCAAACAATGTTTATAAACAAAAAAGGACTGTTCTATGTCAACTGAAGTAATTGGGCAGTAGGCCTATTTGAATTTGGGTGCTATTTTGGCACTTACTATTTCTGGCAAAAGCTCGCCCGTCCCATTTATAAAACTATTAATTTGAAACACCAGCCACGGTGGACTAGTGGTTATGCTCCCAGCCTCTGGTCCCGAGGGTCGTGGGTTCAAACCCGGCTGGGGTCGATGGATTTTTTAGGATAGAAAAATCCAAGGAGCAAGTTCTCCGGGAGGGACTTTAAGCCATGGGTTCCGAGTCTGAAGATTTTCAGGCTTGTAAAAGATTCTTAAGCCTGAATGAAAAGGCCCCTAAGCAAAATTTACCGAATTTTCCCGCCCTAGTACTACCTTGGTTTCCTAGATGTCAGTATGAGGCGGAACGCTGACCACGGACCACTCAAATGACATCTAAACGAAAACAAGTGTAAATAAATTAGTATGGTTCAAATTATTCCCTGTAGGGGGAGAGCACCTAAATCTCTGTTAAGGGAAACATGGGCTTACAAGAGAAGAATTAATTTGGTACAAAGGTTTAAAGCCTGGGTTATCATTGAAAATGTTTTCAAACTTTTCCTTTAGTTTGTTTGGGGATACCTCCGACAATAAGGAGTTCAGTTGATGGATTTTATCCATTAACTGAATAGATTCAATCAATGCCAAACCTTGAGTTTCAAGCTTTTTAATAGTTGCAGGTATATGGAAAAAATGAGTGCTAATCACAGCTATATTTTTTTTTAATACCAGAATCATTAAATGCTTCCTTGCCACAAACTGCCAAAGCTTCTGCACTATCGAATTCATTTACTATACTTCTGATGGCCTCAAAATTTTCATTGTAAAGCAACACAGATTTTTAAAATATTGTAAATATAGTGCAAAAATGTGCGTTATCACTAGTTTTTAGTTAAAATATGCAATAACACATGAAAAGGTCTAAATATGCAACTACATATGCAACAAGCAAATGCATATAATCCGGTCCCTATTTTTTAATAGTTATCACTATGATGAAAACAGCACCGCCTATATCATGCCTATGTAGATCAGTTCTATAATGTAAAAAAAAGTTTCTTAATTTAATAAGTTACCATAGCTTACATAGTGTACCATATAATTTGACTTCATACTTTTTCTTTGTGTAAAAGTTAAAAAAAAAAAACTTTACCTGAGATTTCAGTCATCCCCAATCAGATAGAATATTTAAAATACTTTGGAGGCCTTTCAGAAGAACATCGCTCATTTGCTGCAACAACATCATAACTGAAAAATTGTCGATTTTGAGTTATTGGTACTATATGAAAGACAAAACTCAGTTCTATATTCAGGAAGAACGACATAAGCTATTGTACTCAATGAGTTGGTATAGTAATTTGATATTTATAACAAATGCAAGCAAAGGTATATGGATTTCAAACCTTTAAATGCTTCTCCTGAAAAACTAGGTTTTTTTGAGTTATGACGTTATTGCAGCAAATGAGCGATATGTTCCATCATCTGCTCTAAAACGGTAGCCTGCTAACTGTTGCTGGTTAAAATTTTATGTAGAGGGTTTGGGTCACTGGGTGTGTTCTCATTGAGTAGGTGTATATTCTTGGGTTCTTTCAATATTTCAATTTCTTCATGGATATTAATTCTCGAGTGTCTATAATCTTTGTGTATAATCAATAACACAAAGTCAATTGTATTGATTTGATGACCCGTTTGTCTTATGTGTTTCACAGAGCTTGATTTACCCTCTTTTTGTTTAAAGTCCTTAAAATATTCATTAAATCTTGTATTAAAATTTCTTAATAATAACACTAATTAATTCATTATCTCAGTCAAATATTAAATTTATTCAATCTCCTTGTGTGAAATAATTTTCAAGACATTTGACATTTCCAGTTACCCAGTTACAAAATGGATAACTGGAAATGCCAAAGTCTTGAAAATGATCTCACACAAGGAGATTGAAACATCAACTTGAATAAATTCAATATTTGACTGAGATAACAAATTAATTAGTGTTATTAATATTAACTACTCACAGGGAATATTATTTATATATGTTTAATATTAAAATTCTTGTTGTTCTGCCAATATGAACTTTTTCATAACTGCAACATTTTAGATTGTATAAAATGTTGTTTTTATATGCCCGTTTTCTTTTTGTGTTTCATTGCCTGTTTACTTTAAATTTAACCACTTATTATTAATTTAATCAATTTTTCTGTTTACTTATACTTGTTATTTCTTCCTTTTTTGTTTTTTTATTAGTTTATTAATCATACCTTTGTCATATCCATTGTTGGAAGCTAAGTGTTTTATGTAGTTTAGTTCTTTATTGTAGTTTTCTTGGTCAACTGGTAGTTTCATCATCATATTTACGTGGCAGATAAAGGTACTGATTGTTTATTGTGGGAGTTCTCTGGATTTTTATGGATGGAAATTGTATGACTAGTGGGTTTTCTGTATATGCCAATTTTCAAACTAGGAAAATAATACAAATGGATAATCTTATAAAAAAGAATCTTGCATATTCAGGCAAAAAAAAATTATGCAAATCCCTCTGTTCAGCATTTACATTTTTTGTTATTGTCGTCAACATATCTTATTATTAGTTTTATGCTGAACTGTTCAAAATAGACTAATTGAAAGTCTATGATATATGAGGATACCAGCTGACCAGACTTGTTGCAGCATCATAGGGACAAATGAAATTAATTGAAATGAAACTAAATGAATGACATAAGAATAGAGGTGGTGTAATGAAGTTTTTGACAGGGGAAAATGTGAGAAGCCCCAAGAAAAACCTCCCCTGGTTCTGATTCATCCATCACAAACCTCACATGGAATGATCGGGATGCAATTTTGGATCCCAGAGGTGGAGGGCTAGTGATAACCACTTGTGCCATGAAGCTGCCTATATCCAAAGAGGGATCTAAGGAATTCATTTCTATAGCTTGTATCCAAAAGTAATCACTTTGTTTTATTGCCCAATATTGACTGCCAGTAGCAAAATTGTTACTGCCATTAATTATAAAATCTTCATTTTGTATCAACCCAGGCTATATTTAATGCTTTCTGGATTGCCACATATTATTTTATACTTATTTATTTTCTATATGCATAATATCTTAGTTATGGTAACATTGTATTAAATTAATGTTGGGAAATAAACATCATGAGGTATAATCATTGAAATTCATTGGAGAACATTTTTTGACAACTAACCTCATATATTCTGTGTTTTTCACGAAACCGCAGTTTCAAATGTAATCACGTCCATCTTCAGCCAGAACTCCGACTGATGAAATTCTTCGATCGTCAACTCTTCTGAAGATTGTGACAATAGAAGAGTTGACAGCCGAAGAATTTCATCAGTTGGAGTTATGGCTGAAGATGGTCGTGATTACGCTTGTTTCGTGAAAAACACAAAATTTATAAGTGAGTTTTCAAAAAATGTTCTCATGAATTTCTATGGTAACATTACTTACTCCCTAAATAGTTAAAATTTTGAATTTATTTTAATGATTTAATTTTTTAAATCTATTTTTGTTCTAAATTGATATTTTACCTGCAAGTCATGATCTTTGTTTTTGCTAAGGAAATATTTAAATTATATTTTTTCTCAATTTCACTAGTAAGTATATAGCCTTTTGAAGTTAGTAGTAGTAGTATTAAAATGTTCTGAAGCTCTTGATTTGTCATCATTTGCTTGTGGACTTCCGAATAATATTCAGCAATTTGGAATTGTGTTCCAACTATTTTCTGAAGATCAGCGCAGAACATCAAGTAATCCATGTTTATTATCGTATTTGTGTTCTTGCATATTATGCAGTGTGGAGAGTCTAGTAGCTTAATTTTATGTAGATGTGCTGCCAAGCAATCATGACCAGTTTTAAGACGAAATGATGTAACTGCAATTGATCGGGGGCTGTTTGGTATTGTATTTGGTTCCAGTAATGTCTTCCATATCTTGGTTTCACTTGTATTTTGTTTTGTTAAGCTATATGGATATCTAATGTAATTTTATTTTCATTTTGGTGTAGAGTTGTACTGATTTGTAAGATAGGTAATTGGTCTTGCTCTATTGGATGAGTGCACCAGCCTTCTCATTACCTTCCACGCCACAATGTGCTGGAATCCATTGTAGAACAACACTTTTGATTAGATTTTTTTAAATCCTGATGCAATTTTTGGCTTCTATTATTCTATGGTCTTGGATGGTATGATTGTGTGTTAGTGCTATTATGGCTGAGCTAGAGTCTGAAAGTATTACAGTATTTTGGAAGGAATTAATATGAAAAAACAATTGTTGTAGGGTTGTAAGTATTGTTTGTAGTTCGCCGTCGTAATGTGTTGTATATTTCCCAAGAGAGATGTAAAATGAGAAGAGTTTACACATTATTTCTGCTCCTGCTGCTGCTTCTCTATTCATTAGTGATCCATCTGTATAGACATGAAGCCACATTTGTTCTGGATATCTAATGTTGATTGTTTCTAGTGCTAATTGTTTCATTACTATTGAGCTTGTAGATTTTTTATTGATCTCTTTTGTCAGGTTTAATGAATAGTTGATGCTGCCAAATTCGAGAGGGGATATTGAAGTTACAAGTTTTTGTGCCATCTGTGGTATTTCATATTTCTCTTTAATCTGTAATATTGTTTGGATGAATACTATTTGAGTTTTTAGCTGTCTATTTTGATTTATGTAGCTATTCCAGTAGTTCTGATATGGAAGTCTACTTAGTTTTTCATATAACAATATTCCTTTTTCTTCAATATCATACTATATTGGTCTATTGTTGGTTAAGATTTGCATTGCCAGTATTTGTGTGGACACTGCCAGTAATTATTTTCAAAGTTTGTCTTCAACATTTTCTATAATAAAAGTCATCTGCATATTCTAAAATATTTATATTAGTTCCTTTGATTCTAATTCTGGATGGTGTTTCTTCTTTCCATCTATTTAAGATCTTGTCCATGTAAGTATTACATAATGTGGGCAACACTGACAATATACATTATTGTCTTCATCACACATTATTGTAATGTATTATTTCCATTTCCAGAGTACCCCAAAGACACTGAGAGGAAAGACAAGTGCATCAAAGGTTGGAGGACTTGATGTCACAGCAGCAGATGAGCTGGAATCATGGATGAAAGCAAAACAACTTATTAAACCTGAAGACCAATTAGAACTTTCACTAGACGTAAGTACAGAATCAAAGTGCAAATCAGAACCATAGTTCCGCAATTTATTTAAGGTTTCCATAACAACTATATATATTTTTTATTGTTCCCATAACAACTATAAAAATATTGTGAAACCATGATAGTGGTTTGTTTCCATAATTAACTGAATGCTTTTATTTACTAATATTATATATTCATTTGGTAACCCTGAGTGTGGACTAGATTTCAAACTAAAATTATTGTAGACAGTAGATCAGTCCCACTGAGCTTTGTACTTCCTTGTCATTGACTGAGAGTCTCAATGAAGCATCTTGGGATGCATTAATGGCTTGCATTACCTATGAAAGAACTAACATACAGCAGGTCAATTTTTATTTAACTTGAAAGTCTATTAATTGTGAATCATCGTTGAGGTTATATAGAAAAATGTTAAAAGATCAAAATAAGTATGGTAAAATCAAATGTTTCCTTCCTCTCCTCATATAAATCTTCTAAGTAGATCGCGATTTTGAGACCATAACGGTCCCATCTTCAGTACTATCTTGGCGACTGATGTTATGTCGATCGGAAGAAACTCTTCTGATTGAGTTTCTTCCCATCGACATAACATCAGTCACCAAGATAGTACTGAAGATGAGACCGTTATGGTCTCGAAATCGCGATTTACTTAGAAGATTTATATGAGGAGAGGTTGGAAACATTTGATTTTACCATAAATTAAACCTCATAGTGATTAATTCCTGTAGAAGTTAAATTAAAATAAGTACCTGATATATCATTCATCCTAAAATTAATTCCTGTTAAAAAACTTCAAGTAGTTAAAACAATTGGTATCAAATGGCATGCCAAAGATGGAACATGTTTTTGAAATGCCTACATGGTTTTAACTACTCGACAAAGTTTTAAGTTTTTTAAACAGAAATTCATTTTATTTGAGGACGACTGATATATATATATATATATATATATATATATATATATATATAAGGTACTTATTTTAATATTTTAACATTTAACTTAATGTGTGGAATTACAGACATATTTGTTATATGTTTTCACATCATTTATTACATCTAGTTCTACATTAAACTTGTAATTTTCTCTACATTTATCTATTTGATTAATATAATTATTTTATACATAATTAATAGTAATTTAATCAGAAGAAATAAAGCAGAAATGGTTATTCTTCATTTAAATGATCAACATTCATGTAACAAGAGGTTCTGCACCTTAGGTGAGTGGTTTAAGGCACCATGCCATGGTGCAGAGCTATGGAACTTAAGCTGGTTCTTCCCATGGAGAAAGACATTTTCCCAGAATTGTGAGAAATTTGGGTAGTTACAATAAGTAATGGCTCTAGATTGAGAAAACTAGCTATAACAGCTGGAGACTTGATATGGTGACCAGATGTTAGCCCTATACTTGCTGTGTTATTATACACCTCTGTAATTATCACATGTGGATGTAAGGCCAGCAAGTGGCAGGTAATCCAAGGGCCTTCTAGGCCTGTTACACCATGGAGTTTTTATGTAATAGGAGAAAAAAATTTGATTTGAAAATATTAGCCCAAGATGGATAATACAAATAAAACAATGAAGATAATATAACTGATCAGAAATAGTTTATATGATAAACATGTTATGACAATCATAGAACGTATTAAAATAAAACTGCAACTTGAATAAAATGTTTTATTATATATATATATTACTGTACTAGATTGTGAAACCCCATTTCCACTACATAAGCAAGCTGCCTAGATAAATTAATTATGAGAGTGTTTTTATTATTAATTTCATACATCTCAATGATGGATAAATTATATTTGAAGAGAAAAATATAATTATGGGAAATAACATTATGAGGCTTTCAAGTTAATAAATAAATAGCGAATCATGAAAATCTCACCTCATGAACTCTGTTTTTCAAGCACAGGACTGCGGTTTCAGGAGGCATCCATCCTATCTTCAGCCATGTTTACTTCTTCAACACGTGTATCCACCCTTAGCTGATGACACGAATCCATTGTATACTTATGCTGTAAGTTGCAATGGGGCTGCATTTGAACATGCATCTTATGTGGGCATTCAAGGTGAGTGTCCACAAGGTTAAAAGAGACTGGACAGGAAAGTAAAACGAGGGATCTGGTAGTAGAAAAGGCAGAAATACCAGTTCGGTTAAAGATAAAAGTAAGGAGCAAAACACAAGTAAGTGGAAGTAAGTTTTTCTCAGCTTGGGCACCTTGTGGTCGCCATCCACATATCCCCTAGATGGGGCCCCTGAGGGTATCTTTACGATTATTGAATTTTTGTCTACACCTTCATCTTCAAAGTTGTCATCTGGTGTTCATTTGATGAACTTTGAGATCAAATCTTGCTTGCTTCTTCTGAATGTACAATTTTTTTTCCCAAACTGTCAAATACAAGGGTTTTGCCAAATGCCTCACGATGCTGGGTGGGCACTGGTCCCATACTCTCCGAAATTCCATGAGAAAATTTCTTCCCCCATGGAGACTCGAACCAGCGCAAGTCCCGCAGCTCTGTGCCAAGGCATCTTGCATCAACCACTAGGCTATGGCATGGGACACAGAACTCATAATAATTAATAAATAAATAATAATATGAGTTAGAAAATGTACGAGTCACTTCATATTTGTAGTTTTACATAGTTCAATCAGATTCATGTCTGGGCAGTATGTTAATTGAGTGTACTTACTCTTCATTCTCTCCTTTTCTTTTACCTGATTATCACTACATGGATAAGAATTCACAAATAACTCCCAAACATTTCTATTACATAATCCTGGGGAGTAAATATTTATTTATAATTCATGTTTGTTATTTTTACTACTGTACTAAAAGTTAAGTTAATGATGAATTTTTGTACTCTCTTTTACTAAAATAAAATAATGAGTAATTTTATTTATAGGAATTAAGAGAAGAAATTGCACGAGTATTAACATCAGTGAACCCACAACTGCCTCAGAACATAGTAGAATATAGTTTCAAGGAGAGTAGTTTTGTGCCAGTACCTCCTGTCTCACAAATGCAGATTTTGCAAGATATTGAAGGAACCATTCTACATAAGGAATCAGAGGAAGGAAGAGCTCAGTTAGCTGCAGCAGGACTGTTAGATTGTAAGTGTAACTTATCAACACATTCTATATAAAAGTCTTCTTTAAGAATTTTTTTGTTCTCAGGACAGATATGATGTGAAACTGTATCTTCTTAATTAATTACAATAGGAAGTAACGTTATGAGGTTCTTCTTAAAAAATAAGGTGAATCTGGTCATCTTACCTCATAAATACTTGATGTTTCATTTGACATATTTCAATATGTTGTCCGTACTAGTAATGAAACAGATATCTGTTTGGCTGGATACTGGATATCCAGTCAACCTTGAGGATGGATAGCCAGATATCTGGCAGAACATTTCCGATTGACCCATCGTAACAAGTAAGCTCACATAGGTGGTGCACGAACGATCGAGTAAACTTGGGTGAATTCGGGTCTTTTCGTAATTCTAAAAAGATTTAGTGACAAGACATGACAGTAGCAGTTTATCTCAACATGGCTAAAAAAAAAATAGAGGAGAAGTGACATAATCACCTGTATCTTGCGAAGCTCATGACATGTTTTGGGATTGCTTCAATGAAGTAGCAAATGAAAACAACAGTAGTCAGTGTCACGATCAAGAAAAAAACATGATTGCATGTGAGATTGATTCTTATCTGAAGTTAGTGTGAATAGATCTCGATCATGATCCTTATATTTGTGGTGGTCAGCTAATGCTATGCAATATCCTAACTAAACAAAATTTGCAAAAAATGTACCTTTCAGCACCCTCAGCAGTGTATACAGCAAAAGACTTTTTTCTGAAGCTGGCCTTATATATATAATTTCTCTGCATTAACAGGCATATATATATATATATATATATATATGCCTGTTAATGCAGAGAAATTGATATTCATTCACCATAATTTGCCCTTAGTCCAGTAAGAGTACTCATTACACGCTTTATATTAGCTTGACCTGTATCTATCTATCTATCTATCTATGTAACGGAATCTTTCAACGCGATTTTCACCCACTTAAAATAATCAGATCGACTTGAAACTTTGTATACTTGTAGATGACCCGTGACAATACAATAATTTCATATTTATTTTCCAAAATGCTGGTCATAATCATCAGAAAATCAAAAAACGTGTTTTTGTATCAATGTAACGGAATCTTTCAACGCGATTTTCACCCACTTAGAAACATTGGATCGACTTGAAACTTTGTATACTTGTAGAGGACCCGTGACAATACAATAATTTCATATTTATTTTCTAAAATCCTGGTCATAATCATCAGAAAATCAAAAAAACGCGTTTTTGTATCAATGTAACGGAATCTTTCAACGCGATTTTCACCCACTTAGAAACATTGGATCGACTTGAAACTTTGTATACGTGTAGAGAACCCGTGACAATACAATAATTTCATATTTTGTTTCTAAAATCCTGGTCAGAATCATCCGAAAATCAAAAAAATGAAAACTGGTATAATAGGTTGCGGACTTGTCGAGTTTTTAGTCAATCGTTGTAAGAGCTCAGTTGGTAGAGCAGTGAACTCTTATTAGTGGTATATAATTTCAGTAATCCATACGTCGCTGGTTCAAATCCGGCTGGGAGGGTTTTTTTTATAGAAGAGTATTACTTTTAGTTCATACTACAATAGTATCGAATTTAAATATATTTACATTTTTATCTTATTCTGTAAAATGTTAAAACTAAAAAATAATAAATAAATAATAGTTTTAAAAAACTAAAAGAACACGCTTTATTAGAAAACTAAAAAATGAAAAATAATTTTAATTTCCAATACGCTTGGGATAAAATAAAGTGGTCAACAAAAAAATCATCTCCAACACATATAGAATAAAATTACAGTTATCAACAAAAAGAAAATAATTTTACCATCAAAAGCGTGGGGTGATTTTTATGATGTTTAAATTTTCTTCTTAGAGAGCTTACTTTTACCAATATCTGTTTATTATCAAATATATTAATCGATAAAGAGCACCCCACGCTTTTGATGGTAAAATTATTTTCTTTTTGTTGATAACTGTAATTTTATTCTATATGTGTTGGAGATGATTTTTTTGTTGACCACTTTATTTTATCCCAAGCGTATTGGAAATTAAAATTATTTTTCATTTTTTAGTTTTCTAATAAAGCGTGTTCTTTTAGTTTTTTAAAACTATTATTTATTTTTTACTATAAAATGAAAATATGGTGATTATATTTGTTATGTGGATTATATAATGTGCCTAAATTTTACATTTTGTAATTTTTTAAAAATTTGCTATCTGGCAAGATACTCGCTTATTATCCAGTATCTGGCCAGTTAGTAAATTTAGTCCTGATAGGCCTGATACCAGATATCCATTTCATCACTAGTCCGTACCATAGTCAGCTTGTCCAGACTGTTGATTTTTATGTTGTCAGCCCTGGATGTCGACTCCAACTCCATCTTCCGGTTGACTGATGAACTTGTGAATCAATTATTTTTCCCAGGAATTTCATTTAGATTTGATTCACAAGTTATTTGATCAACCAGAAGATGGAGTGGGAGACAACCATCCAGCGCTGACAACATAAAAATCAACAGTCTGGACAAGCTGATGATGGTATGGACAACATATTGAAATATCAAGTATTTAGAAAGGAACAAACATTCCCGTTAACTTCTAATTATATTTCTTATTATTTCACCCCTGTTTTTAGTTTGTTCTTATCTTTATTATTATGAATCATTTTTCCTGAGGTAAGATGATCAGATCCACCTTATTTATTTATTATCTTCTTCTTCTTTTGACACAGTCTTTCAAGGACAAAATGTTTTATAAATTTCCAACAATAATGATCCTTCAACACTTCTCTCTCTCTCTACCATGTTTACCCTCTTCCTTCTTTCAACATTACTTTTGATTTTTACCATCCTTCTGTCTTTTGATTTCCTTTAGGTATCTTTCCTCTTAATATTTGAGTTTGTATTCTTTAACATTTTTACCTCATATGTTTATTCTGTTGAACGATCGTTTCAAAGCTATTGCTCCATCTTCAGCTTGTTCACAAACTGGTTTTTTCTTTTCTTCAAGTTGTCGGCCCTGGATCTGTGTTCCAAAGAACTTGATAATGAGGCTCCTTTCTCCAAGAATTTCAAACTTTGAAATTGAGATTAGGTAGGTTAGATTATATTAGGTAGGATAGATTAGTTTAGTTACATACTCGCCGATCTTCATTTTCCATATTTATGATATATTAAAATTATATGTAAAACAAGTGTCGGGAAATTATCAAAGTGGGTTTAGGCCAGGAAATTCAATTACAAATCAGATTCATACATTAAGAGAGATACTAAAAAAAAACTAAAGAATTTAATACCTATTATCTTTTTGTGGATTTTAAAACAGCACATGATAATATTGACAGAAGAATATTAATAGAAGCCATGGAGGAATTTGACATACCACTTAAGCTGGTTAGTCTCACTAAAACTAGTTAGGGTCGAATGTTTGAACGCATTAGACAGTGAAAGGCGTTCTCTGCTGATAAAGTTTTATTCAAACACATTTTTCTTACTCAGAAATCTATTCACGCGGTAATAATTGTAAGCTACCTGACAAGGTACCTTAAGATCATAGCTCAAGATATAAACTTATGTAACCGATGTAGTTTGAAACTTATCCAAGATGTTGGACCTTGAAGACTTCGATCATGTTTTCGGTATACGCGGAGAAGAGGAATTTGATAGAGTCTACCAAAGAATTCAACTGGAAGAACAGGAGAATCGGCGTAATATTGCGCGTCGCAGACGTGTTTGTATACGGTATTATTTGCGGGATGCAAGCATAAATGCTTTCCTCTATAGCAGACGAAAATAACGGAAGTGGTTTTATCGCTAAGAATTCTGGGTAATTCGTTGCCAATATTACGAAAACGTCAACATTCATGCATGACCGGTTAAGGTGGCTGTTAATTCGATCTCAGCTCACCAGTGATTGGAAGTAATTTGAGTAGAGACTAATGTATTTGCATACGACCCATGTCAAGTTAAATTGCAGAATTGTCAGTCTTCATTCTTCACTGAAACAGAGACTTAAGACAAGGCGATGCTTTGTTTAATATCATTACAGAAGATAGAGGGAGATGCAGAGATTGATACAAGGGTAACATTGTGTTATAAATCAATTCAGCTGCTAGTATATGCTGACAATTTTGATATAATTGGAAGAACACTAAAATCAGTTAAGGAAACTTTTATAAAGTTAGAATGTACTGCACAAAATATGGGACTGAAAATAAATGAGAACAAAGGAAGTACATAGAAATAACAAATAAACCAAGCAACATAGTTTATAAGAAATAAATAGTTTTTAGGACTCACCTCATTGTAGATTTCTTGAAGACTATAGTTTCGATACACTACGTATCATAAAATAAAATAAATTAAAATATACCTTCTTAGGTAAAATCTGTCATCTTCAACTTATAAAAGATGTAATCTTTATGCCTGTAGGCCTTTCAGGACATCCGTCCCATCTTCAGGAGTTCATTCTTCGCTACAGCATCCAGTATGATGTAGCGAAGAATGGTCACGACAAAGCCACATTAGGACCAGCAGCATCAAACATCATACTGGATGCTGTAGCAAAGAATGAACTGCTGAAAATGGGACGGATGTCCTGAAAGGCCTACAGGCATAAAGATTACATCTTTTATAAGTTGAGGATGACGGATTTTACCTAAGAAGAAAGTAAAGTAATCCCACAACAGGCCCGGAGGCCCTTGGGGTAGTAGGAGGTTAAGGCTCCCACTTTTTCTAGACAATCGGCACTTTATGTCAGCCGGGTTGTCAGCCCTGCGTGACGGCCGCCTTTACCCCAGAACAAGCGTCTGGTACTCATTTCCGTTAGAGGCTGAGTCGACCCCAGGGCCATAGTGCCGCCAGAGGGTTTGTACAGGCATAAAGATTACATCTTTTATAAGTTGAGGATGACGGATTTTACCTAAGAAGGTATATTTTAATTTATTTTATTTTATGACTCTCCACCTCAATGGTTTTAACAATGAATTTTATTAGTATTGTCTACGTATCATTATCAATTCTAACTAACAGTTATGAGGTGAGTCATAAAAACTAACTACAGTAAAACTTGTTCAAAGTGGAATCGCATGGGACCAAAATGTTTTTCCACATTAGACAACATTCTGCATTATAAAGAGAACAAAAAGATATTAACCAATCTTAGATTATAAAGCACCATATATGTATTTTTAAGTATCTTGGATTCTGCCGTTGTGAAGTGAAGTATAGTATGTACAAGCGACTTCGAGCATAATGCGCAAAAAAAAACAGTCCCGTTTTGTCAGCATTAAAAATGTCTCTTAGGCGCGTATCCTGAAATTAAAGTATGCACTCACTAACAATACTTTCATCCACTTCCTTTGATTTCCTGCAAATTTTATTCCACGCTACATTGTGTCATCTTTTAAAACTGTCCACATCCAACCTGAAGATGCCTTGAAATAGTTATTCCCTAGGGATATAGCAATAGCTAGAGCTTGACTTTCGAGCATCGGTCCGAAAATTTGGAGATTTTTTTTATCGTGGACTTATAAAACACTTCCACAGCTCGTTGATTTTTTTCTCTTCATTTGACCATTTCCTTGCATCCATTCATGAATTATTTTTTCTTTGTGTTTTAAAATCTCATAAACTTGGGTTTTTCCACATTTAAGTTTATTTTGTGTACTGAGAGTTTGTTTTTCTTTATCTTCAATCACTTTCACTTTTTCATTTAATGACAATGATACATACGATTTAGCCATCTTATTCTGTAAATTTAGAATGCAACCTGTGAAAAATATATACACAATCGGTGTCAGATCTTAAACTGATTTAAGATTTTACAGTGCACTGGTTATTTGTAAGACAGATGTCATGCCAAATATTTGTTAAACGAATCTGTATTTCGTAAAATGGGTGTGCAGTGAGGCCGAAAGAAAATTTCAGATACAGGTAGAAAATCTACTTCACCTCATAGTGTCACTTCCTTTAAATATTAAGAAACATAGATAATTCCTACTGAAGAAAATAAGATTGATGCAGAAATTAATAAAAGTAAATAGTAATATTTTAAAATATTTCCAAATATTCTATTATTGTTTACAATTTAATTTTATTGATCGTAGAAAAAAAATCAATTTATTCTTGTTTTTTTTTATTTAACAAATTTAAGAATGATAGTAAAAATATAATCTGAAATATTAAAAATAAAATACCTGTTCATTATTTTGTGCATAAAAATATGCAAGATATGTCAAATTGCTATCCAAGGTTTTTAGTAACATGCTTAAATAGTTGTTTGCTAATAAGTTCAGAAAATGCTTATTTTTATAACAATATAAATTTCTTGTGTCCTGTTACTGGTTTCAAATATTGTAGTTTTGAATTATTTTTCCAGTGGAAGAATTTCCTGCTGTTCCTGAAGATAAAAGACCATCTATAGAAAGTGAAGAAATAGAAGGTGAAGAAGGGGAAGGAGCTGAGGAAGAAATTGCTCCTGAAGAAGAAAAAGTTGAGGAAGGCGGTGGTGATGAAGGAGGAGGTGAAGAAGGTCCAGAAGGAGAAGGAGAGCCAGGTGATGAAGTATCCAAAGTGGGAAGTGGAGAATCAATATATGTTCCAAAAACAGGACCTAAAAAATTAACCAACCAATTCAATTTCTGTGAGAGAGCAGCACTTACATACAACAATCCTTGCAGAGTAAGTACTAACAAAAAATGGTTGATTTTTCTTATGAAATCATGAACAATATGTAAACCTGTAGGTAAAATTTTAATCACTCACCTCATATTTTTATCTTATTTTAATTTAACTAGTTTTGGAACTTTAGATTTCCGATCCATCATCAGTATCTCCGCAACCGTTGCTCTGTCGTAAACCTGTTCCTCTATCTCAATTGAGATTGATCCATCCATCATCTCTTTAATTGTCCCGCAGACATAAAGAGATTTTTTGGCAACAGGACATGTAGCACTAAAGTAGGAGGTTGGTGTCGGCTGTATTATGAGTCTTAGTTTTCTAATATGATTCTAATTCATTTCTGTTCAGTTTTCACTATTATCCACACATAAATACAATGAATTTGTTTGAAATAGCTATACGTTTAACACAAAACTGTTAAATAATTAAAATAAAAAATAATATATTGTAAGAAAATAAGTTTTACATTAATCTATATTATCTGCAATAGCATAACGGCCCAATGTTGAGCCTTAGCCTCACCTTTGTTAAGAGTTAGTAGACCAAGTTAATTAATTATGCTTATTTCCTTAAGATGTCATAAATTGTATGTGGTCAATATACCGTCCCAATAAGACATCTAGTAGGCAAATAAGGTATTACTAGAATGAAGAATTAAGTTATGTAGATAGGAAATAACACTATGAGGTTTTTTAATATTGCTTATTTTTTATTATTTCACTCACCTCATACTTCATAATTCATAGCAGACCCTGGGTTTCTTCACATCTTTTGTGACATTCTCAATGCTGTGTCATGTTCACAACTGAAGTCCAACGGCTTTCTATCCTGCAGACTGACCTCTGCGCCATCCGGTTATAAGGAGAGAGGGCTGATTTGGAAATTCTTCGGTTGGCCACAAATACCCGGTTATAAGGAGAGAGGACTGATTTGGAAATTCTTCGGTCGGCCACCAGATGGCGCAGAGGTCAGTCTGCAGGATAGAAAGCCGTTGGACTTCAGTTGTGAACGTGACACAGCATTGAGAATGTCACAAAAAGATGTGAAGAAACCCAGGGTCTGCTATGAATTATGAAGTATGAGGTGAGTGAAATAATAAAAAATAAACAATAGAATGAAGAATGTCTGTAAATTTTGCATAGTGGCCTCTTTTCGGGCTTAAGGTTCTTTTATGAGCCTGAAAATCTTGAGACTTGGGACCCATGACTCAGGGCTGCATGCAAATACATTAGTCTCTACTCAAATTACTTCCAATCACCGGTGAGCTGAATTTCCGTGAGCAAGTGCAAAGATCAAATTAGCGACCCACTAACTGGTCATGCATGAAAGTCGTCGTTTTCATAATATTGGCAAGAAATTACCCAGAATTCTCAGCGATAAAACCACTTCCGTTATTTTCGTCTGCTAGAGGAATGCATTTACGCTTGTGTCCCGCAAATAAAATCGTATACGACGACGTCTGCATCGCGCAATATTACGCCGATTCTTCTGTTCTTCCAGTTGAATTCTTTGATAGTCTCTATTAAATTCCTCTTCTCCACATAAACCGAAAACATGATCGATGTCTTCAAAGTCCAACATCTTGGATAAAGCAGCAAGGTTTCAAAGTACATTGGTTACCATCGGTTCCCATCAGGTTGCTCACGATTCGTTTCTCTGCTAAGTTACCTCGCCAGGTAGCTTATGAATTTCGACAATTATTATTGCATGAACTGATTTTTGAGTACGCAAAAACATTTTTGGATGCAACTTTCTCTGCAGAGTACAGGCAGAGAATGACTTTTACGGTCTAATGCATTCATAGATATGAGCCTTAAAGTCCCTCCAAGAAGTCTTGCTCCTTGGATTTTTCCATCCTAAAAATATTCCATCAATTCCAGCCAGAACATAACCACTAGTCCACTGCAACCAACAAATTTTATATTAATATGACATTAATTATAATGGATACAGATTTTGCGGAAGACATTTACATGCTGGCCCAAAGATTTAGTGATATGGAATCAAAAATAGAAGAACTGCAGAAAAGATTGGCCTAAAAATAAACTATAACAGAACAATAAATGGTGAAATACAATAGAAGCTTAAAATTAGTGGAAACGAAATAGAGGAGGTTGAGTATTTTATATATTTGGGAAGTATGATACAGAAACAGGTGGTGGAGAGGAAGACGCAGAAAGATGTACACAACATGCAAATTAATGGATCTTTCATGCAACTCTACCCCATTTGGAAAAATGGAAATATATCAAGAAAAACTAAGTTTTGAATCGTTAATACAAATAATAAGTCCATCCTATTCTATGGGTCTCAAATATGGAACGTCGCAGAAGTAATAACTAAGAAGTTACAGACTTTTATGAATAGATCTCTGAGAAAAATTTTGAATATCGGATGGCTAGAGATGATTACAATGAACATCTATAAAAAAACTAATCAATCTCAAATGAAAATGCAAATAAAAGAAAGAAAATGTAGATGGATAGAACACATATTGAAAAAACCTTGGACTGGAATCCACAGAGAGCAAGGAAAAGAGGTCGATCTAGGGGAACGTGGAAGAAAACCATATAGGAGGAACTGCAAGTGTATGGAAAGACATGGCGAGAAGTAAAAATGTTTGCTAGCAATAGGAGACAATTGAAGATCTTCACTAATGCCCTATACTCCACAAGGAGCAACAGCAATTAAGTCAAGTAAATCATGACATTAATAAAATTATATCTCAAATTTGACACATATTCAAATGGAAAGTAGATCCACAATATGGCAACCAGACCAAACTTCTCCCTCTACTTCCTGCTTCAGTAGATCCAATACTTCAACATATAACATTGCCAGTCTATCTCTTTATGTCTGTGGATTCTATGTTCTGTCTGTTAGATTGTAATGCAAGCTGGCCATGGTATTCTCTCTATCTAAACTCCATGGTGTGACAGGCCTAGAAAGCCCTTGTCCTAACAGCTGGCCTCACATTCACATGTGTTAATCATCTAGCCAGTATAGAGATGACATGTGGTTAGCACGTCAGTTCCCCAGCCCTTATAACTGGTTTTCTCAACATGGAGCTGCTATTTATTCCTCATGATGCCGAGTTCATTGGACCCATACTGGCCGAAATTTCATGAGAGAATTTCTTCCCCACGGGGACTCAAATCAGCACAAGTCCCATGGTTCTGCATCAATCATATTGCCTTAAATCACTCAGTTACAGTTTGGAACATTATCCATTCTTCTAACATGGTTCAGCCTTATGTAATCTTCAGGTCAAAAGCTTGAGGGTGAACTTTGAGCCTGATAATTCCCAATATTTTTTTCAAATAATGTGGTTGTTAAGATTGTCACTTTTTTGTTATTTTCTTATAACAAAGTTTATAAAATATTTATTGAAAATTAAACACCCTATTGTTTGCAGATGACCAAATAATAATAGCAAATTCCGAAGATAATCTACAGAAAGGTCTGTATGAACTTAACAAAATTACAGAAGAATATGGATTAAAGATATCTACAGAAAAAACAAAAATTATGGCATTTCAAGGTGTAGATCCTGTCAGAAGTAAAATTGTACTGGACAATAACATTTTGGAGCAGGTGAATAATTTTTCATATCTAGGATGCAATATCTCATATGAAGAAGAAAAGGATGTAAATGTGCAAAAATATCTAAATTTTTAAGAATTTTAGGGTTAATAAATTCTATCTTCAAGCCACAGTTAGTCCAAAAGCATTCAAGACTGAAAGTGTATAAAACACTGGCTCTTCCAACTCTTTTGTATGGTAGCGAAGTATGGACGTTGAAACAGAAGGATATACAGAGACTTAGATCTGCTGAAATGACATATCTTCGGAGGAGGACTGCAGGATACACACTACTAGATCACAAAAAAAATGAAGACATCTTAGAAGAATTACACATGGAATCTTTAGAAAACAAAATTTCTGATTATAAGTCAAGATGGATGCAACATGTTCATCGAATGGAAGATTACAGAATACCCAAACTAATGTTAAGATATCAACCTGCAGGAAGAAGAAGAAGACCAGGATGTCCACTCAAAAGACTTCTGGATGGTGTTTCTCTTGAGGCCGAAACAGGTCAACAAATGGCCTAAATTCGTGAATGTACTATGATGATGATGATATTATTTATTTAACTCCTACAGCTGGAGGTTTAAATTCCCCTGCTCCAAGTGGAATGAATGGTTATCATGGTATTTAAATTGCCACAAACATTTAAATTGCAAGTTCAAAGTTTAAAGCACTATTTCGAAAATAATCGCTTACTGTAAATTAACTATTTATTCAAATGGAATGAAAATTTTATTTTTTATTATTTAATATTCACTTAGTTGTATTATTTAGTAAATTATTTTATGTTATAAAAGAGTTAAAAATTTTGATGTGTAAAAGTTGGTTCTGTTCCACTGGGTGCAAAACTTTTCTATTCATATTCCTATTGAAACAGATGGTGAACATGATTCTTTTGCCTTAATCCTGCCAGCCGTTGAGAATGAGAAGTTTGCTATTTTGTGAAAAACCTTGAAGCAATTATCCGGACAGAACCTTGCTTTACAATCTGGACACCAATATATGGATTCTTTTCGTCTTTCCCTGTTATGGCAAACGATAGATTTCCCTTTTGTAGTTTTAGTTCCTTACTCGTTGCTGGAATTTTTTCTATGAAGTGTCTTTCTCCAAGAGAAGCAGTGGTTGGATGATTGATGTTTTTCCTTTGTTTTCTAAACTGACACCATAACTCTCAAAGAATGATGTAACAAGTTTAAGCCAGAAGTTTAAATGATTCATTGTAGGGTTTTCACTGTTGTAAATAACAAGTGAATTATGAACTGCAAGATGGTGCAATTCTACCCTCCAGGTGCCTCAACTTAATAAGTGGGTTACAATTCCACCTTGCCAGGAGAGAATATGAGAAATGTCGTGAAGAAGCTAATGGTATTGGTAAAAAAAAATTAAAAGGCTTGGAATAATTTTATGTACCCTTTTGTACCTTCCTTCCTTTCTAATAAATATGGCTGTAATATGTGATTTTTCAAGTCAACATCAGCCATGAATGTCTATAAATTTGTATTTACACATGAGTTTGTTTTTAATTTTATTATTTCATCATCATCTTCACTTGTCCACTGCTGTGGTCTCGAGGTAGCGTGCTGCCTTGTCATGCAGTGGGCCCGGGTTCGATCCCTAGTCGGGACAGTTTTTCTGGGTGAGGCTTTTATCGGGGTTTTTCCTCACCTGTAAGACAAATGTCAGGAAAACTTTAAGGCCCAAATGGTCCCCAAAATCATATGGCCATTATCATCATAATCATCCTTATCATTATCATCATCAACCTTCACCAGTGTGGAAAGCAACGCGATCAAACATATAGCCATATTTATGATTCACAATTCCCTAGTAAAGCTGCAAAGCATAGCATGAAAATGCTATGATTGCAGTGAAAGACCTGCCCTCGGACAGAATTACTATGGATGGATGGATCTTCACTTCAAGGTATAGGCATTGAATTGCCAGTTTCATCTTCAAGTACTTTCCAGGCATCTTCTTCCATATAAATTTTATTATTTATATTATTAAATTGGTGCATTGAAATAAAAGATGCATAAAGTTTGTTATACTTATGCCTAGAATAACCAATTTCATAAGATTTACTTCACCAATGATTAATTTTTAAACTCCAAGCTTTAAAAATCTTCTTTTTGAAACAGACCTTAAATTTTAGGCAGGGGATCCGTATTATGGATTGTATGTGTGTTCTAATACCTTCACTGGACTTTACACTGTGCTGGGCAGTTAGATGGCATTAATGTGGTGTATTTACAATTGGACAATGTTATGCATCAACCAGCTAAGCATAATTTTTTTTTAAAATTGAGATTTTGATGCCATCTGTAGCACTGGCTCATGAAGTAAGTGTACGCACACTTTCAGCACCAAATCTTTAAATATAGCCTTAATATTTAAGAAAAATGTAAACGCCATCGGTCCTATCAGAGATTCTATGTTTTGCAACAAACGGCTATGAAACCAGATCTTCATAAATGCTAATCTAAATTTTGCGTCATCCAGCTAAGCGCAAAATGTTCCCACTCTTCGATTGTTGATGCATAATGTCAAACAAGGAAAATGACTTGCAATATCCAGTATTGTAAGATTGGCACTACAATAAATAAAGAAGATCAAAATCCATGTAAGAAAACTATGACCTTGTTGATTGGATTTAGCGTGCTACAGATTTTTATTTTTACTTTATTTTTACATTGTATAAATAACTAATTTTTGTTTGTAAATGTATTTATGATATTTGTTAAAGTGGAGTATTAAGGATGTTGTTTATAGGAGTGTCAAGCATCACACAGTATCAGATGTGTTAGTCTCGGGCAATTTTAGCTGCACCCCCACCTACAGAGTGATTCAGAAATATGGCTATACGTTTGATCGCATTTTGTGACTAAAATATTATTATTAAAGGAAATATGATATCATTGGAAAGGGAATCCTTCAAATTACAACAATAGAACAAAACAAAACAAGTAACTGCTCACGTGCAGCTTGGCGGGTTGATTTTTGTGGGCTAGCGTCGAACGCCCCCACAATTCTCTTTGTTGTTTCTGCATCCGTGCTAATGCGAGGCCTGCCAGGAGGTATGATTTTCTGCATCCTTCCCGTTTCCAGCAGTTGTTTTCTCCACTTCCCCACAGTCAATGGCTGCAATGCTACGTTAAACTCATGTCTTGCCCATCTTGCGGCCTCACGATCATTACCATACGTTATTGCCCATGCAGCAATTGTAATTTGCTGTTGCATATTCAATGCCATTTTGACTAATCACGTAAGTTCTACACTGTTGTGTTTTATTCCATTGTTGTAATTTGAATAATTGCCTTTCCAACAGTAATTTCATATTTCCTGTAATGGTAATATTTTCATCACATAACGCAATCAAACATATAGCCATATTTATGATTCACCCTGTAAATGCACATTTCCAAAAGCATCAACCAGTGTTCAGACTTTAAGGATATGCTTATGTACATGCGAAGTAGTTACAATGTTTGGAAAGTGAGGATGTCCTTCAGAAAATTATAGTACACTTCATTAAAACCAAAGTAGGAGAAAAACAAGTCAATATTCTGTAAAAACATTTTCTAAAATGTCCTATATTGATTTATTTTTTGGTGTGCACACGAGATTATGTGAATACCCAGGAACTGCCACTACTTCTTGTCTATCTTTGGAATTTAATCTGAGATGTTAAAGAGTGCTGTGAAATAAAATAGTATGGTATCTATTAGATATGTTCTCTTTGTTCCCAAGTATTATTTGATTCTCACCAAAACATTTTATTATTGAAGTGGCAGATTTTAAAAATTGTTAATTTCAGGACCTTGAAACACAAACAATACCACCTCCACGAGACAATTTCTCTGGTCATGTAATGCAGTGGATTATATATGATGCATATCAAGAAGATTATGAAGCTCAGCAGAAAGAGAAGGAGAAAGAGAAGAAAGAGAAGCCAGCTCCTACCCAGAAGATGGAGGTTAAGAAAAAAGAACATGTAATTCCATCAGATATGGCTAATCGAACACTGAAATCTATGAAAATTATTGAAAGGATGGTAAATCAGAACACATTTGATGAAATTGCACAAGGTATATACTCCAATAAATTTTTAATGTTTGAAGAGAAAAAAAAATGTTATGCCTAGACTGGAGTTCGAACCCAGGACCTCTAGTTTTATACACTAGTGCTCTGCCATTGAGTTATCCTAGTGGGGTTCGAACCCAGGACCTCTATACACTAGCACTCTGCCACAGAGCTATCCTTCCAGGACCTCTAATTTTATGCCATTGAGCTGCCTATACTTACTTAACTTACTTAATACAGGCTTTCCACCTTACAGCAGTTTGCCTTTGATTCCTGCTTTCCAGAGATTCTTGTCTTCCCATTGTCCATCTTCCATACCCCTCTTGATCATGGCATCATATATTCCCTCATACCATGTTCTCTACTTCTTCCCCTTCTCCTTCTGCCTGGTACTATCCAATCCAACACCTGTTTAGGCCACTGGTCTTCCGACATCTGTTGTACATGTCCATACCATTGTAGAGCTCTCTTTGTTATCCTATCGATAACAGTTTCTTGTGCATCCATTTCTTGTCTGATATATGTATTTCGAATATGTTGTAGCCTGGATATTCTCATACTTCTCCGTAATCCATCCATTTCTGTCACCAAGATTCTTTTCTGCATCCTTTCATTTATTGTCCAGCTTTCTGATCCATATGTAAGTATACTTTCTATTATTGTTTGTATAATCCCTTTTTTTGTTTTTCTGGTCAAATTTCTATTCCATAAAAGACCATTCAGGGATCTAATCGCCTTCCTTGCACAATTTACTCTGTTAATAATATCTTTTTCACAAGTACCAGATTTATCTATTATAGATCCAAGATGTTTAAGTTCTTCAACACGTTTAATTATATGGACCACGGCCACATAACCCGGAATCACTCAACATTATCATATTATTTATTTGTAGGTCTTCTGAATTTCCTCCGATTACCATATATTCTGTTTGCTGCCTATACTACGTAGTATATAAAACTGGAGGTCCTGAGTTCGAACCCCAATCTAGGCGTAAAATTTTTCTCTTCAAATATAATTTGTCCTTCAGTGGGAAATGTTAAATTTATAATAAAAGATCAACAATTTTAATGGTTTATTTTCCATGTAGACAGTCTTATTAGCTTAGAAGATAGAATACTTTCTGAGCTGTGGGTCCAGATTCAACACCTGATGGGTTTGGAAATGTTAATATCAAAATCTTCAATTTTGAAGCTAAATGGGTATACATTACCATATTTTATAGACTATAAGATGCTACAGACTATAAGATGCATCTTAATTTTTAAGCAATTTAAAAAAAAACAACATTTTTACAATTAAAAAAAAATCTTAGTTTATAAAACCGTTCTGATCTTTAAAATTCCTGACAATCGTCATCTGAACTTTCTTCTTCTTCTTCTTACTCTTCATCGTCATCATTGTCCTCTTCATATATATGATGGTCTTCACTTTCATCAAGAGCGTTACTTATGCCACATTTCTTGAAAGATTTAATAATAATGTCTTCTCTCACTCTAGACCACGACTTTTCTATCCACTGATGCACTTGTTTGATTGTATGCCATTTTAAAGTTCCCTTTGGCATGGATTCATGTTGGGTTTCATCCATTTGTTCAAGTTCACTGGCATTGTAGACTGCAATGACGCATCATAGGCTAGACAGTGTTCTGGGTTTGTGATGGTGGGGTGGCAGGGAGATAGTGTAAGCAAAATCCCTGCAACTCACGTTCGTTGCATCGGTGCACTGCTGCTGTCAGTTGAATCCATTGTTGCAAGACAGAGATGATTCCCGCGGCATCGAAAAGATGGCCATTTTTAAGACTGGTGGGAATTTTAAATCAAACACTGGACATTTTTTTTATTAATTTGGAGTATAAGACACACCCAAATTTTGGTTGCAATTTTTCAAAGAAAAAAGTGCTCTTATAGTCCATAGAAATATGGTGTATGATGCAGATTGTCAATGAAATGCCTTCATAAAATCCCATACTCTTCTTCAATTAAATGAGAAGGCATATAACATTGTTCATGGTAATTTTTCTATTGGATCTATTAAGCTGGCATTCCCTTTGTGCTTATCAACAAGAGTAAGACTGTACTGGCACCTAGTTTTGCCTTGTCCCTTCTGTTTGAGAGGAGGAAGAGGGTGCAGGTGGAGAGAGAGGAACTCACATACAATTGTCATAAACTGTGCTCCATTTCCGAACACATAGTCTACCAACTAAATTTGAAGAGAAAAATATATGCTTAAATCGGAATTTGAACCCAATATCTCTGGTTCTGTACACCAGTGCTTCAATAATTTTAGCTATTAGATATCTCAATTTAAACATAGATTTTTCTCTTATACTAATATGATTCCTGTGCGCCAGGTAGCAGTAAACTTTGTTCCACTAACGCCATCTAGTGGCCTCTTGAAGAAGAAGACTTTTAAATGGAAATCAACACATTACATTTATAGCAAGTAAAGCTAATATTTGATGTTTGATACTAAATTTATCACTTCTCATTGAATGACAAACTAAATTTGAAGAGAAAAAAATATGCCTAATTGGCAGTAGCTGCCTGCTACCTGGCGCGCGGGAATCATATTAGTATAAGAGAAAAATCAATGTTTAAATTGAGATGCCTAGTAGCTTAAATCGTTAAAGCACTGGTGTTCAGAACATAGATATTGGGTTCAAATCCCGATTTAGGCATATGTTTTTTTCTTCAAATTTGGTTTGTCATTCAGTGAGAAATGATAATTTAGTATTAAACATTGAATGTTGCTTTATTTGCTATAAATGTAATGTGTTGATTTCCATTTGAAAGTCTTCTTGTTTAAGAGGCGTTATTCTGCTTTCATGTTGTCTTTTTAGTGTCCATGCTTCACTACCATAGGTCAACACCGGTCTAGCCAAAGTGTTATATAAACGTAATCTGGTGTTTTTTTGTACAAGGGATGGTTTCATAACTTGATTAATAATTCCCAAACTTTTATTATAACTAGTAATTTTTTCAGGGATATCCTTTTCATCCCAGATAGAGAGATAATATCCAAGATATTTAAATTGATTAGATCTCTCTAAAATTTTATTCTGGAGACAGATTTTACTTTGTATGGGGTCCTTTCCATGAAATACCATAATTTTAGTTTTATTAATTGATATTTCCATATTAAATTGAAAAAATATAAATGACTGAAATTTGCGTTGAATTACACAATGTAGAGTTATGACTTACAGATTTATTTGATTTTGTTTTCACTGTGGTCTGACATATTTAATTAGCTAGAAATTAGTGTTTTATATTAGATTTATCACTTGTCTTATAAAATTATAATAGGAAGTAATATTGTGAGCTTCTTCTTAATAAATAAGGTGAGTCTGTAGAATGTTGAGTCTAAAAAGAACTCCTTTTATGAGGTAAGATGCTACAGACTCCCTTATTTATTATCACTTCTCACTGAATGACAAATTAAATTCACAGACATTGGATACAAATCCTGATTTAGGCAGTGGTGTGGCATGACTTTTCTAAAACTGTAAGCATTTTAACATTCTATGCAATTAACCCAAATTTACGGTGCCTAATCCACTAACTTGAAATATTCTTTCAATTTCAAATAAATTTACATTAATCTGAGCTACAATAGATTCATTAAAATTTATTTTAATGTGATATTTATCTGTAAGCAATATCTACAATGCTTATATGGGTGCCATACCCCTGGATATAGCCATATCATTTTTAATGTTTTTATTATTTATTTCAAACATCTCAATTATGGATAAATTATAATTTATAATATAATTTTTCTCTTCAAATATAATATAATTTTCACTTCAAATTTAATTTGTGATTTGATCAGAAGTGATCAAATTTGGGCTTTACTGGCTACAAATGTAGTGTTGATTTTCATTTAAAAATCTTTTGTTTAAGAAGCCACTAGATGGCATTAGTGGAATGAATATTCGCTGCTTTCTCGTGCACAGGTATTGTACTAGTATAGAGAAAAATCTGCAAATAAATCAGAGGCCTAATAGCTCAGATGGAAGAACACTGGTGTACATAACCAGAGACATTGAGTTCAAATCCTGATTTAGGCATATATTTATCCCTTCAAACATAGAAATTAATGTTTCACCAATTTAAGAGTTAAACAAAATCATATGCTTAATATACAGTTCAGTTCTGGCTTCTTCAGCAGTTTTTGAGGGGTCTATGGTTTGTGGTGCGGTAAGAGGGGAAGGCGAGTTACAGGTACTGCCAGCAACTATTCTTAGTTTGGAAACATAATAGTTGCTACACGTTGAATTTTCGTATCTAGTACTTCTGTGAATAATATAGATGTCTAATAAGTTTGAAGTGTTCATTATAGAATATCATTGTTTTTGTAATAATTAATTTTATTATAATGATTATTATTATTATTATTATTATTATTATTATTATTAAGAAAATGTTTTTTGCATGGCTACTAGTTCCCTCCCCCAGTCGGTAATGTTCCCTCCCGCCACGCACCTTTGGTATCACAAGACGGCACAGTTACCAGAACTGGACTGTATGAGTGTAATTTTTTTATCATTAGTCCATCGCTGTGGTCTTGAGGTAGCGTGCTGCCTTGTCACGCAGCGATCCCGGGTTTGATCCCCGGTCTGGGCAGTTTTTCTGGGTGAGGTTTTTATCGGGGTTTTTCTTCACCTGTAAGACAAATGTCAGGAAAACTTTAAGGCCCAAACGGTCCCCAAAATCATATGGCCATCATCATCATCATCATCCTATCATTATCATCATCATCCTATCATTATCATCATCATCATCCTTCACCGGTGTGGAAAGCAGCGGAAAGCTACCACACCTACAATTTTCTAGTAAAGCTATAAGCATAGCATGAAAATGCTATGAATGCAGTGAAGGACCTGCCTTCGAGCAGAATTACTATGGATGGACGTGTATATACTTACTTCTATCTAAATTCCTGTTTTTAATGTTTACAAATAAATAGATTATAGGTACTGGGAAGATCCATCAGATGAATATCGAGATGGCGAAGGAACTCTTCTACCATTATGGAAGTTTGTATATGAAAAGACAAAGAAGAATAATGTTACTAGTGTTGTCTGGAGTCCAGGTTACTATGACATATTTGCAGTTGGGTTTGGTTGCTGTAAGTAAGTTTTTTACGATTTGCATAATATTAAAATTAACATACTCAGGCAAGCTATTCACATGAAATAGTTAATACAACTAAAGACAAACATTTCTGCCTGAATCGGGGTTTGAATCCAAGATCTCCAGCTTTATGCACAGATGTTCTCACCACTTGAACTACTTAGGCAAACCAGGAGAAGACACTATTTTTTCTCTCTTTGAAAACTCTTTGTACCCATAGCAGTGAACTTCTATTCATTTTAAAAAGGATTGCTTCTACTGAGAAGGTTCAGGCAGAAACTTTTTTCTTTAGTTATATTAACTATTGCATGTGAATGGTTTGTCTAAATATTACATTCGTAATTAGCTGATATGCCTCTGGTCCCGAGGGTCGCAGGTTCAAACCCGGCCGGGGTTGATGGATTTTTTTAGGATGGAAAAATCCAAGGAGCAAGTCCTCTGGGAGGAATTTTAAGCCATGGGTCCCGAGTGTGAAGATTTTCAGGCTTGTAAAAGATCCTTAAGCCTGAATGAAAAGGCCTCTAAGCAAAATTTACTGAATTTTCCCATCCTAGTACTACCTTGGTTTCCTAGATGTCAATATGAGGCAGAACGCTGACCACGGACCACTCAAATGACATCTATACAAAAACAAGTGTAACTAAATTAGTATGGTTCAAATTCTTCCCTGTAGGGGAAGAGCACCTAAATCTCTGTTAAGGAAAACATGGGCATACAAGAAGAAGATACAAGAAGAATTAGCTGATATGGCATGGAATAAATCCTGTCATATGTCTTCTTCAAAGGAACTGTCAATCATTGAATGCCGAAACCTATCTTGAAATTTCTTCCAAAGAAGCATTATGATATACAAAGGCCAAGTCCAAAAAATGATCTTCTATTTTTAACTGCAACTCACTAAAATCCAGCGCCAAATTTCTCATTTAAACTATAGGGAAGTAATACAACATCTGAATTGGTAGATTGGATAACCCTCAATACCTGCCTCTGCATTGCGTCCTGCCTCACTTCACACTGCTCTTACTCTTATAGGGAGTCCATCTGATCCATACTATAGGTTGACATAGCTGGATTCTGGTTTCAATTTCCATGTCTCATAGTAATAGCATAAGTTATAGCGTTTGTGTGTAGTGTAAGTGTGTTTCTGTGAGGGATGAAGATGAAAAGAGAAAAGTTGAAACTAATGTGTAATCCTGTTGAAAAATACCAAGAGAACCGCCATGTTTATTGTACCCATCTGATGGACAAATCACTATCAATAATATCATATGCCTTCTTAACATATGTGCTGCAAGAGGGATTTGGAATGTAATCCAGGCATCAGTGCACAATCTAATGATTAAAAATGGTACCCCACAATACTTCCTAACCCTAGGATTGAAAATTTTATAATACAACTTTTCAATCAAGTTTTTTTGAGTCTAGAGATATCTTACCTCATTAGAACAAATTTTCAATCCTGACAGGGATTGAACTCAGATCACTAGTTAGGAAGCAAATGTTCTATCACCTGATCTAATGCAGCAGATTTATTATCATCATCATCATCATGTTGTTGTTTTCAAATGCTGGGCCTTGGCAATGAAGCCATTAGCGTTCTTGCTCTCCAATATTTCTCTATGGTGGATCCAACAGGTAATACTTCACAGGTTTGTAGATGTTCTTTGTTCATTTCTTCGTCTTTGTTGCATAGAGGACAATTTGGATTCGTGTAGATTCCTATTTTATATAAATGTTTGGCCAAATAGTCATGTTCTGTAAGCAGTCTAAATTTTGCTACTGTAGTTTTACGTGGAATTTCTGGAATAATATCTGGCTTCTTTACTAAAATATTCAATTTTTTGTCTTTGGCTTTATTACATAGTTCTTGGTTTTGTTTGATTTTATATTTGTTTTTAATTATTCTTTTTATGGATGTGAAAGGTAAGCTTTTAGTAGTATTCTGCCATTAGATTGGAGCCTTTTTTGGCAAGAAAATCAGCAGTCTCATTTCCAGCAATTCCACAATGTGCAGGTATCCATTGCAATTGAATTCTTTCATCATCATCATTGACATCAAGGTTTAGGCCTTTTGGCCTGTACTGGTTTAAAACTGGTCACGCTATCTCTTCATAGATTAGCCAACACTTCTTTTTCATGTAGGATTATAGTTCAGGATGGCTTTTGCTTTTCTAGTTGGTGAAATGCATTGAACATGGCCTCTCCAATTATTCCTATATTTTTTATCATTGCTGTAATTAGTTGTATTATTATTAAATTGATGTTTCAGTTATTAACCCTTCAAAGCAGGTAGAGTTAAATGGCCGGCCAGACCCTGTTGTGGGAGGAGTTTTCACTGGGATTTAAATGCAGCCATTCACTGCGAGTATTCCAATAATGCATTTAAATGGAAATATCTTGCGTAATTTAAATGATTTTGTGATTAATTTATGGTGTACCCTAATATAATATTTAAGTCATTAAATTTATTATGGTTCTCATGTAGCATCTCTGTAGGTGTAGACTTAATGACGATTGTTGTGCCACAGTTGAAATATATGTGTTTCTTACATAAATAAAACAGAGAATTGTACTATGAATTCTTTGAATAATTCAGAGAACCGCCACCACTACCTAACAACACAAATATTTATACAAAGAGAAGGGACTTCAGAAAAAAAAACCGACCAGAAGGGGCTTTAGAAATTAGTTTGGTGTGATAAATCTCGAAACAGTTTTCAAGGCATTCTGAACACCAATAAGTGTATTTTCTTTTCTTTTTCCATGTTTATTACAAACACATTTCTTTTATGGGTTGGCCTTCTTTCCTGTAGGGGGAATCTTCTCCAAATGTATCTTTCTGACACTCTGGAAACATTATTATAGATCATTCAGAAAGTTTTCTTTCTACATATGATCCCTGCTGTGCTAAAAGACCTTCATCAACCCTGAATTTCAATTTGTCTTTCATCTGATTTCCAAGATGAAACCAGTTGATGATATGTGACTATAATAATTTCACGGAAGGTGTAGATTTGAAAGATCAAAATGCTACAATCTGGAAGTTGAGAGTTCAAGTCACGGTGGAGTCAGGATTTTTAAACTGGCCCAAACCTTCTCGAGGCACTATGGTCCTGGGATAGACTCAGCTTTTAACAGAAATGAGTACCATTTTATTGTTATGGAGTAAAGGCAGCCGTCATGCAGAACTGACAACCTGGCTGACATCAAGTGTCAATTGTCTAGAAAAAGTGGATGCCTTAACCTCCTATAACCCCAAGAGCCTCCTAAGGCCTGTAGTGGAATCACTTTACCTTTTAGAAACTGAGTGAATAGTAGACTGCCTTTACATAATGTAAGGGTATCGTCAATTGAAATATTTTGTTTTGATGTGTATATTATTGCAAATTTATTGTTGAGGTACTGTACTATAGTATAAATCAGAAATAACTTTTTTGGGCCTTAATGTGGTGAATTTTGCATCATTGTTTTAAAATGAATAGATTTACAAATAGATTCAAGTTGTTTGACAAGCTAATCTACAAAAAGGCAGATTTCTTTTTCTAAGTAATCCTTTATCAAGTTATATATATGAGAAAAATGTCAGGGGCCCCAAGAATAAATGCAAATATAAAATTATTTTAACTTGTTACTCAGGGTCGTCATTGATTAATATATGCACTAATATAAACATTGAAGTCTCTATATAAAAGTTATATAATCGGGAAATAGTTAATATAAATACAAAGATCATAATAAGAGTTTAAAACTGTGTGAGTAGCTAGCATACATGGTATATATCTCCACACCAGCAGAAGAATTCAACCCGCGTACATGTCACACCTCCATGCTGTAGGGTTAAGAACACCTCAACTATCAAGTTTAATTGTAATGAATTAAGATTAGTCTAATATTCAAAGTTTGGAATGATGTTGCCCTTGGTCAGGTGGTAAAAATTGAGTTTGGGCCTCAGAGATAAACAAGATATCAACATAATGTAATTTTATACAAAAACATGTGTGAAATCTGCAAGAAAAAAGTTTTACAAGAGAGGTTAGATTTTTCTTCTAGCCCACCTTTTGAATACATATTTATTTCTAAAATGTTCTGTATTTTATTTCAGTTGATTTCATGAAGCCTCAGCCAGAGGGAGCATTGTGTCTGTTCACACTGAAGAATCCTTCTTTCCCAGAGTATGTGGTGACAGCTGAAACAGGAGTGGTGTGCGTGGATATCCACCCCAAGTACACATATCTCATCTGTGTGGGGAAGTATGATGGCAATGTGGCTGTCTATGATGCACATGCTCCTGGAAAAGAACCACAGTATGAAAGCAATTCTGTTACCAATAAACATTGTGGAATTGTTTGGCAGGTATTATTTTACATGCATGGAAACTATCGATCTTCTCATATTAAAACCTACATTAAAATGTTCATATTATTCGTTTTTAAACATCTTAATGATGGACAAATTATATTTGAAAAGAAAAATATATGCCTAGACTGGGGTTTGAACCCAGGATCTTTGACTCTCCATGTCAATGCTCTTCCAATGAGCTACCTAGGCCTCCAATCTAAATGCATATTTTTCTCTTAAACATAGTTAATTCCCTAACCCCAAATGCTACAAGCCGTTGCTAAGATTTTTGCAAAGACGTTTTATTGGGAATTTAAACATTACTTATAAAGCTAGTAGTGCTTCTTACAATGTTCATATTATTCATTTTTGGAGGCCTAGGTAGCTCACTTGGAAGAGCATTGACATGGAGAGTCAAAGGTCCTGGGTTCAAACCCCAGTCTAGGCGTATATTTTTCTTTTCAAATATAATTTGTCCATCATTAAGATGTTTAAAAACGAATAATATGAACATTGTAAGAAGCACTACTAGCTTTGTAAGTAATGTTTAATTTCCCAATAAAAAGTCTTCTTAATAAAGAAGCTGCCATTTGCAAAAATCGTAGTAACGGCTCATAGCATTTGGGGTTAGGAAATTAACTATGTATAAGAGAAAAATACGCATTTAGATTGGAGGCCTAGGTAGCTCACTTGGAAGAGCATTGACATGGAGAGTCAAAGGTCCTGGGTTCAAACCCCAGTCTAGGCGTATATTTTTCTTTTCAAATATAATTTGTCTACATTGAAATGTTTATGATGGCATCTGTGTTCTGTTTTGAGCCAAGAGTTAAAATTAGTTGTAAGTTTCATAAAACTTAAGATGGGAATTAACATTATGAGGCTTTCAGTTAATAATATTAAAATGACTCATACATAATCTCATCTCATACACTTCATGTTCTTCACAGCACAGGACCATGGTTTCAAGAACAGTCATTCCTATTTTTAGCCATTCATTCGGCTTTAGAATTTTTCCTTCGCCATCATCTTCTATACTGCCATCTAGTGTTATATAAATATTAAGTACCAGTAGTAATATTGTAAATAAGTGAGGTGAGTCTGTTACATCTTACCTCATAAAAAATTTAGTTATTCTAGACATGTTTCAATACACCTACATATCATCTTCAGTTTGTCCAGACTGTTGAATTTTATGTTGTCGGCACTGGATGTTGACTGTCACTCCACCTTTTGGTGGACTGAAGAACTTGCAAATAAAATCCCTCTCCCCATGAATTTCAAAATTCATTATACTATCCCTGTAAAGTTCTTAGGAAAATTTTTGGACCAAAGAGAGATGAACAGACAGGTGAATGGAGAAGACTACATAACAGTGAATTACATGGTCTTTATAGGAAGCCAGATATAATGATAACAGTTAAGTCTCGTAGACTGCGATGGGCAGGACATGTGACACGAATGGGGAATGAAAGACATGCATGGTAGCTTCTTGTAGGAAAATCAGAGGGAAAATGCCCAGTTGGTAGACCAAGAATGAGGTGGGAGAATAACATTAACTATGATTTGAGGGAAGTAGATTATACAGGGGATGATTGGAAAACATTGGCTCAGGATAGGGATATATGGAGAGCTTATGTCCGTGTGACCATGTGGAGAGCTTATGTCCGTGTGACCATGGACCTACGGGTTCAATAGTGCCAGTGAGTTAGTTAGTTATCTCTGTTCTTCTGGATGTAGATCTTTTGAAATTCCCAGGGAGAGGGATTTGATTAGCAAGTTTTTCAGTTCACCAATAGATTGAGGGGAATCAACATCCAGGACTGACAATGCAAAATTTTAACGGTCAGGACAAGCTGAAAATAATATACAGGCTTGATGTTTTTACTATTAATTTAACACATCTCATTGAAGGATAAATTAAATTTGAAGAGAAAAATTTTCACCCAGACCGGGACCCTGCCCCTCTTCCATTCCAACATCCTGGAATGGTGTTATTCAGGTAATGACCGACGTGGTTAGAGAAATGTGGCCGTGATCGGAACTTCAAACTTTTCTCTTTCCAGGAACATTGGAATTGTGTTTCTACTTTTTGTAGTTTGGAAGAAATAAATGTTTGAAGTCTGTTCCTTCTTTCTGAATAGCCCTGTATATACTAGTACAGTCATTAAGTTCTGAGACTTTACGCCTGAGGATAGGCACCCAAAAGAATCTGAATGTCTCACAAGGTGCCGATAACTAGGCGTACATTTAAATAGAATCACATCCTCCCTGTCATGCATGTTTGCCAACGGTGGTAGGTATAGCTGTTGGAAGCACCGCTGAAAGATGTTGGCAGGAAGGTCCGTATGGCTTCTCTTGTGGCAGTCATGACCTCTTCGGTAGAATGAAATCTATGCCCACGTAGGATTGCTTTCATGTGAGGAAAGAGGAAAAAAATTGCGAGGAAAGAGAAATGATCACATGATCATCATGTTGGTCTAGTGACAGGATTCCTGGCACACTGTGCTGGATAAGGTAACATGAGACATGTCCAGGTCATCAGCAGAATTTTGTAACAAGTACCATGACTGACCCCTACCACAGCTCTGACCCCTACCACTGCTGCCAGATCGTCTACTGATTGGGAGCGGTTAGCACGCACCAACATCACAACTTCTTCGATCCTGCGTTTAGTTTGAATTATTTGTGGCCGACTAATACACACATAATCTTCCAAACTGTATCTTCCAAAAGACGTCGGTGTCACCTAAACACAACACTGTGACTCAATGCGTACTCACCGTAAACTTATTGCAACATTTGGAACGTTTCGACAGCGGTCTTACCTAATTTCTGACAGAACTTGATGTTGCTCTAACTGTGACATCTTGAGTTCCGACATGCACATTCAAATCACCGTCACGACAAAGACCGTAGTTCTGCTTGCAGTGAATGTGCTCAACTGTCTCTTGCTGGGACGAGAGACTAACTGACAAGGTACCATACCACGGCGCCACCTATGCACTATAGCGTAATATAGCGCCACTATGCGCTCAGTCCCAAAACTTAATGTCTGTACCACGTATACTGTGCTTAAATAAGATATTGGTTTAATTTGTTAGTTACTATCTAAAGTGAACAATGAACATTAGTTAATTTGTACCAAATTAGCAACAGTCACAAGTTCTTGTTAGATATAATCCAAGTTAACCATTGAAAATAAGGAGAAAAATATTTAACTTTTATAGGAAGAAAGCACTTCATAGTTTAATTTAAGATTATATTAAATGCTTCATACCTCTCCTCATATCCAGTCTTCTAAGTAGACCACGGTTTCAAATCCTTGGTGGATTGATGTTCAGTACCCTCTCGATGACTGATGTTATGTCAATCAGAAGAACTAATTCTTCTTCTCTCTGTTGGTGGACCAATAAACCTGATAAACAAACAGGTTTATTGCTCCACCAACAGAGGAAAGAAGTAGTTCTTCTGATCAACCAGGTTTATCGGTCCACCAACAGAGAGAAGAAGAAACAGTTCTTCTGATCGAAATAACATCAGTCATCGAGAGGGTACTTAAGATGAATCTGCCAAGGATTCGAAACTGCGGTCTACTTAGAAGACTGGATATGAGGAGAGGTATGAAGCATTTAATTTAATCTTAGAAAATATTTTTTAAAGTATATTACATTCATTGACTTCAAGATTACACTAAAAACTAATTAAACATAATTTAAGAGTGTAATTTGTGTCAAATTAATATTTTTGTCATAATCATCCTTCCATGTATTAGTCCTAGAACTGTTACAGTCTGGGTGAAACATATTTTTATCATTTCTGTAAATATAAAACCTTTTTTTTTGTAAAGAATTAATTTGATATTACATATTTTATACCAGTATATATTTTAGGCATTATGTTTTGAGGATAATATTACATAATAATCCAGACTCCACCTGCATTGATGTGTAAACATTAAACATTGTACATTTGTCAGCCAGTAGATGCACACTTGAAAAAGTCCTCAAATCTAAAAAATATGTGCTTCGAAATAAGATTAAATTACAAAATCATGGTTATGGTTCAGACTTTGCTTTTACAACTGATTCTGTATGTTTTTTGGTTACATTTAAAACAGGTTCATTGGGGACATGACATGCCTGATGGTGTAAGTGAACTTTTTCTCAGTGTCAGCAGATGGTAATGTGTATAACTGGGTTCTTGCCCAACATGAGTTATCACAAACTTTAATTATCTCCTTACTACTGGACTGTGACCCACTGCCAGGACCTGACGGAACCTTAATTCCATTAACAGGTATGTTGTGTTAAAGATATATGACATCCCCATATTCTTCTTCTTCATCCTTCCTCATATCTTTTGGTAGGCTGAGTTGATATTCTCATTTAACTTTTTAGGAAATATCACTATGAGGTATTATTTATTTAAGTAAAATTGTATCACCCCACCTCGTATTCTTCTCATAAATGACTTTGTCATAATTATATCAGCATTAATTTATAGCTTCAAGAGGACAAATATAAAATAAACAAACACTTGACAACAAAATAAAATAATTTTGAATCACCAGAAACAAAAATAAACTTTTCTAGACTAAACTTTAATACTGATCACATAACTATATTCAGTTTTCCCCATTACGTACAGATTTCAAATAATTCACAAAAAAAATTATGAAAATGCATGTAAATTTCTTCACTTTGGAAAGACGTTAAACTTATTCCTTTTAAAACACGATGTTGGTATTACATTCATGTAAACAATAACTGTACTCAAAATAAAATTTAAATACACTCACTAGATTGAATAAGAAAACTGGTAGCTAGAAATGCTTAGCAGATGATTGCCTTTTATGCACTTTTCTGAAACATCATGGCACAATCTCCAATAATAGTCTGCCATCATGGACTCATTCCAGGAGCCCTGGTAATATGTTTTCATTTGTTTATTGTTCTGATGAAACCTTTCACCTCTCTCTTCGTTTACATCTCTTTATATATATCCAGAAATTCCTTAACTCCTTGTTTGTAGTCAGGGGACTTCATTTTACCTAGAAAGTTCATGTATAGCCATCTGAAGCTTTTCCAAGTTCTCAGTTCAGTTTCATCTAAGAATTCAACAAAGTTTTCATCCCCTAATAATTCCCATATTTGTGGTCCTTCTAAAACACTCTTTAATTTTAGCAGCTGATAAATTACAAAATTTTTCACTTAGATACAGGAATCCCTTCGATTTTCTCTTTCCAAGAGTATTTACAAAGTTTTTAACCAGGCCGAGATTCTTTGGAGAGTTGGAAGAAGTACTTTC
Source organism: Diploptera punctata (assembly GCA_030220185.1). Lineage (NCBI taxonomy): Eukaryota > Metazoa > Arthropoda > Insecta > Blattodea > Blaberidae > Diploptera > Diploptera punctata. The sequence goes on from JASPKZ010003434.1 coordinate 1,356,069, forward strand.
TTCGGATCAACCAATGGGATATGTTGAATGTTTTCTTGATGAGAGTTGCATGCTCTTCAAGTGTCCAGTCACTCTCGTGTAGTACTCGGCTGTTTTTTAGCTTCCATAGACATATAAAGTAGCAGAATTTTGTGAAACCTTCCTGAATGTCCATCAATACGCCAATGAATTTTATATCTCCATAGATATACCACTGGTGAAGAATGTAATGGATTGCTATGAGACTTTCATCTACAGATATAAAGGAATTAATGTATGAGATTATCCAATACAAAATTCTGTGTCAAGAAATTTACATTCCACCTCACAACCAATTTTTTTTCACCTAGACATGTTTTGAAAGCCATTTAATATAAAAATTATGTTAAAATACATATACATAAGACTAAGGGAAATTTAAGAATCAGGATTCAAGAAAAGTTTGGAAATTTCAGAAAAAAGAGAAAATTCATATATTTTTATATAATACCATGAAATTAGAGAGAATAATGACTTAATAGAAGAATTAGAAAAATTGTTAGAACAAATAGTTTGAGAGAAAATTTTAAATCAGAAAAATGAAGTTAATGTTATGAATTCTGAAAATCCTATTGAATAAGACTTATTTGAGATAAATTAAAATGTTTCATACCTCTCCTCATAATCAATGTTCTAAATAGATCACGATTTCAAGGTCTTAGCAACCCCATCCTCAGTACACTTATGCCAACTGATGTTATGTCGATCAGAAGAGTCACTTCTTCTTCCCTCTATTGGTGGACTGATAAACCTCCAGATCAGGTCAGAATCTGCGGGAATTTTGAAGTTTAATACGTTTTTCTTTCTTGTTTTTCTGAATGTGATCAAATGCAGGGTGAAAAAGCATCTTAGAAATGTCAAAAATGGAGAAGTGGAAAAATCAGCAGTAGCTGCTCATGCTTGGTCTGAAAACATATAATTGAATAAAATCATCATCATCATCTTCATGGTAGGTTGTTGGCCTGTTCCGCTCTCAGAATTCATCTTCCCATCTTCTTCTAGAACTTCCCATCTTTATAGCGTTGAGGTTGGTACAACAGTGCTAGTTTTGTTAGCCATAATTGAATAAAAAGACAGTCTAATTAAACAAATAGATAAACAAAAGGAACTCATGGTTTGGGAAAAAATCCACATTCAGAAAAACAAGAAAGAAAAACTTACGAACTTAGAAATTCCTGCGGATTCTGACCTGATCTGGAGGTTTATCGGTCCACCAACAGAGGGAAGAAGAAGTGGTTCTTCCGATCAACATAACATCAGCCGGCATGAGTGTACTGAGGATGGGGTCGCCAAGACCTTGAAATCGCGATCTGCTTAGAAGGTTAATTATAAGGAGAGGTATGAAATAGTTTAATTTATCTTAAATTAAACCTCATAGTGATTTATTCCTATAAAAATTGAAGACTTATTTAATTTCTATATTTATTAATCTTTAAACTAGAGGGAGAGATACCAGCTAACAGGCAGTCACAAAACCAGATGATTGAAGGTAATGTTTTTAAACACACCTGCATGAGAAAAATTGAATATAGAATTTAATGTACATTTCTTGAAACATAATTTCTAAAAAGCAAAAACTTTTTTGGAACACATTTAATCAGTATTATTAGAACATGACTAGCTCTAAATTTAAGATTTGAATTAATTTTTTTTATACCTCACCTCAAAGACTGGGTATGGGGTTAGGTATAAAGAATTTCCTTAAATTTACCTCATACTGACCTTTCCTATAAAGGTTCAAGCTCTAAATTTAATTTATTCATATATTTTATACTGCAATACAAACCCCCCATAATACACTGCAATCCATATAAACCTGAACCATTTTAAGGGGCCATAAGTTTTGAACCAATAATAGAACACACATTCAACTTTGGGAGATTACATTACACACAATTAGGAGATTACATTACACTTTTTACCTCTCAGAGCAAATGTTGGAAGTATCCTCCACTAGCATCTGTACATATTTGCACTCGTTTCACCATATTCAGTGAAGTTCTACAGAGAGTATCCTCGCCAATGTTGCTTATTTCGTTTTGAATGGATTCTTTGAGATCATAAATTATCCAAGGCCTATTCTTGTACACTCTATTTTTTAGAAACCCTCACAAGAAAAAAATCCGGTGAGGTTAGATTCAGGGGATCGGGGACCCACAGACCTCTTGAGATTATTTGATTATCAAAGAAACTGGTTACAAGGGCCATGGAGGCATTAGATGTATGGCATGTTGCTCCATCTTGCTGGAAATAACCTTCCCTCAATTTGATATCATCCAACTGCTCCACAAATGTATTGAAGATATCTGTATAAACTTCAGCGTCTATAATCATATCAAAGAAAATGGGACCAACGATCCTGGAAGCTGACACTGCTCACCATACTCCAACCTTTTCATCATGCAGTGAATCATATGGAGGTTTACAGCACCCCAATATTTGGTGTTTTGTGTGTTTATGTAGCTTGACAGATGAAACCATGCTCATCTGTAAACCATATTATGGAGAGAATGTCTGGACATGGAATAAGAAAATCCTGAAATCATCGACAATAATCAATTCATTTTTCATAATCTGCTTTTTTCAGTTGTTGCATCAAATGCACTTTGTATGGTCAAAATCCCATTTTCTTTGCAGCTCTTTGGCATGTGCCATGTGAATAGCTTGATTCCTGGCTTAATCGATGCAACAATTTGTTTGGAGAGCTCATTAGCCTTCTTTGAACATTGTTGACAGTCTCTGGTCTATGTTTTCCACTCTCACTAACGAGTATACCAGTTGTCTTCAGCTTTCTTGCTAGCAATAAAATTGTTGCCTTTGTCGGAACATCCCATACATTAAATTCTCTTTGAAATTTCCGTTGTGTTGTTACCAAGGAATTTGTCTTCCAATATGTTTTCACAATGAAAACACAATCTCAAAGTGAGTATTGCATGTTGTTGTTATGACTACAAACTAAAGACTGTCTACAATGCCATGAAAATGCTCGTAATTTCCATCAAAATCAACAATATAGTCCACATATGGCATTGATTGATTGTTGTCGATTCTCCCTGAACCACTGAAATCATTAAACAAATTTCACATTTCTATGAGCTTTCAGAGAGAAATTAGGGCCTATTAAAATGGTTCAGTTTTATATGGATTGCACTGTACTACTGTTCATTCTGTATGATTGTTTACAGGATGTGGGACAACAATTACGTTCCACCCAACAGAAGAATTGATATTTCTTGTTGGTACAGAAGAAGGAAACATTTACAAATGTAGCACAGCCTATGCTTCTCTATTTCTAGACACATATAAAGCACATCATATGCCTGTGTATAAAGTTGACTATAACAAATTCTATTCTGACATTTTCATCTCTTGTAGTGCAGACTGGAGAGTGAAGATATGGGAAGACAAACGAAGGTATAACTATGTTAAAATTAATATTGGAACGTAAACATTATGAGGTAATCATTTTAATTCATCAGAAACATTTTTTTAAAAACTCATCTCATAAATTTTATGTTTTTCACAATACTGCGGTTTCAGATAGCATCTTGTCCATCTTCGGTCAAAACTCTGACTGATGAAATTCTTCAGCCATCAACTATTCTTTTGTCAACATCTATATTGCCATCTATGGTTGAATTTATAAAATTTTAAATTCAATTTTGTTCATTAGGAATATCAAAGTTCATTGATCTAGATTTATTTTTCAGAAAACGCCGTAGCGTAGTGGTTAAGGCACTGAGCTACAAGCCGGAGGGTCGAGGGTTCAAGTCCCGTTGGGGTCAGGATTTTTAAACTGACCCAAACCCTCTGGCGGCACTATGGCCCTGGGGTCGACTCAGCCTCTAACGGAAATGAGTACCAGACGCTTGTTCTGGGGGTAAAGGCGGCCGTCACGCAGGGCTGACAACCCGGCTGACATCAAGTGCCGATTGTCCAGAAAAAGTGGGAGCCTTAACCTCCTACTACCCCAAGGGCCTGCCTGTAGTGGGACTACTTTACTTTATATCTTCTTTTAAACTGTCAATTCTAAAGGTTTATCCAATTGCTTTAAAAGTTTTGCTTCTCTTCCAATTTTATGATGTTCTAGTAAACTATGTGCAGCAATTGCAGATTTTTCAATCTCACAATTTTTAATATTTCTAAAATGTTCTTTAGTACAAGTTTAACAAATTCCTTTTAGTTTTTCCTATGTAAACTTTACTGCAATCATTGCAACTTATTTGATAAATTCCAGATTCCTTACTATCTGGGGCATTCATTTTTTTATTAATAAATAATGATGAATTTAAAAGAAAGTATAACTACTTTTTATTATCGTATTCATAGATGCTTTAATATCTAAGACCATATTACATTTTTGGATTATTAGTGTATTCAGTAGACTATGGTTTTTCATTGTGTTTATCATGTATTTTCTCTTGAAGTTTACTTTTTTAATTTCAATGATATTATGAAATGATGATTATGATGAAATGTACAATAATAATGTGTAGTTGTATTTCTTCATGCCAAAATAACATGTTTAAAATGGGTCATTGTTTGTGCCGCACATCCTTACATTAATTAATATGTTTTTGGTATTGTTCCTTACTCCAGTTCGGATGAAATTTATTTTCAGGCCAAATCTTTTTTTTTTGTGTGGCTTATGCTCAGCGATGACTTTTTTTGGGCCAATTAAAGAGGTATTGAGAGGTGTGTACAGAAACACACGGTATAAGAAATAAGTTAATTTTTAATCTGGGCCCACTTAGCCTTGAACTTATAAGCTGTGAATGGAAACCATGCTCAGGATTTTTATCCTCCTAAATATCAATAACCTCAGCTGGTTTAAGAAAGAAAAATTAATGTTTGAAACAGGATTTGAGGTCCAGGGTTCTCAGTTCAAACATTAATTTTTTTCTTAAATTAGATTCTATATAAGATTGGAAATTGTAAATTCAAATAAAAACATTGAAAATCTCAGTTGGGTGAACCCGTGAACCTAGTACTGACTCTTGTTGATAAGCAGCAAGGAGGCTACAAGGCAGTGACATTAGTAATAAACTTATCAATTAACTCTAATTTCCTGACTTCCAGCCGAATAATACAGTTAAGTTATGTAGATAGGAAATAACACTATGAGGTTTATTTTAATATTGTTTAGTTGTTTCTTCACTCGCCTCATACTTCTTAACTCCCAGGCAGACTCGAGCTTCTTCACTTCATTTGTGACATTCTCAATGCTGTATTACGTTCACAACTGATGTCCAATGGCCTTCTATCCTGCAGACTGACCTCTGCGCCATCTGATGGCTGACCGACAAACTTCAAAATCAATTCCCTCCCCTTATAACCGGGTATTTCAAAATTCATAGTTGTGTTTTTATTCTTGCATATGTAAATTTTTTCCCATATTGTGAGTTCCTTCGGTCTTTCCAATTGTTTAAGTAATTTTGTTTTGGTTTCTATTCTGTGTTTTCAGACCAGGCATGGAGATTTTTCTGTTTCTCCATTTTTAACATTTCTGAAGTGTTCCTTTAATCTTGTATTTAGATTCCTTTTTGTTTTTCCTATGTAAATATTTTCACAATCTTTACAATTAATTTGATAAATTCCAGATTTTTTGCAGTCTTCAATCTTTTCATTTTTGTTGATTTTTATTAAATTACCTAAGCTGTAATCATTTTTCAGTGCTAATTTAATGTTGAATTTGTTGAAGATTTTTTGAAACTTGTCAAACACTAAAGGATGGTATGTGAACTTCTTGAATTTTTTACCAATATCTTTATCTGTCAGAAGAGTACTTTCATTAATATTTTTTTGTTCTTAAATTTATTTATTTTCTTGTGTATCATCTTTTCTTGAAATCCATTATCCTTTGCAATTTTTATGATGTGTTTTTTCTCTTTATTGTAATTTTCTTTGCTCATGGGAACGTTCACAAGTCTGTGTGTTAAACTATTAAATACTGCCTGTTTGTGTGAAAAATGGTTAAATCCTACAGCCATCAGATGACACGGAGGTCAGTCTGCAGGATAGAAGGCCGTTGGACATCAGTTGTGAACGTAATACAGCATTGAGAATGTCACAAATGAAGTGAAGAAACTCGAGTCTGCGTGGGAGTTAAGAAGTATGAGATAAGTGAAGAAACAACTAAACAATATTAAATAATACAGTTATTCATATATTAATAATTTTTTTTTATTTATATAGCGTACCACTGTTTGTGTTTGACTTGGGCTGTGCTGTTGGAGATGTAGAGTGGTCTCCGTATTCCAGCACAGTGTTTGCTGCAGTGACAGATGATGGTAAAGTGCATGTATTTGATTTAAATGTGAACAAGTACAGACCAATATGTATCCAGGCTATAGTGAGCAGGAAAAGGAATAAACTCACTCGTATTGCATTCAATCACAAAATGCCAATCCTCATTGTAGGAGATGACAGGTTAGTGTACCTTCTATGTTTTCCTTGATTAACAGAGTTCTTTTAAAAGTACAGCAACAGTATGCTAACTAGCTTTAAAATAAAAACAATCAGACTTATACTTTTTAGGAAATGTCGCTATGAGGATATTTTATAATTTAAAATATAATATAATATATTTTAAAATTTGAAATAAATTCTTTATTACCTCACCCATATCCTGTCTTCTGATTAGACCTGTTCATCTTCAGAAATTATACGATTGCTGTTTCGTAGTCTAGGAGCACTGCTTCTTATTCATCTGTTGGTGGACCGACAAACCTCCAAATCGATCAACTTTCCCAGGAAGTGGAGTTTTTTCCCAAACCATAAACTCTTTAGGTTTTTTAATTGTTTAATTAATTTAGAAAACGTTTGAAATGGTATAGACACCTCATAAGAATGGAAGAAAAGAGAATACCAAAGAAGATCCTTAATTGTAAAGCTAATGGAAGAAGTGGAAGAGGCAGACCTAGAGAACTTTGGATAGATGGAGTGAGAAGTATGGAAGCTAGAGATTTTAAGGGAAGAAGATGCTCTAGACAGGAACCTCTGGTGACAAATCACTTTGGGTTGCAGAGAAACACTGTATTGTGGAATATTCCTAAAAAAAAAATTAGCCTTTCTTTCAATTCAATGTTCTTCTGACCAAGCATGAGTGGTTACTGCGGATTTTTCCGCTTTTCCATTTTTGACGTTACTAAAATTTCCTTCATTCTGGTTTTCAAATTTCATTTGTTTTCCCTATGTAAATTTTATCAAAATCTCTGCATTTAATCTGATAAATTCCTGATTTGTTTTCTTCTTCCATTCTATCATTTTTGTTTATTTGAATTATTCTATTGAGGCTACATTCATTTGTCAGTGCCAATCTTATATTGAACTTTAAAAAAGTTTTAAACTTATGGTGCTTCAATGGATGGTAAGTGAATTTCTAGAATTTTATGTTTTCTTCCTTTTCTTTTAGAAATATACTTTTGTTAATTAATTTTTTCTTTTGAACTTATTTATTTTCTTGTGTACCTTGCTTTCTTCAAACACATTTGCTACTAATTTTGTTGAATTGTTTCTTGACTCACCTCATACTTCTTAACTCCCTCGCAGATCTAGATTTTGTCACTGTATTTGTGACAGACTGCAGGAGAGGAGACCATTGGACGTCAGTTGTGAATGTGAACAGCATTGAGAATGTCACAAATGCAGTGACGAAATCTAGATCTGCGAAGGAGTTAAGAAGTATGAAGTGAGTCAAGAAACAACTCAACAAAATTAAAATAAACCTCATAGTGTTATTTCCTACCTACATAACTTAATACATTTGCTATTGCTACATTAATTATGTGCTTTTTTATTTTTCATAATTATCTCTGTTCATGGTTATATTTACTAACCTATGTGTAACACTATTGAACATTGCTTCTTTGTGAGCAGAGTGATTATTTTGTGTGTCTTCTTTCTGTAGGCCTATACTATTCCAATAATATCTTCTTTTTTTCATTCTTCATGATGAAAACAAGATAGTATTTAGAATATACAGAAAGAAGACACACACACACACACACAGGTAACTATATTAAGGCTTCAGGATTTATTAACTTTGCTTATAAAGAGGCAGTGTTCATTAATTTGGCATATAGATGGAAAATATATCTATGAACAGAGAGAATTTTGAAAAAGAAAATATAATAAATGTAGCAATAGTAAATGGGTTTGAACAAAAATTAATTGATAAATTAATGAGTCATTTTAACATCTTACCTCATATTTCATGTTTTTCAAACACGGTAACTATAGTTTTCAAATGATCTTGTCATTCATTTTCAACCGCCATTATTCCAACGAATATCCGGTAGTCATAATGGCGGTTGAAAATGAATGACAAGATCATTTGAAAACTATAGTTACCGTGTTTGAAAAACATGAAATATGAGGTAAGATGTTAAAATGACTCATTAATTTATTAATTAAGAACCTCATAATGTGTTTCCCAATTTTAACTTTGAAAAATTAATTAACAAAAATATACTTCTAAAAGAAAAAGAAGAAAACATAAAATTCAAGAAATGAATTTACCATCTTGATCCCCAGTTGGGACAATTATCCTGGGTGATGTTTTTTTCAGGATTTTTCCTCATCTGTAAGACAAACATCAGGAAATTTTAAGGCCCAAATGGTCCCCGAATATCATCTGACCATCAATATCATCATTAACATATTCATTAAGTTTAGGATTAAGGCCTCTCCTGGCACATCATTACATCATCAACACCTATCATATATCATCGGGGCAGTGTAACTCAGCCTCCATCTTCTCAACTTTCCAATGTTCCACTTTCACTTATGTAGCTCATTTTTCCAAACTTTTATCTAATGTGGACATCTCTGGTCTTCCTGTCAAAACATTTGATACTTTTGAAACTACATCATGGTGTGTTGTGACATGGTTTTGATAACCACAATAAGTCCAGGATACTTTATTATAAAATATTATAAAATTCAACTTGTTTTTTATTGATGTTTTTATTATTGATTTAACATTTCTCACTGAAAGATAAATTTTTCTCTTCAAATATAATTGTTTTTTATTTCCTAAAAGCCTTTGGTATGGATTTCAAGTATGACTAATTAGTATTTAAAGGTGATTATTTATTTCCTATCTTCCGGTATAATAATTTAGTATATTTCATTTATTGTTTTATAGTTTTTTTTATATTATTAATAGTCCTATTTTTATATTATCATTACGATTAATGACCTGTTGCAATAGGGCACCATCTACTGAAGCATCACAAGTTTAAATTTTTTTTTTAAGTTCAAGATAAGATTGCCACTGAGAAATTAATGTAGCCTCAATAGAATATAATTGAAACCAACAAAAATGAAAAAAGAAGAAAACAAGTCAAGAATTAATCAGATTAAATGTGGATACTGGCAAAATTTTAGAGATAATCTAAAATTTACCATTACATCTTTTCAAAGTACTCTCCCTGAGCATCTATGCATCGTTGCATCCTCCTGAACAACAACTGGAAACATTAGCACCAGTGACTTTCATCCAGTGCACAGAGCTCTCCTTAGTATGCTGCAACCGCATCTTCAGGTGTTGAAAAATACTTCCCATGTAATTGAGCCTTCACCATAGGGAACAAAAAGAAGTCTCACGGTGCCAGTTCCAGACTATAAGGAAGATGGGTCAACAGCTGCACAGAAGTCCCCCTCAGAAAATCAGATGGGCGGTGTGGGCAGAGGCATTGTTGTGGTGCAATAAGATGCCCCTCAGTTCAGCTCTTGGGTGCTTTTCTTGCAATTTTTTGAATACCTGTGGGAGGGCAACTGTGCAGTCACTGTCCTTTGATGTTCAAGTGGTATTGTTGCCACATGACCACATGTAGCAAAGAAAGTGAGCACTATTTTCTTCCCAACACTTTTTGCTCTCTTCACTTTGATTTGTCAATCATAATCAGGAAAGACCCATACCGATGACTTATACTTTTTTATCTGGATCATATTGGTAAATCCAGGTCTCATCACCTGTAATGATCTCAGAAATGCGGTGAGAGTTCCCATTGTTGAATCTCCGAAGAATTTCATGGCACCATTCCACTTGAATGACCTTTTGACCTTCAGTGAGTCTGAGTGGCACCCAGCGAGATACCTTGCTGCCCCTAAGGTAGATGTCCAGAATTTTTGCAACACTCCCCAATCCAATCCTCAGGGATTCCTCAACGTCTTTATAAGTCATACAGGCGTCTTCTCGTACCATCTTCTCCACAGCATCGATGTTTTTCACAGTCACTGCCATTGACGGACCTCCCACTCCTCTCTTCATTTTCAAGAGAGGTTCTACCCCTCTAAAACTCTGCAAATGAATTGAAAACTGTGGAACTGGAAAGGGCAAGGTCCCCAAAAGCCTGTGTAAGCCTTTTAAGCGTTTGCACCTAGTTTAAGCCACTTTTAAAATCAAAGAAATTCATTGCTTGAAAATGTTCTTGCTATGGTTCCATGTTGCAGTCTGATAGTACCTTGTCATCCCCTATAGCATTTGATCCACAGCTGCTAAGGGATGAGCGGTGTGGGCAGGCGGAAACTATGTCAGCTGACTAATAATGGACCTCCCAACACGCTGTTGTCTTTCTATCATAAATGGTACAGTCAGGTCAGGAAACTTTCTGAGCTACCCTTGTATTGTGTAACGAAATGACTAGCATTTTTAGTTCTTTGTTACTTACTACAAATCAAAAACAGCCACTGTATTCATGATTTGCAGGTTCAATTCCTGATGGGGTCAGAATTTTTAAACTGACCTAAACCTTCTGGTCCTGGAGTCAACTCAGACTCGAATGGAAATAAGTTCTGGTGTAAAGGCAGCCAACAAGCATTGCTGATATCTCTTGCCAATTGTTTAGAAAGTTGGAAGCCTTAACCCTAAGAGTCTCCTAAGGCCTGTAGTGGGATAACTTCACATTTATTTTTACACGCTTTATATTAGCTTGACCTGTATCTATCTATCTATCTATCTATGTAACTAAATCTTACAACGCGATTTTCACCCACTTAAAATAATTGGATCGACTTGAAATTTTGTATACTTGTAAAGGACCCATGACAATACAATAATTTCATATTTATTTTCTAAAATCCTGGCCAGAATCATCAGAAAATCAAAAAAAGTGTATTGTATTTATGTAACGGAATCTTTGAACACGATTTTCACCCCCCTACGCGACATTGGATCGACTTGAAACTTTGTATACTTGTAAAGGACCCATGACAATACAATAATTTCATATTTACTTTCTAAAATCCTGGCCAGAATTATCAGAAAATCAAAAAAGTGTCTTTGTATTTATGTAACGGAATCTTTGAACACGATTTTCACCCTCTTAGGAACATTGGATCGACTTGAAACTTTGTATACTTGAAAGACCCGTGACACTACAATAATTTCATATTTTGTTTCTAAAATCCTGGCCAGAATCATCAGAAAAAAAAAACTGGTATAATAGGTTGCAGACTTGTCGACTTGTTACTCAATCATTGTAAGAGCTCAGTTGGTAGAGTGGTGAACTAGTGGTACATAATTTCAGTAATCCATAGGTCGCTGGTTCAAATCCAGCTGGGGAGGATTTTTTTTTAGAAGAGTAATACTTTTAGCTCATACTACAATAGTATCGAAATTAAAGATATTTACATTTTTATCTTATTCTGTAAAATATTAAAACTAAAAAATAAATAAATAATAGTTTTAAAAAACTATAACAGCACGCTTTATTAGAAAACCGAACTCAAAAATGAAAAATAATTTTAATTTCCAACACGCTTGTGATAAATTTAAAGTGGTCAACAAAAAAATGATCTCCAACACATATAGAATAAAACTAGAATTATCAACAAAAAGAAAATAATTTTACCATCAAAAGCGTGGGGTGCTCTATATCAATTAATATATTTGATAATAAACAGATATTGGTAAAAGTAAAGTCCCTAAGAAGAACATGTAAGAATCATAAAAAGCACCCCATGCTTTTGATAGTAAAATTATTTTCTTTTTGTTGATAATTCTAGTTTTATTCTATATGTGTTGGAGATCATTTTTTTGTTGACCACTTTAAATTTATCCCAAGCGTGTTGGAAGAAATTAAAATTATTATTCATTTTTGAGTTCGGTTTTCTAATAAAGCGCACTGTTTTAGTTTTTTAAAACTGTTATTTATTTATATTTTCAATTTCCTCATTCATATTTCAGATATTTTATATTCGCAGGGGTTGTATAACAACATTAAAATTATCACCTAACCTACGTAAGAAAGTTAAACCACCTAAGAAAGGACCAGTTTATACAGACAGAGAACTTGAAATAATGAAACTGGAGAAGTTGCTAGCTCTAGTGAGGGAGCCACCTACATTATCACCACCTTCAGATCTACCTGCTGCAGTTGAAACATAATTGTGGTCAGTATCCAGTTTTATATAATATTATTTTTATTTTATTTTAATCCTCTGATATGTGCAGGCATTTTTTATATACTTATGTTATTTTTTCATTTAATGAAGTCCTAGTTAATAACAAGAATGTTAATTAGTATTGTAGAAATTTTGTAACTGAATATAATCTGATATCATGTATTAATATGATTAAATGGGAAATGTATTTTTACTAAGGTATGTTTTTCATATTCAATGCAATACTAGTTTACAAACAGTTCATCAGAAAGAGTTTTGAACATGATTATGTTTATTGAAAGTATTGGTGTTATGTATTTTCATTATTATGGAAAACGTAAAGATAAGACAAATAAAACAACATGTTGGTGAATCGTGATAAAATACTTTATTGTATTTTATTCTAAAACATAAACTATATAATGATAATATTTGGCACCATTGTACAATTTGGATCAGTGAATCTAGAAGATGCTTCTAATACAATAACTTTGCATCTTCTATAACAGATTGAATTAATGTCATCTTAAAGTGTCAATTTGACTTAATATTTACAAAAGCTTCAAGGATGTGTACACTACAATAAGCTTTATAAACAGTGGCATTCTTGAGCTTAAAATATATTTACAAATACCTACTTATGCACCATTTCTGGTTGTCTCAACAAATACTGACTCTGAAAATAAATTATTAATGTTTTTATTACTATTATTTATTTATAGACACTTTAACATCTATATAGATATCACATATATTTTTTTTTTTTTACTGATACTATGAAATGGTGAATATGATGACATGAGTCCTGATAATAAAATTCCAATTCAGCATTTGCCTTGATAACAGAGGGAAACCAGGGAAAAAGTTTCAGTCAGGTTGGTTGACAATGGGTTTAGAACCCAAGAGCGTCTGAATATGAGTCTCAAATACTACTGCTTGGGTCAGCTTACACGGATTATTGTTATATTTAATTAAAAAATCCCCCCCCCCAGAAATGAAGTAATTCTTTAAGAATATGGATGAATCTTAGAAAAAAAAACTACAATATTACTAAAAATATTCATTAACAAGTTAAGAATACTAAATTATATTGAATATATCCAAAAGAAACAGAGACAAAACTAAGATTACATAACATCATATCAAAAGCTGCCCTAAAATATGGAAGTGAAATTTGGATTTTAAATAAAAGAAACTCTCATAAACTTCAAGTAAGCCAAATGCGCTTCTTACGATCATTGTTAGGAGTTAATAGACTGGATCACCAAAGGAACACTACTATCAGAGGAAAACTTGGAGTAACAAGTTTAAATGAAGATATACAAAGATACCAACAAGAATGGAAAAATCATCTGAGAAGAATGGCAAAGAAATAGACTTCCAAAATTGGCATTCCAATATACCCCCACTGGACATAGGGACCAAGGAAGACCAAAACATCGGTGGAAAGATCAAGACCATCTTCGCTAGGTTTACCGTACAGGCCACATGGCCTAAAACGAATTTGTTCATGATGATGATGATGATATCCAAAAGAAACATAAATATATCATGTGGTTTATAAATGAGTTGGAGAAAATGTTTTAACATCTCACCTCACAAAGTTACGTGTCTTCACGATACTGGTTTGAAAAGTATAGTATCACTTCCATCTTCAGTCAAATTCCAACTGTCGAAATTTCGTCGTTAACATCATCTTCTGAAGATTTTATGAACTTGGAGATTACATTATTCTCGTATATCTTATACATTCAGAAGAATAAATATAAAGCAATGAATTTCGATATCCGCAACAAGAATAATTTAATCTCGAAGTTCATAAAATCTACACCAGATGGCAGTTCAGAAGATGATGATGTTAATGATGAAATTTCGACAGTTGGAATTTGACTGAAAATGGAAGTTATACTATACTTTTGAAACCGGTATCGTGAAGACATGCAACTTTGTGAGGTGAGATGTTAAAACATTTTCCCCAACTCATTTATTAACGTAAATACCTTATAGTGTTTCCTCCCACTGTAATTTTAATTAAATTTCATGTGGCGTATAAGAAATTAAGTCCCATGCCATAGGTGGGAAGTTTAAGGCATCATGCCTTGGTGCAGAGGTATGAGACTTGCACTGGTTTGAGTCCCCATAAGGGAAGAAATTTTTTCATGGAATTTTGGCCAATATTGGATCAGTGCCAACCCAACATCATGAAGAATTTGGATAGCTACAATAAACAGCAGTTCCAGGTTGAGAAAATAAGCTATAATGCTGAGGGACCCAATATGCTGATCATGTCATCCCTATACTGACTGAATGATCATCCACCTCTGTGTGATTAATATATGTTGCAGTCTGGTCAATAGTTGGCTGATAGGCCATAGGCCTTCTAGGCCTGTTGCAGCATGGAAGAGGATAAGAAATTTCCATTGTTAATTAAAATTATGCAAAATGATTTGGATTTTTGATAATACAATAAGGCCTTTGCAAAGCATTTGATTTTATACAAAAATGTTTCATTTAGTTTAGCTACATCTAGCTTATTGTGCTGTTTTTCAATTGTGTATAATTAACATCTACCCAGAAACACTGTCTTTATACTGTAAATATTAACAGGCAACAATCATGTTGATTAAAATGGATGAATAATAAATTTCATTTAATATTAAAAATAATCAT
This sequence comes from Diploptera punctata, assembly GCA_030220185.1. Lineage (NCBI taxonomy): Eukaryota > Metazoa > Arthropoda > Insecta > Blattodea > Blaberidae > Diploptera > Diploptera punctata. Next base: position 1,371,147 of record JASPKZ010003434.1, read on the forward strand.
TCAACTCATATTTTGTCTTCTTTTTAGACCATTTTCGGAATAATTATTCCATCTTCAGTATTTTCACAACCTTTTCTCTGTTGTTGTGATGCACAGCTTCAATACCATCTTGAATATCTGTAATTCTTTCCAGATTTGAGTGTCTTTTGTTTAAACTTAATAGGAAATCATGCATCACCATGACAAAACGACGGTTGTGAAAATACAGAAGATGAATAATTATTTCAATGAAGGATAAATTATATTTAAAGAGAAAAAATATACACTCAGACTGGGCTTTAAACCCAAGACCTTTCTATGTGAATGCTCTACCCACTGAGCTACCTGACCACTCCAATCTAAATGCAAATTTTTCCCTTATATACATTGTTAATTTCCGAGTGCCAAATGCTACGTCCATTGCTCGATTATGCAAATGGCAGCTTCTTTATTAAGAAGGCCTTTATTGGAATTTTACATTACGGTACATTATAAAGCCAGTATGGCCTCTTTCAAAGTTTTTATTATTAATTTAATACATCTCAATGAAGGATAAACTAATCTGAAGAGAAAAATATACACTCAAGACTGCAGTTTGAATCCAGGATGTTACGCTTTCTATGCGAATGCTCTACCAACTGAGCTAACTGAGCACTCCAATCTAAACGAAAACCCCAGTCTGAGCATATATTTTTCTCTTCAAATATATTGGAATAATTATTCCGAAACCAGTCTAAAAAAGAAGACAAAATATGAGGTGAGGTAATTATTTTTAATATTAAATTATTAATACCTCACTGTATTATTTCTTTAAACAAAAATTTATTTTTATTAATTGCAGAATTAATGGAGCACATTGGCACAAATTATTATTCATTACCAGTTCCCTCTGTGTTTAATAAAAAAATTATTTTCAACAAAACAATACTTAAAATCTCCAATTTATTAAAAAAATATTAAGTCATAAGAAAAAACAATCTTTTAATCCTTGAAAAATAAATTAAAGCAATAACTGAATATTACAACATACTGTATTATTATAGAGGTTAATTACCGTATTATCTGCTGAGACAACTTATTCTGACTAGTGATTTAAAATTCCTAAGACATTTTCTTAATATTTAATTTTACTCTTTGTAAATATTTTGTTAAGAAGATTGTGTATATAAAACAATCATTTTTTTGTTATCACTTATAATTTCATGTGATAAAATCTGATAGGCAAAATCATACAGGAATTTCTGGAAGATCAACAACAGTATTTAATAATAATTATATAAATCAATAACAATAATACAATACAAGTGATAATAGTTTATGGGTTTCAGCTGATTTTTCATTAAAGGAAGCCATCTGAGCTTCATACACAAGTGAATATCAGAGATTTTTAAGGTGTTTATAACCATGATCAGTATTAATTATTTTATTGTATGTTATAAAGAAAGTACAAAATTTTAAATCTCTGATATTCATTTGTAAATGTTCAGTTGAAATGAACATATGGAGAAGAAATACAGCTAATAAATGTATTGCCAAGTACAACTTATATTATATTTGAAGAGAAAAATTTTCACCTAGACCGAGCCTCAAACCCGGGACCTTTGGCTTGCCGGGCCAAATGCTCTACCAACTGAGTTACCGAGGTGAGTTGCGATCTAGACGCAAATTTTTCTCTTTATATGTTGTAATTCCCTCTCACCAAATGCTTTTGAAACCATTGCTTCTATATATAATTGTAGGCTTTCACGGCCGGCGTCTTGATCCATATTTGGTTCGTCTTCTGGGCTTATAGGCCGTGGTCTGGTTGTCTTCATACTCGACATTTCATCTACTGCTGCAGTAGACAAAACGTCCAGTATGAAGACAACCAGACCACGGCCTATAAGCCCGGAAGACGAACCAAATATGGATCATTGCTTCTATCTTTGCAAATGGCGGCTTCTTAGTTAAGAAGACATTTATTGGGAATTTAACATTACTTTATAAAGCTAGTAAGGCTTCTAATGATGTTTTTATTATTAATTTAACATTTCTCAATGAAAGATAAATTATATTTGAAGAGAAAAATTTTCGCCTAGACCGAGACTCGAACCCAGGATCTTTGGCTTGCTGGGCCAAATGTTCTACCAACTGAGCTTCGAGTCTCAGTCTAGGCGAAAATTTTTCTCTTCAAATATAATTTATCTTTCATTGAGAAATGTTAAATTAATAATAAAACATCATTAGAAGCCTTACTAGCTTTATAAAGTAATGTTAAATTCCCAATAAACGTCTTCTTAACTAAGAAGCCGCCATTTGCAAAGATAGAAGCAATGGTTTCAAAAGCATTTGGTGAGAGGGAATTACAACATATATAAGAGAAAAATTTGCGTCTAGATCACAACTCGCCTCGGTAGCTCAGTTGGTAGAGCATTTGGCCAAAGGTCCTGGTTTCGAGTCTCGGTCTAGGCGAAAATTTTTCTCTTCAAATATAATTTATCTTTCATTGAGAAATGTTAAATTAATAATAAAAACAACTTATATTATTAAGATAATTATCTTCATAGTTACCAGATATCCAGAAAGAATGTTGATAGTCATAGAATACTATGTTTTATTATTCATTTCATACATCTCATTGGTGGATAAATCACATTTGAAGAGAAAAATTATACAGCCAAAGGTCCTTCAAATATAGAATACTATAATTCTCGATAATAATATGGTTCTAGTCAATAAACTTAAACTTTGTCCAAGTGAAACTTAAATTTCTTTAATCCACAATATATTAAAGATATTTGTACATAGATCATATTTCAAATGGTTGAAAGTTATAATATAACCATTATGTTAAATTAATTGCAAATATCCATAAATAAATTATTTTTACTGGATGTATCTGTGTTTTCTAATGCATCCACTGCACATTTCATGGTTCAGGTTCTGCACTAGGCAGATAAATGTGTTTATTTTCAATTTATGCACCAATTTAACAGACCACTTTATGTAGGTGATGTGTACCTGTTTGCAAAGAGGAGTGTAGGATGAGTGTACGTTTAATTGTTTGTGTTTTGTGTAAACGAGATGTTGAGGGATGATGATGATGAAGAGGAGACGATGTGTGTGTTCTTATGCCATCCACTGAACTTTTTGAACTTTGGGTTCTGCACTATGTGGATAGATGATGTTAATGTTGTCTATTTTCAATTTATGCCCCACTTCGGCTGAATTTTGTGATGCATACCTGTATTATGTACAGAGATGAGTTTAGGGTGAGCATAAGTTTAAGTTTTGTGTTAATGGATGATGATGATGAAAGGGGGAGGTGAAACTCAGTGCTGGATACATAGCCTACACCTATTGAAAAGGATCAAAGGAACTGTCTCCTTCCAATGGACAAATCATTATTAACAGTACCACATGCCTTCTCAAACATGTATTACAGAGGTTTGGAATTTAATCTAGGAATTTAATGCACAATCAAGGGTTTAAAATGTTATTCTATAACCCCTCCTAATCCTGAGATGAAAACTTTACAATTAAAATTTACAATCCTGCTGAGTATTCAAACCAGATCTGCTAGTCAGGAAGTCGACAGGCTACATCTGAGCTATAGCCCAAGTATTTCCATTAGTCAGATCAAGGTCATATTTTAAAATTCAGTGTAAGGTTGCATGGTGCAATGCAAGAAATTTCAAAATTAAAATATAAAATTATGGAATATTCACCTGAAAGGTCCGTCTCCTCAACTTGATTAATTATTTAACTGTAGCGCTTTTGGGACTTGTCCCATCATTGGCAGGATTCAAAACTAGTGTTTCACTGAAGATCTGGTAGAGGGGGTTACATGTATTGGGTTTGTTTTCGTTTATCAGATTGTCGTTGTTGTGACCTGCTTTCATGATTTCCATCTTTTCGAGTAATCATGAAAGCAGCTCACAGCAATGACAATCTGATAAATGAAAACGAACCCAATACATGTAACCCCCTCTACCAGATCTTCAGTGAAACACAGTTTTGAATCCTGCCGATGATGGGACAAGTCCCGAAAGTGCTACAGTTAAATAATTAATCAAGTTGAGGAGACGGACCTTTCAGGTGAATATTCCATAATTTTATATTTTAATTTTGAATAATACCTCAGCGGAACACATCATGAATCTTATAAAAGAAATTTCAACCCACGCAACTGCTCATACTATACAACTTCTCACTGGATTCAATGTGGCAGCTAAGCAGTGACCTTGATCTGACTAATGAAAATATATGGACTGTAGTACAGTAGACAAAGAAGAGGGGTGGAAGGTGAATTTTTGAGAATATATCATAGATTTAATTTTTTTACTTACAGTTTTCATAACTGCTATAGTCACATATATGAGGGACTTGTTTTATGGGTACAAGTTTTTGGTGTAGTTTGAATCTGAGAAATTGAAAAATCCATTAACTTTGGTTGGATTTGAACCTGCAATATTCAGGTTCAGATCTGCTTATCATACTATATAATCAAATATTCTTAAGTGTTTTAAAAATGGCAGTGATATCAGTCTTCATATGTTTCCAAACATTTCGTATAGTAGTAAGAAATATATTATGACATTTTTATAGGAGACCCATAATTTTATGATAGATTTAGAGAAAAATAGTATAAGTCATCCTAACTCAATGATTTTTCAATGCACTAAAACATTTTGTGATTGATATAATTTTGTATAAATCTAGTTAGATCAATTATCTACATATTTATTTTGAAGTTATTCAGCTACTGTTTTCATTTCTTCATAGTCCTGGCATTCTATAATTTTGTTACATCCTCAAAAACACTCTACCTTGGTCTTGCCCATAGTTTTGACGTTGTCATAATAATCTCCTTAAAACAATTTTTGAAGACCAACATACAAGACACAAAAATATTGATTATGGTACCATTAAAAAAATCTGATAATTCCACTGCAAACAATATTGTGCAGCATGCAAAAATTAATTTTAAAATACATTAAATTATGTTTTATTTTAATATAATATTTTGTTTCAGATTAACTTATTAGGCAATACATCCACATTTATGGAAGTTAAAACTTCAAAAAATTTTGGCAAAGCAAACCTTTATAAAGGAGATACAAAATATACCGTAATTTACATCATGGTTTTTAAGCAATTCTAAATGATTTCGCATGTTTTCCTCTTTATATATATATATGTGTGTGTGTGTGTGTGTGTATGATAATTAATTATCTTAATTTATTATTTTTTTTACAATTTCATCACCAAAAAAAAGTAAGTATATTATGAGTATTAAAAGTATAATTTTGTTTTTGAAATATATGCATGTTTAGGAATGAAGCGTTGCTCAAGAAGAACAATTTTGAAGCAAAACAAAATCACTTTTAACACAATTGTCATATAATGGTATTTGTAGACAGCCCTTAATAGTGACTTGAATGCTATAAAACCTCAGCTATTACAATTTTCTTCAAAAGTACTGATCAATCTATTGCCTTCTTCTTTGACAGGCTCTTATAACTTCCATTGGAATGTTTTGATCTTCTCAACTAATTTTTTTCCATTCTGTCCTGTTTTGTGTGAGAGATTATGAGTTTTTATGCCCATCTCACATTATTTATAATGTGATTACACAAGAATGGTCTATAACAGTATCTAATACAGTATTTTATGATTATTATTTAAAGAAATTCACTATTAGCTATTATCCTGTTAGGAATTGAAACATATGTTTGTCAGTTTTTTATATATTCTATAATATCTAAATCATAAAGCATCTAGGACTTTATGGAAATATACCAAAAGGCTTATCTATAATCTGATGTCTAAAAGTGGTATAAGTCCAAACATTAAAATTTTTAATGAATAATGAATTAATGATTAGGCTTACTAATGAGATTGATCATGGGATGAAAGTCCAATTCAATGTTTGCCTTGACGACTGATGAAAATCTAGAAACTTTTTTAGCAAATTCGACCCACATCATAGCCAAGAGGCTAAGACAAGATGCCTTGACGTAGAGCTAGTTCGAGTCCCCATGGGGGAAGAAATTTTCTCATGGAATTTCAACCAGTATGTGCCCATCCAGCATTGTGAGGAATTTGATTAGCTACAATGGGTTAAGAAAACCAGCTATAACGGCTAGGGACCTGAAATGCTGACCACATGTCAGCCCTACATTGGCTGGATGAAAGTCTACCTCTGTGATTAACAATGTGGATGTGAGACCAACAAGCCAGCTGGTAGACCAAGGATCTTCTAGTCTTGTCATGCCTTGGGAGTTTATTTTTACCAACTTCTGGATTTTAATGTAGAATCTCTTGAATATGAGTCTATCTATCTATCTATCTTCGGGTTTTTACAGCTGCTGCCGTCTTCCTGTGCCAAACCTCCAAAGCCTATGATATTGGGCATCTTCAATGCTTAGCCCTCTTGCTTGCATTACTGTCTTCGCGTTTTCCTTCCATGTTAACTTTGGTCTCCCTCTTTTCTTCTTTCTGGTCGGCTGCCATTGATCTAGTTACTTCGGCCATCACCCATCTTCTATTCTTAAAATATGTCCTAACCACTTTAATTCCTTCTCCTTAATTCTTTCAATTATGCTTTCTTCTGCTTCCATTATGTTTCTAATTTCCTTATTTGTGACATGTTCTAGTTTTGACTTTCTGGCACTTCTGCATAAATAATCAATTTCTAGAGCTATTAATCTATTCTTATAGTATTTATTGGTTGTCCATACCTCACTTCCATACATTGCAACAAATTCCACCAATGATTTACAAATATTTTTTTTGTGTCTTTCCAAATATGCTTATCCCACCATATGGAATTTAACAATGATATATGAGTATTCAGTAATTTAACAAAATGCCTAGCAATTTTACAAAATTCTGGTAAAATGTAAAATCTCTACTCTACAATAATTTCCTATTTTTGCTTGGGTCTGAAATGTGTTGAATTAAAATGTAGAATAGATTTCTGTATGCCAATTTTCCAGCATTTACTCTTTAGATGCAGTGAGCTGATAAGATCGGTTCTGATGTTTCTGTCCAGTACCTGCCACACAATATACTTAAAACTACTTGCAAAGCTGATCACATCGGCGGGTGCGATTTAAATCCCTGACACATGAGATTTTACCAGCGGCATGCATAAGGTTAAAAAAAGACGAGGCATTTTTAAAAAAAAAATGACTGAATCTACAATATTCCTGATGCATATAGTTTGTATGTATCTGCTTTAATAAGTAGATTGGTGAAAGTAGTTTTACTACCTATGAGATTCAGTTTGATTACAAAGTTAGTAATTCTGTAATATAATATTTAATTTTAGGAAGTTATATTTTGAGGTTATTTTAATTATATTATTTTTGGTCTGGACATCTTACCTCAATATTAATGTTGATTTGTTCTTGGACATGTTTCAAAACAATTCTGTTCAGAGTCTGGGAAAGCTGAAGATAAAACAGAATTGTTTTGAAACATGTCCAAGAACAAATCAACATTAATATTGAGGTAAGATGTCCAGACCAAAAATAATATAATTAATTATAATAGTAATTCTGTACTGTAGTGTGATAATGATTTAATAAAGAATACATTTAAGAGGCTATGAAGGCTCATAAGTAGGACAAGGCAATTAATGATTTTGCATCTTTTTCTTATGAAGGTTAAAACATTGCTTGAATATATGAAAATGTATGGCATTAAAAACGGATTAAATAAAAGCAATTCATTATGGCATTTTTTTGCATTTTCTTAACTTTCTTAGGAATAGGTCATTTTTTGGCAATTTTTAGGTAATTTTGAGCATTTTTTACACTTTTCCGGAAGTCTGTGACATTATCTGTATTTGATTTAAGATTTTTATTATAATTCAGTATTTTTCCTTGTATATACAATTTCTTGGAGTTAAGTCGTCGTTTTGCTAACTAATACCCCTATTTTTCACGGTATGTGCATAATGAACTTGCCCACTTCTAGGAATTTTATTCAATTTCTTAGAGATTATGCTACCTTTATTCTGATTGTTAACTGCAATTCAAAATTGTTGTAAAAGTGCACTGTGTAATTGAAATGGATTTTCTGCAATAAAAGGTACTCTAATATGTATTTTTTATACTTTTCTTTTAATATTTTGATGTTAAGTTAAATTTTATGTAATTCAATAATCAAGTGAGTACTTAATCTAATAAATAGTATTTTTATTTGTAATTCTTAACTTCTTATTCGTCATTTTTTTATTTTATTGGTCATTTTTTGCATTTTTAGGTCATAAATGCATTTTTTTACCAATTTATAGGTCATTAAATGCCTTGCCCTACTCATAACGAATATGGATTTACATATTGTCAACTTTACTACTGGGACTCTTAAAAGAAAAATCTGAGGATTGTGTTGTACTGGGTGCTACAAAATGCAGTTTTCATTGTAATCTGTGTGCTCGTATTTAATTTTTAAATATGAGCTGCCTAAAACATTTGGTTATCTTCCATATCACCTTCTTTATTATATCCATTTAGTACCATTGGTACTTATTCAAGTAAGTTTACTTATTTAAGTTCAATTTTATACCATGAGTAAAGAAAGCATTTACTCCTTTATTATGTAAATATATTTAACAATTATTGCTTCTCTAACTGACATTAAATTTTCTATTTATAGCTTTCTTGGAATGACAATTGAGCAACTACCCTAAATAATAAAAATAAAGTTTTCACAATTTCAGTTTTGCTGATATTTTAAATACTAAATTGACATACATGAAAATCTGTACTTCTCTTTTATTATTCATAACATTAATATCAGCATGGAAATGTTAAAAATTATTAATTTAAATGAAGTAACAATTTTAACAGAAATAAGATAGTGGTTTTCTTCAACAGTTGCATACTCCAATATTGGCATTATCAGAAGTGTTTTTTCTAGCATATTTAAGATATTGCATATGATGACATGTTCCTAGCCTCTAGTCCCAAGATTCATGGGTCAATGGACTTTTAGGATGGAAAAATCCAAGAAACAAGTCCTCCGGGAGGAACTTAAGCCGTAGGTTCCGAGTCTGAAAAATGTTGGGGTCTAAAAAAACTTCAAGCCAAAATTAGTACCTTTGAACAAAATTTAACCAATCTTCCCCATACAAGTAATATCTTAGTTTGATGATCTTGCAGAAGATTTTCGGGCTGTTGGCCGTGGTCTTGAGGCTTGTAGTTCCCCAATATTTTGCCAGAGACTGCGTCCAGCATCCTCAAGGGTTGTCTTGAGACTGGCAATTTTGTCGACTACCTGCTCTATTTATACATGTATCCGCAACGTGTTCTCTGCACGGTCCGTTACTTCGTAAATTGTATCTACCTTCTGGTTGGTTAGTATTAGGATCTTCCATTGCACCAATGAGGTTGCTGTCTGATGTTCTAGTAGATTGTTCTCGTAGGGGTTTACATCTGGCTTTTGTTAAGACTGGTATCCATGCTTTGTTGACTTTTAATGATTCTTCTTTTCTATTGTAACTATTTTGATGTTTGAATATTTCAATGGCTTCGCGTTGCTAAGACCCTAATACTAACCAACAAGAAGGCAGATACAATTTACGAAGTAACAGACCGCGCAGAGAACACGTCGCGGATACATGTATAAATAGAGCAGGTAGTCGACAAAATTGCAAAATTGACAGTCTCAAGACAACCCTTGAGGATGCCGGACGCAGTCTCTGGCAAAACATAGGGGAACTACAAGCCTCAAGACCATGCCACGGAAATCTTCTGCAAGATCATCATAGTAACTCCAGCCGTGAAAGCCTAAGTCAATATCTTAGTTGTCTATTAGATGTCTCATTGAGGCAATGTGCAGACCACATGTCACTCACTCACATCTAAAGAGAAATAAGCTCAACTAAATTGGCTTGGTTGAGAAACTCCCTGCTAGGGGAGCACCCATGTCTCCACCGACGGATGTATGAAGTACACACATACATACATCCATCCATAGTAATTCTACCCGAAGGCAGGTCCTTCACTGCAATCATAGCATTTTCATGCTATGCTTGCAGCTTTACTAGGGAATTGTAGGTGTGGTAGCTTCCCGTTCCTTTCCACACCGGTGAAGAATGATGATGATGATGATAATGATAAGGATGATGATGGCCATATGATTTCGGGGACCGTTTGGGCCTTAACGTTTTCCTGATATTTGTCTTACAGGTGAGGAAAAACCCCGATAAAAACCTCACCCAGAAAAACTGCCCCAACCGGGGATCAAACCCGGGCCCGCTGCGTGACAAGGCAGCACGCTACCTCGAGACCACAGCGGTGGACTATACATACATATGATGGCATAATCCTGTCTCTGTATGAGTTATCCTGTATGATAGGGTTGGACATTATACAAATTATTATAATTTGGCATAAATTACTTTTAAAAATCAATTATTGATGGAGATTTCTAATAAGAGATTAATGGATATTAAGTTTTAAATTTTATGACACAATATCACTTCATATTTTATAATAAAAATGACAACTTCCCTATTATTCAGGGAATTTAAATGGCTGATCTGAGAATTTAAATCATAAACTCATTCCCTACTAATGAATGTAAATGAAGGGAAGATAAAAATACATAGCACCCTTGATTTTCATCTATCTGGTCAATTTCAGGTCCCTATTAAACTAGGTGTCCCACATGTGGCTGAGCACGCTAAGGCATTTGGTCTTGGTGCAGAGCTGTAAAATACATGCTGGTTCAAATCCCCAAATGGGAAGATTGTTTATGGAATTCCACCTAATGTATGATCCAATGCCCACTCAGCATCATGGGGAATTTGGATAGCTATGATAAGTAGCAGCTTCATATTGAGAAAATCAGCTGTAATGGTTTGAGGAACCAGAATTGTTAACCACATGTCACCTCTATACCGACTGAAAGATTGTTCACCTCTGTGACTGACACATATAGATATGAGGCCAGTAGTTGGCTAGTATGCAACTGTTATATCTATATATTAATACGTGAAGAAAAAACTTTGTACCACTTTTTAAGCATATTGCATGCATGGAGGAGTGTGATATTTGGCATAAGTAAAGTTCATATAGAGAAGGAGTGCAAAATAAAATTTATGTATAATATGTGTTTAAAATAAATTGTCTCTAAGGAATTTGTGTGTATTACTCATTTGTGTACTCATTCATTTGTTTACGTTCATACTGAAAGTGCATTGTTGCAAAAAGTAAATTGTCAGCAGCAATGTGAATTGACTTACATATTTATTATTAGAGGTTTATTATTAGTGGTTTAAAAAGAGTGAGTACATTTTATTATTTAAATTTAAACTAAACCCTATCTAATCTTGGTTTCAGTAATTTCATTATATATTTTTTAATATTTAAATATTTGAACCTACTTCCATTATGCCTATACATAGAACATTGACAGGTCAGAGTGAGAGACAAAGAAGAAGGGATATATTTTGCTGTACACATAATAATATGCCAAATGCAAATTTAAATATTATACAAATGTCAAATGATGCGTTATTGTTTTTTAAATATAGCTTAGCCAAGCTATTCTACATATATCCTATTGTTCGTATTTTTAAAATAAGTCGAAAATTAATGCATAATGACGTTAAGGTAGAATATACCTCATAGTGAGAATTCCTAAAATAAGTAATTATAAGACATAATGACGTACTTGTGACAAACTTAAAACTTTAATGAATTGTGATCGAATTTTGACTGCTGGGCAACTACTAGTATACTAGAAAAGAAAGCCATATATGAGCCAACAATTGACTATTACAAAGATAAATACCAATTAGATAGTATAATTGTCACAGGATTGATGATCGGGGCAAGAGGTACTATACCAGGATCCTTAGCTAAATTTTGGAATTCCTTAGATTTGGACAGGATGTATCTTTCTAAAATTGCCATCGCTGCCATTAGACGATCAATTTTAAGAAACAATTTTTACAAAATTTCTACTTTATAGTATGTATACTTCAATTACAATTTGAAAATTTTTTAATGTATTTACAAAATGTATTTCATCAATTTAAAAAATTAATTGTCTGTATCACTTTGTCCTTGAGGCAATCCTCTAATGAGGAAAGTTGTATATAATAAATAAATAAATATATCTTCTTCTTCTTCGTCAGGCCCTATGACTTCCAGTGGAATGTCTTGGCCTTCTCAACCAGTTTACGCCACTTCTTCCTATCTTGTGCAGTGGATTTCAAATCAAAAATCCCCATTTCTCTCAAATCTTCAATTACGTCATCTTCCCATCGATCCTTGGGTCTTCCCCTTGGTCTTGTTCCTTGTGGCTTCCAATTCAAAATATCATTTGGCAATCTTCCCTTTGGCATTCTTAGTGTATGTCCAAACCATTGTAATCGTTTGGATTTGATGAAACTAACTATATTTTCTTTATTATTCTTGAGGTATAATTCGTCATTCCTTCTCAACCTCCAATTTCCATTTTCCTTTACTGGACCTAGCACTCTTCTAAATATTTTTTCTCTCAAACGTTAATAGTCTTAGTTTATCTACTTCTTTTAGTACCCAGGTTTCAGCTCCATAACATATGATTGGTCTTATTATTGCTGTATATAATTTGAATTTAACATTTTTTTATATTAAAAATAAATATATATATATTACAATATTTTTAAAAGTATGCTATGATGAAAGAACATATTTCATGTGATAGGTTGGAAACATCTTGCCTATCAGTAGAGTTAGCTTTACATAATCCCTCAATTCAGACATATACAGTTATCAATTGTCAATTACAATTACATAGGTCTACTAGTCTAAACAAATAGCTCTGGTGCAGATAATAATGGAAATAATGTCCTTAAAAGGTTTGCATTTTTATGTATCAATTCTTATGGAGTTTCTTGTCAGTAATCACAAGCTTTTATCTGCAGATTCTTATCAAAACAAATCCTGTTTCTTAAATTTATTCACAACATTGTACGCAGTATTTGCATTTTGAGCAATAATACTGAAGTTTTTTTAAAAATTACTGAATGATTCCTTCATATAATTTATGTATACAAATGTGGGCTCCACATTTATGTTTTAGTTTTAAATACTGATAGGCTCGAAAAAAGCATTCCAACTGAGATTTATACAGAGAAAGATAAGATTAGGGAAACTTTTAGCAGCAGTTGCTTCTGGGTTATTGTTGCCCATTCTCCCTAATTTTGAAGATATGCAATCTAATAATAAAATAGATATTTATAATCAAATAACATAAATCAATAGTAATAAAGTTAAATTAATTATAATTTATATTAAATCAATAACTTCTTTAGTTTGAAGTAAAACCAGTTTTTCAAATTCTTAAGATTTTCAAAATTACAATATTGATTATAAAATTGGTAATTATTATTCCAACATTTATTGAATATCTGGTTAAAGAGTATTTATTTCATTGTTCTTTTTCTTAGTCACACTCAAATTGTTTGTCTTTAATTACTCGTATATTTCTACAAATGATCTTACAAGCTGTAACTACAAGGTATAGTCAATATATTCCTGGACTAAGTACATAGTTTAGCTGTTCCACTAATTTAAAAATGTTATTGTTAAAATACTGTAGTTTTTCAAGTTATATATGACATAAGAAAAATAAATGCCTGGATGGGATTTGAACCCAGACCTCTGGGTTGGTAACCACCGGGTAAATCCAATACAAACATTTATCTTCTATATATATATTATATATACACATATATAAGAAAGATAAATGTTTGTATTGGATTTACCCGGTGAAAGATAAATGTTTGTATTGGATTTACCCGGTGGTGTAATGGATAGCATGCTGGGGTACCAACCCAGAGGTCCAGGTTCAAATCCCATCCATGCGTTTATTTTTATGTCATATATATATATATATATATATATGAAAGATAAATGCTTGTATTGGATTTACCCGGTGGTGTAATGGATAGCATGCTGGGGTACCAACCCAGAGGTCCGGGTTCAAATCCCATCCAGGAATTTATTTTTCTTATCATGTCATATTAAGCTTGCATTGCTCAATGTCAAAAATTTAATTATAATATATATATATATATATATATATATATATATATATAACTTGCATTACATTTAAAATGATTATAAATTCTGATTGAGAGAAACAAGCAATCTAAAATTCATTAGAAAAAAATGTATTTAGTAGCTTATTTTCTTTAATTAAAAAACATTTATCTAAGCAGTTTCTTGACCAAATAACTCAAGTAAATGTCACTATCTAAACCCAATACATAATCAAAGAACGAAATTTGGGAAATGAAGCCTTAGACATACTTTAAAAAAGAGAGAGAGAGAGAAGAAGAGAGATCTAAGATATTCTTCAATTAAATAATGACAACAATGATTACAGAATTTAGTGATTCATTCAATGGTTGTTCAGATTTACTTATTGGGATGATTATATAAGATGCATAATGATGGAGTGAATGTGATGTTTTATCAAGCAATCATGTGTGATGATAAATCTGAATTCAATTATTACAATATTGTATAGGATGTCTAGAATTGTTTCAGGATGTTGTGATGAGAGTTTCATCTTTTAATCGAAGAGGAATGGTTTGGAGAGATGATTTATCTCATATACTTTATAAAATATCTTGCTTTATATTGTAACCCTATACACAAAATCTAATCTATGGACACTATCTTCAAAAAATCAAGTTTAACTGAAGTGGTTACTATCAAGGGCTGAAAACTATATAGAGATGCAATTTCTTAACTTCAATTTCAGTTTTATAAGTTGATTTTGCTATTTATAGTAGGAAATAGCTATTTCAATTGCCTTAGGAATCTGTATGAAATCCATTGTATGTAAATTGTAAACACATTGTAAACAGTCTGAGAATTTATTGACTCACCACATATAAAATGTTCATGAAGTAAGTATTGAGCTTTTCATTGAACGTAACAGCCAACAGGTACACAGACATAGTAATTATCTAAATAATAATAATAACAATAATAACTTTTAAATTGTGATATCTTATATACAGAAACATATACCATACTGTACATTAAATATATTTGTCATGTTTTAGAGAAAAATATACATAAACTACATGAGTCTCTTAAATGTACAATCTTTCTAACTAATGAGTATTTTGTGTTCACATATATATATATTGATAAATGACATTTACAAAAGTAGTTATGAATTTATAACAGAATTTGACCAAATCAGAGCAATAAAACTGATAATAAAATTTGTGTTTAATATGGACCTAATTCTATAACAATACATCTAAAATTTGTTTAATGCTACAAGTGATCAAACATTTTGTACATATATTTTCCGAGATAGAGTATTGAATTTGCAACTTGTTGATATTCCCATATAAAAAATCTTCAACAAAATACAAATGACTGAGTAATTCGATGTTTTGATTATTAATTTCATACATCTCAATGATGGATAAATCATATTTAAAGAGAAAAATTATACGCTCAGACCGGGACTCAGGTAGCTCAAATGGTAGAGCACTTGGACTAGAAAACCAAGGGTCCCAGGTTCAAGTCCCGGTCTGAGCGTATAATTTTTCTCTTTAAATATGATTTATCCATCATTGAGATGTATGAAATTAATAATCAAAACATCGAAAAAAGCCGTACTGGCATTTATAATGTAATGTATAATTCCCAAATATGTCTTCTTAATATAGGAGCCGCCATTTGCAAAGATAGAAGCAAAGGCTTCAAAGCATTTGGTGGGCGGGAATTACAACATATATAAAGAAAGATTTGCATTTAGATCGGTACTTGCTCAGGTAGCTCAAATGGTAGAGCACTTGGACTAGAAAACCAAGGGTCCCGGGTTCAAGTCCCGGTCTGAGCGTATAATTTTTCTCTTTAAATATGACTGAGTAATTATTTATTAATTTTAATATTTTTAGAAAGCCAATTAAATTTTTATTTATCGTTCCCATATGTTTTTTCATTAAAATATGATAATATAGACAGGATCCCATAATATTATAAAAAAAGTGTTTGTGACACTACTTTTTCCTGAAAATTGTTGCACACCACAATAGAAAATGTTTGAAAACCTCTATACTAATTAATTACTACTTGTAATAATTAAAATTGCATTGCTTGATCTGATTGGTCAAATATTTTTATATAATATCCTTATAATTACATAGAATACAGTAATTCTTACAACATGTATGCATTTTAAAAATCTTCCTATTAGTTTGAATAGAGATTGATAAATCCTTCATTTTAACTTTTGTCAGTAAAATTTTTCCTTCACATTTTACTATCTTGCAGTCAGATGTTTACAGCTTAATATCATCTTTATTTTATTTATTTTTTTCCTTCAGTGAGAAGTGTTAAATTAATAATAAAAACATCATCTTTATTGATATTGAGCAAAGTGACTGATCATTTAGCTAAAAGACTGTGAGCAATAAAAATAATACAAATCACAATTGATGTTTAAAAGAAGAGTGAAACATTAAATTAAAATTGAATTAGTTCTTACTAATAAGATATGATTCTACCTTTTTCGGAAATGATTTACAGCATTCATATATTGTATTCATCATTCTCAAGTCTACAGGGTGTTTCATAAAGGATGGCGCAAACTTAAATGGTTGAAAGTACACGATAATAGAAGCAACAATGTCCCAATAAACATGGGTCCGCAAACGAGCCGTTTGCGAGATAATTACGAATGTATGGTTACAAACCGCCACTGACTTCATTGTAAACATCGTCCTAGTTAGTAGAAATTTATTTGAATTTAGACTTTACTATTAATTTTTCATCTCATTTGGTTCACATTTCACAGTTCACTTCACTTATGGGTTACCTGTTAAAGGAGATGTTAAAGTGTCTTCCTTGCGTCTGGATGCAATACTGAGCTCATCTCTGCAATGAATGTCAAATTCTTTCAAAAACCCCTGGATCATTTCTGAATTTTTGACAAGCATGTACAACTCTCTGCTCCAGTTCTTCAATCGTGTTAATGGGTGTGCTGTACACTTCGCTTTTGAGGTGACCCCAGACATAAAGATCCAAAGGATTTAGATCAGGTGATCTTGGAGGCCAAGGTACAGATCCGCCTCGACCTATCCATCTTTGGCCATATCTGTGCGTTAGATGCCGTCTCACAGCAGCAGCAAAATGTGCCGGAGCTCCATCATGCATGTACCACAAACTCCGACGTTGCTGAAGGGAAACATCCTCAAGCAATCCTGGAAGATGACGCTGCAGAAACCTAAGGTACCTCCGTCCATTAAGTTTTCGTGGAAGAATGTGTGGCCCAATGAGATAATCACCTAGTATGATGTTACAAACAATGACGTCAGTGGCGGCTTGTAACCATACATTCGTAATTATCTGCAAAAGGCTCGTTTGCGGACCCATGTTTATTGGGACATTGTTGCTTCTATTATCGTGTACTTTCAACCATTTAAGTTTGCGCCATCCTTTATGAAACACCCTGTATATGTTGGTGTGATATAATTATATTATCAGATTTTGAAATGAAAATTCATTATAGTTTTCATATCAAACATATGAACTTTAGAGATGATAAGGTAAGGGTCCCCATGAAGATCCAAATGGAATGTAAACAAAAGCATCAGAGGAGTGGTTAGTCCCATGCTTTAGATGACTTTACGCTCAGAAACATTCTAAATGCTAATTTTAAAGCAGACTTATTGGTCCCAAGGGCCAGTTTGAAGACAAATAATGAAGAAATATCTTGACCTCTCTGATGCCCTGCCTGGCTTAACCCAGTCAGTAATCAGAGTCCTTGCCATCTGAGATACCTGACCCACTATTTGAACATAGATCTCATTTTCAGAGGTGAAAGAGAGCACAAAACTAGAAATTAAAAAACAGAATTTTTTCAAAGAATTTAGTGACTTTCCAATTTTAAGCTCAAGTAGTGAAATAATGTGACTTTCCCATTGTATGTAATTCAGTTTATTTCAACTGCAATTTAAATAACTTGCTTAAGAATTTATCTTTTGAAATATATAATATTCAGGGGGAAAAAAATGAAGAAAAAGGATAGATTGTAATCTTTTAGCTGAATATCAATTAAATATAACACACAACTGAATGATGCATGCTTTACTTTAGGATTATTGAGCATTGTATTGACTCATTTATAAAAATATAAATAATACTACAGAGAATGTCCAAATTATAAATCATTAGTGGTTTAAACCATTTCAGACTGCTTTTTACAAATGGAATACAAATAAATTGTTTTCATTTCTAATTGAGTTTAATTATTTACTCTAGAAAATTATAACCTTATTTTCTTATTAACATGCAGAGAGAATATTTTATTTTAGGAAGTGATATTTTGAGGTTATTTTAATTAAATTATTTTTAGTCTGATCATCTTACCTCAATATTAATGTTGATTTGTTCCTGAACATGTTTCGATTATATCATAATCATCATCAGCATCTTGCCCAGACTGGTTAGATTTATTATATTTGAAGAGAAAAATTTTTGCCTAGACCGAGACTCGAACCCGGGACCTTTGGCTTGCCGGGCCAAATGCTCTACCAACTGAGCTACCGAGGCGAATTTTTCTCTTATATACGTTGTTGGTTTCAAAAGCATTTGGCGATAGGGAATTACGTATATAAGAGAAAAATTTGCGTCTAGATCGTAACTCGCCTCAGTAGCTCAGTTGGTAGAGCATTTGGCCCGGCAAGCCAAAGGTCCCGGGTTCGAGTCTCAGTCTAGGTGAAAACTTTTCTCTTCAAATATAATTTATCTTTCAGTGAGAAATGTTAAATCAATAATAAAAACATGGTTAGATTTATGTTGCACACCCTGGATGTCGATGTCAGCTCCATCCTAACATCAACATCCAGGGTGTGCAACATAAATCTAGCCAGTCTGGGCAAGATGTTGATGATGATTATGATATAATTGAAACATGTTCAAGAACAAATCAACATTAATATTGAAGTAAGATGATCAGACTAAAAATAATTGAATTAATGCAGAGAGAAATTAGGCCAATCAATGTGTACAGTACCTCATTTCAACTTAAGATTTGTATGCACAAAATATTTATTTTGATTAGAAGTTGACTAATTATTTTTATCTATTAAGCTTCCATATACCATTGAGAATTTTTTTAAGAAAATTAAATTAGATTAGATTCTTCTGGATTCCATTTTGAACAATATAAGATCAATCATATTAGGTTTTAAATTATGGATGCGAAACATGGACTCTTACTTTAAGGGAGAAAGGAGATTACAAGTATTTGAGAATAAAGTACTTAGGAAAATTTTTGGACAAAAGAGAGATGAAGAGACAGGTGAATGGAGAAGACTACATAACAATGAACTACATGGTCTTTATAGGAAGCCAGATATAATAAGAACAGTTAAGTCTCGTAGACTGCGATGGGCAGGACATGTTGCACGTATGGGAAATGAAAGACTTGCATGGAAGCTTCTTGTAGGAAAGCCAGAGGGAAAACGCCCAGTTGATAGACTAAGAATGAGGTGGGAGAATAACATTAACTATGATTTGAGGGAAGTAGATTATATAGGGAATGATTGGAAAGCATTAGCTCAGGATAGGGATGTATGGAGAGCTTATGTCCGCGTGGGCATGAACCTACGGGTTCGATAGTGCCAGCGAGTAAGTAAGTAAGTATAAATACAAACTCTAGAAATGAATGTTGTTATGCATTACAGAGAGTCTTGTCATTACTCTTTCTCTCAAGATATATTAAACTAAAAAATATATCAGAACAGTTGTACTTCCAGTTATATTATATGGATGTGAAACATGGTTCCTGCCTTAAAGGGAGGAGAAAATATTATGAGTCATTGAGAATAAAAGTTCTTAGAAAAATTTTTGGTCAAAGAGATATGAACAGACAAGTGAATGGAAAAAACTACATAACTGTGAGCTAAATGATCTTTATGGGAAACCAGATGTAAAAGAACAAAAAAGTCTTGTAGGTTGAGATGGACTGGTCATATGCTACAAATGAGGAAAGAAAGAGGAGATGGAAACTTCTTGTAGGAGAACCAGAGAGAAAGCATCAGTAGGGCTAAAAGTGAGATGGGAGAATAACATTAACCATGATTTAAGCAAGGCAAACTATACAGAGAATGATTGGAAAACATTAGCTTAGGATAGGGATGTATGGAGAGCTTATGTTTGTATGGTCATGAACCTTGGGTTCAATAGTGCCAGTGAGTTAGATATAAAGGAAACCTAAGAGAAGCTTACTTATCTGCATAATAGAAGAATAAAAAATAACTTCAGGCCATTATTTTTTTCAATGTGACAAGACATGCAGTCCACTCAGTGCACTGGATTTAAGTTGTTGGCTGATAAAGTCTCATATGTACAGGGAATTCATTTTAAGAGGAAACCTCGCATCATTCTGCTGCCGCTGTGGGAGACAAGTAAATATAAAAACTGAGTGGAATCTTGGTCATTAAAATATAGAAGTAAGAATGGTAAGTAATAAGCCTCTATGTGTAGGCCTATTTTTTATAATAATCTAAATTAGTTGAGTTATTTGTATTTTGTAGCTTCTGTCTTCATTTGCCGGTAGTAATGGAACATGCTCCCCACTGGTGCAAGCACAATAGTGGGCAAAGTGAGAGCAGCGGCAACACTGTAAAAAGGTTTCCGCTTAAAATGGATTCCCTGTATTACTCAATTCAAGTGCAATGATTTCTCAACTTAATTGCAATATTACAATAATCGCCTTGCCCTTGTCACAGATAATGTTGAAAATTATGTCCTCGTCACAGATGATGTTGAAAATTATGTCCTTGTATCATCACACATTTTTTGACATCTAGAATGTCTGAACACATATGCATTAATTCTTCATGAGTAATTGTTTTTAAAATTAAAATAAATCCAGTCATGTGATAATGTAAGTTGAATAATTTTTTTGCAGTTGGATTATAAATAGTGTTAATAGCAGCACAAATTAACCCATGTTAAATTTTTTCATGGGTGAATAAGGATTGTTCCATTTGCATTTTGCATGGGCATATAACTGAAGCAAAATAACAAACAAGGGCATTCATTTCAATATATTCTGTGTCAAAAACAGGTGATTATTTTTGCTATAGTTAAAAGTTTAGAAATAAATATACTCATATTGAAGGGTTATATACATGAAATTAAACAATGACTTGCTTCCAGTTTGTCACATATTCTCAGTGCATCATAAAAATGTCGCTGTCTAATATTCAAGAGAATTCAACGGTAAACAGTACCGGTATATAAGAATGTTCTTTCAGATCACATTAAAAACTATTGGGAATGATTAAAAAGTGTTCCACATGATAACTAACATAATTTAAAAAGGTTTAAACACCCCATTAACAAAACATGTGAGCTATATATATATATACACACGATATCCATCCATAGTAATTCTGCTAGTGGACAGGTTTTTCACTGCAATCATAGCATTTTCATGCTATGCTTTGCAGCTTTACTAGGGAATTATAGGTCTGGTAGCTTCCCGTTGCTTTCCACACTGGTGAAGGATGATGATGATGGCCAGATGATTTTCGGGGACTGTTGGGCCCTAAGCTTCCTGACATTTGCCTTACAGGTGAGGAAAAACCCCAAAAAAAACCTCACCCAGGAGCCTGTCCCGACCGGGAATCGAACCCAGGCCTACTGCATGACAAGGCAGCACGCTACCTCGAGACCACAGCAGTGGACATATACATATATATATTTCTGTCAGCAGCACAAGAATAAAATAAGGTGTTAGCCAACTTTGTACTCAGGAAAGGGGTTGTACTAATTTATAATGAGTGTGCTGAATGGATCCATAGCCTCTCTGGACAAGCACATAAGTGTAGGAAAATCTCTATTGCTGAGATTAAACCTGGTTGTCTAGTCTGCAGTCAGATGCCTCACTGACTATTTCTAGAGAGCTAATTCCACAAGGGAATTTTAAAGTATCTAAAAAAATGAAATTGGGAAGGTTGAAATTGGATGGTTATGTTCAATAAATTAATGAATGATCAGAGAATGGTTAAGAGGATTATGGAAGGAAAAAATAGATGTTAGAAGGAGAAAGAGACTCAGACTTAGATGGACTGATGATGTGGAAGAAGACCTATGCCAGCTGGGGGTGGAAATATGGGGGGGAAAAGGCTGTAGATCAGAATGAATAGTAATCTGTTATTAGAGAACATGAGGCTAAATTTAAAAGGGTGTAATGCTAAAGACGAGGAAGAAAATTCTCTGTCTACTTATAGATCCTAATGAATTAAACTGCAATTGAATACAATTTTATTTGGAATAAATTATGTGGCAAAAATAATCCATAAGGGACATCTATATCATAGCTCATCTATAAAACAAAATACACAAATTGATTCTGTGCAAGTGACCCCCTGTGAGTGTGAGAAATGCGAGGCTATCTCCTGTAAGTGATGTCAGGTGAAATCAATAAAATAATGAAACAATAAAGGAGGAAACAGTTTTAAGAGCACTAAAAGGAACTTCACTATATTCCTGGGACTGAATGTCATATTTTTCTGCCATATAATAACAAAAATGTTGTAGTATTGTTTCTTTTGTAATTGACATTCTTTATTTCATTGACAAATATTTCAAATCTCAATGGGTCAATACTTATAATATACCATAACTTTTTTTGTATTTTGTTAATTACTACAATATTCAGTCTTTTTATAGAATCAATTATGAAATAAATATTTTGGTTCCATAAAAATACATCTTTAAAAAATTGTGTTTGAGTATTTTCTTAAAACAATTCTCATTTAATTAAACTTATGGATTACTGTAATGTAACAAACCTAATATCTATAATAAAAACATGGCACAGGAATGTATAGTCAGTCAGTAAGGTAATGTAGGATTACATAAAATACCTGCTGTAACACAAATGAATATTCAGAGTTATTTAATCCATTCATATGACAGCTTTTTAGCTACTATATTTGATAAAAGAACAATGTGAAAGTTCTTAATTTTACACATACACAATTGTTTCCAGCCATTGTATTTTGTATATGCCCATCCTCTTGACTTACGATGCAAAATACATAATATCTGTACCAGAAATACTAAAGATTGCCAGTGTATGTTTTATCACATGAACATGTCAATGTATTTTATTTGAAGAGAAAAATATATGCCTGAATCAGGATTCGATTCCGATGTCCCTGGTTATGTACACTAGTGATCTTAACCACCGAGCTATCAGGCTTCTGATTCAAACATATACTATTTCTCTCGTATATACAATTCCCACATGCTGAGGCTATGAACTTTTCATTCGATATGCCATCTAATGGCTTCTTAACAAGAAGATTTTATCAGGAATTAACACCATATTTATAGCCAGTGAAGCTAATGTATGGGTATGTTTGTGGAAATTTTTTTTATTCCAAACATGGTTAATTTGTATTATACATCATAGAGAAAATATAAAAATTTAAAAGTATTATATTCATTTGTGTACCAGTCAGTATATGCTGTAATATTTTTCAATGCTTTTCTCAACTTGAGTAATTTTTGTAATCTGAGAAAATTACATCTATTGTACCTTCAGTGCATTATTCTGAAGAGGGGAGCTATAGTAAAATGTTGCCTTCTATCTATATTTAGTAATCCATAACAATTTCCTAGATTTTTCTAAATATGTAATAAATTTCCATTTTATATAATTCACTTGATAAGTTGTGAACTTCAATTCTGTCATTTATATGACCATTTTTAAATAATTATATATTTTACTTATGAGGTATTATTTATTTAGGTAAACTTTTATCAAGAAGAATATGAGGTGAGTGATAAAAATTTACTTAAATAATGTATATTTTACCACATTTATCCTTATTCAAATATACTGTTTATTCAAATACTATAGGATTTTTTAATTTTTACTTATATGTTAAATATAACAAGCATTATGAATGCAGTATGGAGTTTTAGGGCAGAAAACCTACCACATGTTTATATTCTATCTTTGCTTTCAACCAGGACAGTGTGATCAAATAGGTTTTGTAATTGATGCAGAGACTTGCAAGCCCAGTGGGAGGCATAGAAGACAAGAGTGATAGGAGAAATATTTCAAGTATAAGACATTATTAAGGTTTTTTCCCCCTTAAGCTGCATATACATAATCTTTTGAATATAAAGAATTGTAATTTAAAATAAAAAATGATGGCATAAATTATAGAATTATGTTTTTTTCCAGCAGGACGAATTTCCTTAAAAGGATTTTTCCTCAATCTTAGGATGAATACCAGAAAATTCAAGATACGCACACTTTAAGTTACAAAAAAAATATATTTAAGAATAAGAATACATTTTACTCAGGTGCAGTGATCATGCTCGGGCACAGTAAAATACAGTAAAAAAATAGGGAAGGCTTACATACCTCTAGAATTCTTCCCATTTTTTTATTTTAAGTTGTTCATTGTCTCCTAAGTATCACAAACATATGAATATTCCTTATTCCTCTGTAAGTGGTATTGGTGTTTGAAGTGACTTGTATAGCATATTTTGTGTCAAGTGACCATTGTGACAAATGGAACCATTACCTCATCACAATTCTTTTACATGTTGACTAATCAACTGGCAATCCATAAGAGATAGCCTGGAATGATATGCATCATATTGACCTTATCAAAATTGTTAGGGTATTTCCTTTATTATTGGTCTATAGTAGGGATCAGCATGAAGAGGTTGTATAAAATGATTTACTATGGGGGTAAAATCTGTCTCCAGAATAAAATTTCAGAGAGATCTAATCAATTTAAATATCTTGGATATTATCTCTCTATCTGGGATGAAAAGGATATCCCTGAAAAAATTACTAATTATAATAAAAGTTTGGGAATTATTAATAAAGTTATGGAACCATCCCTTGTACAAAAAAACACCAGATTACGTTTATATAACACTTTGTTTAGACCAGTGTTGACCTATGGTAGTGAAGCATGGACACTAAAAAGACAACATGAAAGCAAAATAACGGCTTGTGAAATGAGATTCATATGCAGAACAGCAGGTTACACCATGGTATCGGAAAAGGAACACCGATATCTTAAAAGAATTGAAGACTACATCAATTTTGGAATATATTAAACAGTACCAACTAAATTGGAAACACCATCTTGAAAGAATGAGTTCAAATCGGATCCCCAAAGCTGTTTATAATTATATACCAAGAGGACGAAGATCTCTGAGCCGTCCTATGAAACGCTGGAGGGAACATTTTCTATAGGATTGTAACAGGCCTTGGCCTAAAACTTGGAAGGAAGGAAGGAAGGAAGGAAGAAGAAGAAGAAGAAGACTATAGGGGTGGCAAGAAAATTACAATTTATATACTACTTATATTATTTTTGGTCTGGACATCTTACCTCAATATTAATGTTATATACTACTGTATACTTACTTGAGGACTGGATAAGAAATAAATAAAATTCAAAATAATACCTAATATTTTATTTTAGGAAGTGATATTTTGAGGTTATTTTAATTAAATTAATTTGGCCAACCACAGGATGGAGCTGACATCGACATCCAGGGTGCACAACATAAATCTAACCAGTCTGGGCAAGATGCTGATGATGATTATGATATAATCGAAACATGTTCAAGAACATATCAAAATTTAATTCAAAATAATACCTATCAAAAGGGCACCATGGTGCTTGCCAATTTCCTGGTTTATAGTCATAATGTATGTAAGTAGACTGCTAATGATTTCTGAAGTGAAAAACAGTCTTCATATGTACACCAGATTAGCCACCAGTACCCTATAATATTTTCTAAGAAATTGTATTTACTTTCAAGTTCTATTTCAAATGGAATGATGTAAATATGTGGTGGATTGAATAATCACAAAACTCCTTATTTTGTGTAAAATAAGAACCAAAGACTGATTAAATACCTATAGTTCATATAAAGTACAAAATTAAAATATTATGGTCATATAAATGGCATGTGTGTTGTGTGTAAGTAATTATTTTTTCTGTCATATGGTCAGTAATTTACAATTAACAGTACCTTATTTATATAGTTATGCTGTGTATGTCCAGGAACATTAAGTTTAAAAATCAGCTATTTTCATCATATAATAAACAGATTCACATTTAGCATTTTTCTATACAAAGCAACTATACATAAAAATATATATAAAACATGAGCATTTCATACTATGTTGAAGTGAGCACTTAATGCTAATCAAAACAAATCAAGAAAATAATACTTTTATTTTTGTGGACTCAACTGTCCAAAGCCTTTAAGATCCAATTTCAGAAATCAAACAATATAATAAATTTTGTTTTTTAGTTCTACAAAATGCTCATGCCATTTTTAATTAAAGAAATTAATGTTTCATGTCTGTCCACAATTTTATAGTAATTCGTTATCAATGATATAAAATGGGATGACTTTGAAATTTGACAACATTGATAATATAGATATATTTAGCACTGTCTCTTTTTTTAACATATTTATTACATTTTGAAAAAAAAATGGTAACATATTCTTCAAATATGACTTGGCAGCAAAAAGTGACAAAATACAGCATATCCTTATTATCAATGGTGATCAGAAACAGCAGTTACAAGGTATTCTCTTATGTCCATCTTTTAACAAATCTGAGTCTGAGCAAACTTTGATGGAACATTAGTTATCTGCTGGTCTGGTGAGACAACTCCCAGTCACATATTCCATGAGTGCTCGGGAGATATCGTGGATTTCTGACTTCCTCTAGCTTAATTTATCAGTGGCAAATCAGACTGAGATCAGAGCTTGGACTGAATGTTTGTTTTATTGATTTTACATGTGTTCATACTATAGTATGGTTGGATACTCACTTGCAGATTTCAAAAACATTTTTTAAGAATTAAGAATTTGTGTGAAAAACTAAAAAGAAAATTTAGACATAAATTTCCTAATAGGCCAATTCCGTGTAGAAATACAATATTGAACTTAGCAAGAACGCTAATGGCTTCGGTGCCAAGGCCCAGCATTTGAAAACAACAACAACACTTTTTGGGGAACACAGAAAAATAAAGTGTGTGCCACTAATCCTCATATGATTGAGGAACTAAAACAAAACCTTTGAATATGATGTGATTTGTGAGAATAATAATTTTATAACAAGGTGTGATATATGTATGAGAAAAGTTGGCCAGCACTTTCAGTATCTTTTATGAAAAGAGTGTGAATACTATTTATATTTAAAGGAAGTGACACTGAGGATTATTTTAATTAATAGGAGTTAGAATATTCACGATTCACCTCATATTTGTAGTGACCAAGATTTCAATACGTTATGTATCATTCTTTCTAACTATTGAATCGGCAGTTGGTGATCCTGTAGATTGATTTCTGCTCTCTCTGTTGGCTGACTGATGAAGTTCCAAATCAAACTTTCTTCTCCAGGAATTTCAAAATTAATATATTTTTTTGTGGATGTGAATTTTCTTTAGATTTTTTAAACTGTTTCAGTAATTTGGCTTTTGTTTTGATTCTGTTTTTTCTGACCATTTGCAGATTTTTCTATTTCCCCATCTACAAATATGAGGTGAGTCGTAAATATTCTAATTCCTATTAATTAATGAATACTATTATTTTATTATAATAATATTATTTTACTATTAATGAATACTGTTATTTAACAGCCACACTGACTGGCATGTAACTAATGTCCCATCAATGTTTGCTCAAACTCATTGTATTTTAAAGTAAAAACAATATGTAACATAGTATGAAATAAAATATTTCATTTCAAATTTCCATCTCACATTGTATTTTAGGGTAAAAATAATATGTAACATAGTATGAAACAAAATATTTCATTTCAAATTTCCATCTCACATTTCAATTTGTTTGGTAAAGTATCACTTTTTGTAGTTCCTACATGGGTTAATAGCCTATATCTATCAATTTGATATAGATATAGTGAATATTAATTTCTTTGAATAATGTCATCTCCTGTAGAAAATTTTAATCTCTTTGAATCAGGATATTGTGGATTTTCAATCACTCCTTTTCCAAATTTAAGCTCTAAGAAATCACGTATGTTATTTGGAGCAGGAACTTCTCTTTCCCACAAACTCTATGCTAGCCATGGGCTGTAAAAAGTGCTTTGGGAATTCTCTATCTTGCTTATGTGTAGGAAACCATGTGTCTTTAGTCATGGTACCATTACGTTCATAGAAGGGAAATATATCCACATGTAAGTGATTAACACGACTAAACTGAACACGGAAAAAATCTCCTTCTGTTGCTAACTCCCAGACAAATCCATCATTATCAATAACTGGCTGTGAACGAGCTCGAACAAGCCATGGACAAAGCTTGATATCATCACGAAATATACCAATGTCAACATCATAATCCCATGGAAGGATGTCTGCTGATCTCATAGCTCCAAGAAGGCTTCCTCCTTCTAACCAATAACGTACACCAGCTTCATCTAGTCGTGAAAACACATGACGGGCAGTTCGACGTAAACCTGCTAAACAACAAGGAGGAGTCCACTTTCCTTCCCATAAATACTGTGGCATGTCATCAATAACTGTGCCAAAACAACGTGGCACATCTCTGTTACATCCATACCATTCAACATTGCCTGTTTCCCTTACAACTTTCTTCAGTCCCATTTTTTGAAACATCTCCTGTTGTTGACTGCGTTCAATCTGTTGTATTTTCCATTGTGCATGCTGGTTTTTAAATAAATTATCACCATCCATAAATATAATGTTGCGTAGTAATTGTATCTTTATGCCCTTTGCAGCTGCTTGAATATATAAAGCATCAGGGAAAGGAAGCATTAATGGATCTGGTAAAGATTTCAGTGTTCGAGTTTCAATCAAAAACACATGTTTCCCTCGCAGTGCATCACATAAATCACTCTCTGCCATTTCATATTGGATAATCCATTCCTTAATATTTAAATGAATATTTAAACAATCTAATGTTCTTGTGCTTGAAAACGGTACTGCTATAATGTTACGTGATTGTCTCTTCAATTCATGTATCATACTGTGTAAAGATTTTTCTGATAGGATCCTTGATGAATCAGGGATAAATGCAACATATTTTGTTTTCACATGATATAATGGATTTCTTTCATCATAAGAACGATTTAATTGAAATTGGACATTTATAATTTTAATACTTCTCTCAGTGTTATTTGGGAAAACCAATGGAGGATAAGGCAGGGTATCACTCACTATAAATATTGATATATTTGGTACTGTGGATAGTATAGACCCTACAGTTTTAGATATATCGTTTTCGAAAGACTCAAATTTCCTAATAATTACAGTTACAGTATTTTCTAAAGATTTCACTGTTTGTGTGGGAGGGACACTAATCACAGGTTTACTAATTTTTACTACTTGTTCGTCATCTACATTCTTTGTGAATAAGCTCCATATACAATAAAGTACAAATAAATTGAGCAAAATTACAATTAGCGTAATGATCTTCGCAATTCGAAATCGCATATTAAAAATAGTGGCAGGTAATGTAAACACAAACAGCTGTCACTGGAAGTGGAACTGTCATTTAGCGCAATTCTGGAATTGTCATAAATATTTAGACATATTTATTTTACCCTCTGCTCAGTAGAATAAACAAATTTAATTCGTCGGAAAGCAAAATTAATTTTATTATTTAATTTTCGTCTTTCAATTCTTCTGAACATCATACAAAAAAACAAAACGAAATATGCACCATAGAGAATTTCTATGAGAGATAAACGTTGATATTGAGTAAGAAACCTAACAAAACTTTTCTTCCCATTTATAGTTTTTAAACATGTTATTTGCCAAATTGCTCATCGCCTAAATAAAGAATGCATTTATATACTTTTAGTATTAAGTAGTAATATCTATATATTATTTCTGTTGAACATTTTAAGTCATTGTTGATTGTTTTAGAGAATAATATCATAATGGAAATACTTATAATGTTGGGAATTTTTTAAATAGTATCCTTCCATTATGTGGCAGCCCTGAGGTTTTAGAATGTTCTATGACTAATGACCAATGAAAATAAAGCGCGGCCGTTGGGCATTTTATGTGAAAGTAAAGTTTCAGTTAGGATAAGTATAAAATTTCACGTGATATTCGTAAAAGGTTTAGTGTGATGTTGATCATGTGTAAAGTATAGACAAATTCGTTGAAAATAGTTTAAAATGGAAGATAAATATGAGTTTCAACCATTTGCTGGCAGTAAGTAATAAGATAGTTTGTGATTTTTATTAAAATTTTCGCTGATAATAGGTCTACATTTTATTTTAACGAACGTCGGCATTGTATACAAAGGGACTGATCTTCAGTTATCGTACTTAATGAAACTAATTACTGTTATGTACCCATATCGATATTAAGATTGGAGCTTGAGTTAATTATCTTCAAATCTTTAAAGTTATGTACAGTAGAATCGTTGATTTTCTTCCGATTTGGCACTACAACCCGTTGTGAGTTAGGCCTCCTTCACAATTTTCCTCCATTCATCTCGATCCTGTACTTTCTCTTTCCACCCTCTTATTCCCATCCTTCTTAAATCTTGTTCCACATCCTGCAGCCACCTCTTTCTCAGTCTTCCTCTCCTCCTTACTCCTATTATGCAATCATGTATTAATATATCTATTAATCTCTGTTAAACAAGATGGCAAATTAACAAGATGGCAAATTATCTTCTTGGGAAAAGATCAACACTGGAGTAAGACAGGGATGTGGATTTTCACCGGTGCTTTTCATTATATACATGAATAAATTAATAAACAAATGGAGGAAAACACAACGAGGATATATACCCATCAATAGGAACCTCAAACTCGATGCTATTCTTTTTTGCAGACGATTTAGCTCTTCCGGCACTTTCCGAAATTGATTTGCAATGATCAATTTATAATTTACAAAAAATAGGTGCCAAATTTAATATGGAAATATCAATTAACGAAACTAAAATTATGGCATTTCATGGGAAGGACCCCATACAAAGTAAAATCTGTCTCCAGAATAAAATTTTAGAGAGATATAATCAATTTAATTATCTTGGATATTATCTCTCTATCTGGGATGAAAAGGATATCCCTGAAAAAATTACTAGTTATAATAAAAGTTTAGGAATTATTAATCAAGTTATGAAACCATCCCTTGTACAAAAAAAACACCAGATTACGTTTATATAACACTTTGGCTAGACCAGTGTTGACCTATGGTAGTGAAGCATGGACACTAAAAAGACAACATGAAAGCAGAATAACAGCTTATGAAATGAGATTCATGCACAGAACAGCGGGTTACACCAGATGGGATCGGAAAAGGAACACTGATATCTTAAAAGAATTGAAGACTATGCCAATTTTGGAACATATTAACCCATTCGAATCAGGTTTAAATGCTCAGTGCATTTTCCAAGAAACCGGATTTAAGTTACTGTAAATTATATTGTCTATTTTCAGATATGCAAAACAAACAAAATATAACGGTATTTACGATCACAATAAGGGTGAAGGCAAAAACACATTCAACTACTATTCATAAATGTTAACAAAAGATAACCTTACCTAGGGATGTATAAAATATTGCAAAATACATAACAGCAGAGTTAAGCGAGTGTACCTCGTCTTCTGAGTTGGTCATTTAACAGCCGGCGAGTCTACCTTGTCTTTTGAGGCGAATGGGTTAAACAGTACCAACTAAATTGGAAACACCATCTTGAAAGAATGAGTTAAAATCGGATCCCCAAAGCTGTTTATAATTATGTACCAAGAGGACGAAGATCACTGGGCCGTCCAATGAAATGCTGAAAGGAAAATTTTCTATAGGATCGTAACAGGCCTTGGCCTAATACTTGGAAGGAAGAAGAAGAAGATAATCATTTTGGTATTCTTCCATCTTCCATTCTTTCAACGTGTGCTATCCAGCTCAACCTCTATTACTTGATGTATCATTGATTTAGTTCACTTTAGTGAACAGTTTTAATCTTAAAAACTAACCGGCTGAAATTCAACCTAACTATATTAGATCATTAATTGAAAGTGAACTATAAATAAATGATAGAATCTCCTTAATTAGCCTACTCATCTATATCTATATATAACTATTACCTATAGGCCCCTATATAACTTCAAAATTTAAAAGCCAATTAATGTAATGTCTAACCTTAGTAACAAAATGGTATCAGTAAAATTAGATGTTTCGTTAATCAGCTTCATGGAATCATAGTGAAAAGCAGTCTCTAGAAAAAGTTTAGGAAAAACTGCACTTAAACTAGCGTGAAATATATTCATAGTCCTATAGGACAACTGTACATGCGCCAAAGTTTATAGAGCCAGCGATAATCCACAATCGAACCACATATCGATTATCATCGACTACTAACCGTCGCTATGAAATTTAAATGACCCAAATCTATGTTAAAAAAATATATCAATAATATTAAAACTACCAAACGTTTATTAAAAATGGGTGTACACTTACTTATCACTCCCTAATGCTGATCCAACCAGCGATAACCCAAAACAGTGATAGAAAAATCATAGACCAAGTAATATACTTTGTGGAGAAAATAGCAGTTAGCATCACAATATTCTCTAACAGTGTCATAATATTGTGATTTGCATAATAATGTTATAAAAATTGTCTGAAAAAGTTAAATATATCAAATAATGTTAGTAAATACAGAAGAAGAGCTATAGTTCACAACAATATAACTGAAAAATCAAGCACTAGTAGAAGTGCAGTTGAGCCAAAGTTTAGATTACCTCGACCAATGAATTTTTCCAAGTTCTATAGAATCATAGTGCGAATGCTTAAAGAAACTTCCGCAAAACGGTGGGAATCTGTATGAGTAACCTTTGCAATTCACAAACATGTAAATAAGAAATGGATGTATAGCAACTTCCCTCTTTCTAACGTAATAAAATAAATTACATGCATATTATATAATGAAGTATAAACTAATTTGATGTTCACTAACTTGTCCCCTTGGAACAACAAAATGAAATGAGTGAACATCCATTTCTTAAAATATATTTTCGAATGTTGGTCATTCCAATTTCACAGATGTTTCTGTCATATAGTGGATGTTTTGGCTCAACAGTACATTACCTTTCCCTTAATTTTCCATAGTATATTCTTGTAATACTTTTACTCTACATACTTCTTCTGTCTTTTATAATATTTTAAATGTTTTTCAACATTACTTATAACATCCTTTTACAATTTTTAGGTATTTATTTATTTACGAGAAACATGGTAACATTACTACAATTTTTGGACAATATTGTGATACTCACTACCTATTTTCCCTCCTCCTTCCAATGTTGCCACCTTCAACAACTCAATTACACTGTTTTTAGTTTTTTTAGGAATTTACACTACTGTGAGATATTATTTATTTACATAAACTTTTATCACTCACATCATATTCTTCTTTTTAAACTAGTTTCGGAACTGAGGTAAAAAGTTCCAAAACTAGTGTAAAAAGAAGAATATGAGGTGAGTGATAAAAGTTTACCTGAATACACTATTTTTGTTAGGTTAGTACTATTTTTATTAGTGTTAATGTACTATACTTCAGTAAATAATATGCATATAATTTATTTTGTTAGGTTAGGAAGGGAGAAGTAAGTGTACATCCATTTCTAATAAACGTGCGAGAATTTATTTTGAAGGTTTTGCACTTGTTGCCATCTATTGACAGCTCTATAAACTTTCTGTAGGACTTCAAAGATATGTGGTTCCACCTAGCGACAGGTCTATAAACTCATGCACATGCACACTGTTATACTTACTTACTTACTTACTTACTTACTCACTGGCACTATCGAACCCGCAGGTTCATGGCCGCACGGACATAAGCTCTCCATACATCCCTATCCTGAGCTAATGCTTTCCAATCATTCCCTGTATAATCTACTTCCCTCAAATCATAGTTAATGTTGTTCTCCCACCTCATTCTTGGTCTACCAACTGGGCGTTTTCCTTCTGGCTTTCCTACAAGAAGTTTCCATGCACGTCTTTCATTCCCCATACGCGCAACATGTCCTGCCCATCGCAGTCTACGGGACTTAACTGTTCTTATTATATCTGGCTTCCTATAAAGACCATGTAGTTCATTGTTATGTAGTCTTCTCCATTCACCTGTCTGTTCATCTCTCTTTGGTCCAAAATTTTCCTAAGAACTTTATTCTCAAATACTCGTAATCTCCTTTCCTCCCTTAAAGTAAGAGTCCATGTTTCGCACCCATATAATATAACTGGTAGAATAATAGTTTTATATATTTTCAGCTTAACGTTTTTTGAAAGGAGTTGGGACATCAAAAGTCTCTGCAATGCATAATAGCATGCATTTCCAGAATTGAGCCTATGTTTAATTTCTTTGTGCATCTCATTCCTATTTGTGATTATTGTTCCTAGGTATTTGAATTCAGCCAATTCCTCAAAATTTCCCTCATTTGTCGTTAGCTGTCCATTTCCATTATATAATGTATTTCTACGTGTGACCATATATTTAGTTTTACTGATATTTACTTCCAGTCCTAATTTCTTAGTGTTACTCAATAGTGTGTGCGTGTTGGCCTTCAGTATCTCCTCGCTATCAGCCAGTAGTACTACATCATCAGCATTCTGTATAATTTAGAAAATATATTGGGAAAGGTAAAGTACTGTTTTCCCGAGGTTTCTTTAAGCGTTCATGCACATTCTACGATTCTGTAGAACTTTGAAAAAATCATTTGAGATAAATGTGACAATTTGCATATGTAGATAAACATTTAATAATTGTAAAAGAATGTTATAAGTATCGTTGCAAAACATTTAAAATAGTATGTAATGTTAGTGAAGATGGAAAAAGTATGTATAGCAACAATATTACAGGGGAATGTATGGTTATTCTGTACTACCGTGCCACCAGTGAATATTCAATTGGAGAACAAGTGACTTTTAGCATCATGTTGGCCAATGCGATAACACATGTACCCACTAGAGCCAGTTGCCAACATGTTTGTTCACATATAAGGGAATTCTATCACAAGAGTTTACCTACATTAGTGGGCAAGTTAATGTTAGTTTGGGCATGTTAGGGCAGAAAATGGGCGAGTTAATACATCAGATTACTTTAGCATTCACTTGTTTGGTAGCAGGTTTTAGTGATAAGTTGGCTATACTATCTGAGCAATGACTAATATACATTGATGACTAATGACTAATACAAAGAAGCAGTTCTCTGGAGTCAACTTTCTCATAAAGGAAAAGGCATTGTTCTCTACAGTGAATATACACCGGCAAATCAATGGATTCATGATCATCAGGGATTGTCTTGTTCTGAATGGAGAAAAGCAATTAAAATGCAAGCCAATGTATCGGCGATGTGTTCTTTGCCGGACAGGTCTAGGGACGATACCCTCTGTAGACGTCAATTTTCATAAAACGGTCTGCATGGGTATATTTGAGGCATGTCAAAACTATGTTTAAATTTTTGTTCTGTCCACTGCAGTTATCACTAAAAATATGCAACGTCTTCATTTCTGGTGCTTTTTTATTTTCTATATAATGCATGAGGCAACTTGAAATTTCAGCAGACCCTCGTTTTCCACTGCTCTCATCCCAAATGAACATAGAGGCATTTCTGGTTTTAAGATTGTGAATTCCAAAATTGTAAGTCCATAATTTCCGTTTATAGTACTGTATACCCACATGTATTTTAGGAGTGGGAAATACCTGCACTGCATGTCTATAGAAATGGCAGCAACTGTTGGATCTTGATTTTCTGTCATCTCTTTTAGCAATGTCTGTGCCATCTTAGCTATGCGTTCATGCAACATCTTCTCAGCTTTTAACTTACTAATTTGTTCCATGTCTGTATCTTCACTGAGAGTTTGTAATTCCTGTTTTGTCTTATCACAAAAATATGGGTGGAGCAAAACCAAGATTAAATTGAGAATTGAAAATGTGCCAGTAAAATGATTCGGAGACAGGGAGAGCGTCACTGTATTGTTCAATGAACCAGTCACAGTAAAATTCATACATTTTAGAAAGATTTAAGTCTGTAGGCAAGTATTTTCTGTGTGGGCTTTTAGCTCTACTATAATGACTTGACAATGCAGGGTAGTTATTGATGTGTTCCATTACCTTTGGTCTGTTCGAATCAGGTATTTTTCTAGTTTTCTCCTGATGACCACGTTGCTCTCTGACCTTATTGCGAACTATACAGAGTCTTTTTTCACTTAGTCCGTGAATGTTCCAGAAAGCAACAGTACAAACTTTGTAATTAACACATCCATGAATTACACTGTATTCTACTGTGCGCAATCTGTGAGAAGGCCTATCTTTTGCGCATGATTTCTTCACATCTACACTTTTCATTAACATATTCAAATAACTGTTCTATAGTTCATAGTCCTCTATTTTCCAAAATTCCTTAAATATTTCATCTATCTTATCCCTACCAACTTTCTCGAAACGACCACAACAAGGTTCCTCCACCTCTTTTGCTTTTACAACCTTTTTTGTTTTCACACTTAAATATTCTTGTCCCATATTTCTCTTCTTCTTAGACACATTTATTTTCCATTTACCTTTTTCAACAGAATGCTTCCTAGAATGACTGATGTTTTTGGAACTTAACTCAATGCCTGTGTCACTCATTATTTTGTGAAGAAATAATAAAATAATTATTTACACTAATAATGCACTTTTGAGCATCCAATAATTACACTAAAACCTTAATAACTGAATCAAGACTATCTAGAAGTTTACAAGATACTGAGAATGTATGTAATATCTAGCGTGTACAGTGAAAAAACTGAACGAAAAACCTATTCATCTGCACATCACGTTTGTAGAAATAATTAGACAATTATGGCAATGGAGATTTTATTCTCTTCCAAGGCGTATCAACAGTTCTTATTCAGAGTTTATATTGCAATAATAATAAAAAAATGTGATTTTTGTTGATACACCCATGCTATTCTAAGCGTCTAAATTTTAGAGCAGAGAGCTAAGGCTGAGGTTATATACTCTTTTCATGGTACAGTATTAAAAATATCCTGAAGCTAATTGACACTTGCTGTTTTCTGGATTTATGATTCTTTTCTTTGTGTGTGACCATAGCAAGCAATAATTGTTTCTTTTTGATCATGGTGAAGATGTCACACTTTTGTACAGGTCAAATATTTTGGTCTTGAATGATACACAATAGGCCTCAATATTATTCTTACAAATTATTCTTACATAAGTTAAAAATTATCATTAATAACAATTTTTTTTTTCAGGTGATGGACCACATCATTCTGCAGAGGAAATGGATGAAATTCGTCAAAGGAATTTAGCATATGAATATCTCTGCCATTTAGAAGAAGCAAAGAAGTTAGTATATTAGGCAAAAGTTATCTTCTTATCTTTTCTCCTGTATTCCCTTATTCTCCCCTATAATGGCATAACAGCCCAATGTTTAGCCTTAACCTCTCCGTTGTTAGGAATGGAAAAGGGTTTATAGTGGTGGTCTCCTTATTTTAAGGTTGATGGTGAAGAAGGGATTTGTTGGGCACCAGAATTATGAAAGGATTCCTCTTTATTTGAGGAATTCAGGTAGCTCAATGAGTCATGGTAGGCTGAGATGCTCTTGGTCTCGGTATACACAAGGATCTGGTGAGCACGGTTACGTGTTATTGAGAATGTAATACAAGTTGCAGATTTAAATTGATTTATTGACTTGTAAATACCTAGCTGGTACACACACAATTTTCAATGGTGCTACAACAATCGGTAGTTATCATATGGTCCCGTTTAATAGTATGCAGACTTTGATTTACTGTCAATTAATTAATAATCTCGTTCCCTATTCTTGTGGAAACTTCACTTGGAGGTTTGTTACTCAAACTTTATGACAATCACTTATACGAATTGTTGCATACGCGGCTGAGTCCAGCTACAAGGACTATCCAAAAATTTACAAGTCCCTACTTTTAGGGTGATGGGTCTGTGTGGCTACTGGTCGCGAATCCTATCAAGTCACTAAGTTGAGTAAGTTATGTTGGTGCCCAATAGCACAATAAGAAGTGCTTGTGTCCGTATTGGCACCGCAAGGGATATTTAGTTATCTCGCAATGAGGTGAATGTGCATTGTCTCCTTCCATATCTTGAGACCATATAATACAATACATATCCCCATTGGTGCACTTGTCTATAATTTTGGGATGATAGGATTCTGGACCATTTGGTTCGTTGTGATGTCACCAAGTTCTTTAGGGCCACCTCTCATCTATGGCCTGTACAGCTCAATCAAAAGTTTGTGCGGCATAGGCCTTGGGATTTCCCCGGTCATTGACTTTAGTGGGAGTTACACTTACAGCCTAAAACCATCTTTGTCTACGCCCACTTGGTAGAGTTGTTTATGTTAAGTCACGGTTTTCCAATATTCCCCAGCAATATATCTCTCATTGTGTTTACACTATCTGAAGTACAAGGTTTAAGCATTGTTGGTTCCAACTCTCTGAATAAAGTGCTTGTAATTCCCTGACGAAAAAAGAATTTTAAAGATCTTTGACTTATTGTGAATTTGTTTTGAGTCCGTCAGTATACAATAGAAGGGTTGTAGTCATCCGCCTCTCCCTGGATTGCTCATAACTGAACGTTTATTAATTCATCTTATCAATTCATGTGGATTATCTAATTTATGAATATTAATGATCTTATTGAATTCTACGTATATTTCCGTTTAAAATGAATCTACACAAGATATAGGTCCGCTGATTATTACTCTAATTAATCAATTGATGATTTATAAATTTACTTCCTTTCTCCTGATTTATTTATTGACTCAATTGTTCATTTGGGAAGGAGGCTGAGTAAATGACCGGCAACAGGAGTTACTAGACCAAGTTAATTTAATTACATCTTATTTGCCTACAGATGTCATGAATGTTATGCGGTCAACATATAGACCCAATGAGACATCTAGCAGGCAACTAAGGTATTACTAGGATGATGAGGTCAGTAAATTTTGCGTAGAGGCCTCTTTATTCAGACTTAAGGATCTTTTATGAGTCTAAAAATCTTCAGACTTGGAATCCATGGCTTAAAGTCCCTCCCGAAGGACTTGCTCCTTGGACTTTTCCATCCTAAAATATACATCGAACCCAGCCGGATTAGAACATACGACCCTAAAAAAAGTTATCTTACAGCCTTCTTTTTCTTTATTTCTCCCTTCTGCCTTTCAATATTGAGCTATTCATTTTCTTTAATTGCCTCAGTTCCCCATCATTCTCCTTAATTCTCAAATATCCCTTTTTGTTTGTGGATGGGTAAGCTGAATTTCTTTTTGTGCTAGTGCAATGTTGAATTTGC
This sequence comes from Diploptera punctata, assembly GCA_030220185.1. Classification (NCBI taxonomy): domain Eukaryota; kingdom Metazoa; phylum Arthropoda; class Insecta; order Blattodea; family Blaberidae; genus Diploptera; species Diploptera punctata. Next base: position 1,410,493 of record JASPKZ010003434.1, read on the forward strand.
TAAATATATATGTATTTTTAATTTATTAGTTTCAGTATGATAGGTAAATTTCTTGAAATGTTTTTCTTTGCTTGTTTATAGGGTGATATGGTCTCTAACCTGTTTGTTTCTTGAATTTTTAACTTTTGTTTTATTATCTTTTCATCAAAATAATTTTGTCTGGCTATAAAGTGCCGATTGTCTAGAAAAAAGTGGGAGCCTTAACCTCCTACTACCCCAAGGGCCTCCAGGTCTGTTGTGGGATCATGTTACTTACTATGTGTAATATATGGTTGTATGCTTTCATTTACTCCTCCCATCATCATTAAAATAGCTCCCATTCTAAACTTGATCTTTTTGGTCTCCATGCACCTTCCACTTTAGATCCAAATGTTTGTTTCACCTATTGTTCCTCGCCTATTCTAATCAGGTGTCCATACCATTCCAACTATTTCTTCTCTATTTGTTAACTGACAACTGTTATATTTCATTTCTAATAATTGAGTTTGTTGGTTTTTTCTACTGCTTTTCTTAGATACGAGGATTAGAAATATAATAATGGCAACACTGCTGTAGAGATACCATGTTACGGAAAACCCAATGATGTTGAATGATAGTACATGCCAGTTATATATACTTTCTTCAGAACATATAAACTCTCCTTTCCCATGTCACGCAAGCAAACTATCTTACAGAAGAATCACATGGTGCCATTGTTCTGTAAGGTAATGCAGATTCCCTTGCAAGCCTCATGAAGACCTTGATGACACTGCCATGGAGTATGAGCTCTGGCACATTCAATCTTTGTCCAATTCCATTGTTCTGTTTCAAAACATAGTGACAATACAACATTTGACTGCCAGCTAACATGAAGCCAGTTTCCATGCATGTGTGGGAAGAGACAGTTTATATGTTCTGAGGTAAGCTAGGTACATAACTGATGTGTGCTATCAGTGACACCATTAGGTTCTGTAACATGGCATCTCTACAGCAGTGTTGCCACCCTTGTATTATCCAAAGTCAATATTTTAAAATGTAGAATAATTTAATATGAATTTTATTTTAGTATAGTATTTGTAACATTTTCTTTTGGTGAAGAAGCATTATTTTATTCATCATCAGCGATTACAGACTGAATTTTCTCAAGTTGTCGGCCCTGATTCTTGATTCTTGCTCTCTCTGCCTCTGGTCCAATGAATTTACTAATGAGCTTGCTTTCTCTGGGAATTTCAAAATTCATATTTCTTTCCTTGTTCGTTTGTATGTAGATTTTTCCCCATATGGTGAGTCCATTTTTGTTTTCTATTTTAATAATTTTGTGTTTTTTTGACCAAAAGCGGGGATTCTTTGGATATTAAAGTTTCCTGGCATTTGTTTTATAGATGAGGAAAAACCCGGAGAAAACCTCTCCCAGGAAACCTGTCCTTACAGGGATTAAACCTTTGCATCACTATATGATGCAATAACTTTACTCGTAGACTACAGTGGTGGTTCAAAGTAGATTCCAACTGGAGATATTTCTTCATAAACATTCCTTGTCTGATAGTTGAATGCAGGCTTTCATGGCCGGTAATCATAATGTTGAGTGATTCCGGGTTATGTGGCCGTGGTCCATAGTTGGTGTTGATACCAGACGTTTCGCCCTCAACTGCAGAGGGCATCTTCAGTGGCGAGTGCTTCTAGGCGTGTTTCCTGGTCGGAAGATCTACTTAGAGTGAGCGCTGTGGACGTAGAGGACGTTGTATTAGTGGTGGGTGCAGGGTGAGTGGGCGTGGCTCTTGCTGATTGGCTAATGGTCGTCTCCTTGTTGTCACTGGTGTTAATGCATTTATTTTCTAGTGTATGAAACCAGGCCTTAGACAGTTTGATACCTTCCTCTTTTCTGTTAATATTTCCCTTATGCTTGTATATTTCTATAGCCTCTCGGTATAGTCTAGGGAAATAGTAGGAAGTTGTGGCTAAAATTTGTGTATCGTCGAATAGAATCTGGGTCCATTCATAATGGCATGTTCTGCTACAGCTGATTTATCCATTTCTCCTTGTCTGCAGTTTCTTTTATGTTCTGATAAACGGGTGGCTATACTTCTTTTCGTGGTCCCTATATATGATTTACCACACGAACAAGGAAGTCGATATACGCCGCAAGTGGAGAGAGGTGGCCGAGGATCCTTAGCTGAGCGAAGGCAGTCTTCTATTTTTCTTGTAGGTCTGTTTGTTTTTTATCTCTCTCTATTTGTATTCTGTTTTTGTCTATTACTTTAGTGTGTTCATTTTCTGACAATACACTAAGGTCTTCTAAAACATCACTTGAACTGGGACTTGACCCTGGATCTCTGATTCAAGGCTTCAAGTCCTGGTAAGATCATTAATTTTTGTTTCTTAAATAAAGCTCTATTAAGGATTGGAAAGTGTTAATTTAAATAAAAAATCATCAAACATTATAATTGTTTGTTGCTTAATGTTTTAATAGGTGGATGGAGGCTTTATTGAAAGAGGAATTACCACCAACAACAGAAATAGAAGAAAATCTACGGAATGGGGTCTACTTGGCAAGAATTGGTAATATTGTTGCTCCTGAAACAGTACCTTTAACAAAAATTTATGATATAAATCAGAAATTTTTTTAAGAGAGCTGGTCTTCAATACCGATATACAGACAATATCAATTACTGGCTGAAGTCGCTGGAAACAATTTCTTTACCATTGGTAAGTAGGTATAACACCTGAATGTAATACATTTCTTTTTCTACAGTTTTATTTATAAATAATGGTAATCATTCATTTTCATGAAAAAATGTTTTTACTGTCTTATAGTTCATTTACTTATATAGTTCATTTTATGCAGAATGTTGAGGTAGCAGATATTTAATATACATTCACCATGTGGCAGCAGTGCTATTGGTTGCATGGTGTACATCGTGGGTACTGCTAGATGAAGTCACTTTTACAATATCTATAATAAATAGCTGTAGGCATTTTCCCTAACATCCGGTCTCTACTAATGACCATTAAGATAAAATCATGTCTCATCAGTTGTAAACATTAGCTGCAGATCAGGATGTCCATTATAAATATTTTCAAGAAATCAATTCACAATATGTTTGCTTGATTTCTAGCACAAACCTTATTTTTTAATGACTATTTAACTCTTGCCCCAAAAGGTAGTGAATAACCAATCACATTTCAATGAATTTTGATTTACGACCAATCACAATTACTTCAGATATTAGGAAGTAACTTCATATATTATTGGAAATGTCTCTTGCAGTGGCATATATCCTGCATCTCTTAAACAAATTGACACATCATGCAGTTCAGTTTGAATAATTTTATGTAACTTTCTCTTGTATTGCATCCTTCAATTCTAAAATGTGGGGATTATTTTTTGTACACTTTATGTTTTAAGTTTCCTCAAATATAAAAATAATAGTAACTGAAAGTGGATAGCTTCAAATACTTGGGTTGTACTATCAGTAGTAACATGAACTGCAGTCAAGAAGTAAAGCAGAGGATAGCAATGGCAAAAGAAGCTTTTAACAAGAAGAAAAGCATTTTCTGTGGACCTTTGGCAAAAGAATTACGGAAGAGGCTAATGAAGTGCTTTGTGTGGAGTGTAGCATTATATGGTGCAGTGACTTGGACATTACGACGGAATGAGGAAAAGCCACTGGAAGCTTATGAGGTGTGGATACGGAGAAGGATGGAACATATAAAATGGAGAGACAAAATAAAAAATAAAGGTGTGCTAGACAGAGTGGGTGAAGTAAAAACAATGCTGAAACTCATAAAGAAGAGGAAAAAGAAATTGGATTGGCCACTGGCTAAGAAGAAACAGAAAGAAAGTTAGAGGCAGAAAAAGACATCAGATAATAGACAATATTAAAATAAATGGTTTGTATGTGGATACAAAAAGGTAGCTGAGTTAAGGAAAGAGTGGAGAATGCTGAGTTTGCAGTGAAAGACCTGTTCTTGGACAGAACACTATGCATCTTTGTATAAGATCATGGGATCTAGGGTACCACAAACCAATCTTCGAAAACTTCTTCTATGGCGTCCAATGAACGTTCGGCAGTATGTGGGTAGCACGTCTTGTTGAAAATAACCATATTGCTTTTTCTCGACTGCAAGTTGGTTGAAAAATGGAGGTAGTATTGTATTCACATACATATTCATATTAACAGTTTTATTATAAATATTGGCCCCGATTATTTGTCTCATACTAACACAAAACCTCTGCCTTATCACTTTTCAATGGGTCTTGGTGTATAATATGCAGATTTTCATCCCTCCAATATTATAGGTATTGAGAACTAATGACTAGAGTCCGGGTGTTAGGCACTTAAAAATTCAAAATAGGCAGGCAAAAAGGCACTAAAAATCATTAATATAGGCACTAAAAAATTCAAAATAGGCTCTTACAAAAAATTGACTGCAACATAAATTTTTACAGCCTTACGTAAAGAATATAAACATAGGCCCCTATGCTATCAATAGCATACGAAGATATCAGAGATGATTTTGGAACTTGTTTTGCCTTTTTACAAAGAGCATACTGTACTTATGTTTTGCAGTGTGTATGTGATGTGAAACATGGCACTTATAAACATAGGCCCCTATGCTATCAATAGCATACGAAGATATCAGAGATGATTTTGGAACTTGTTTTGCCTTTTTACAAAGAGCATACTGTACTTATGTTTTGCAGTGTGTATGTGATGTGAAACATGGCACTTCTTCGCGCAATTCACTGAAACCATCTATCTACTAGGTTGATGGCTTATTGCCACCCTTATCCTAAAATATTCTAACAGAATTTATAAAGAGAACACTTGAAAATTTGTATCCAATGACATTTGCCATGAAGTTTGTCCATTTCAATTGATTTCATTGAAAAACTAAGTTAATTTCTAGAAAAAATGGCAAATAGGCATTTATAGGCATTGTAAGCTGAAATAGGCATTTATAGGCAAAATGAACTTCATGGAAAACAACTCTAGGGTCGTTGGTATGAACTTATATGAAGTCACTTTTACAATATCTATAATAAATAACTGTAGGCATTTTCCCTAACATCTGGTCTCTACTAATGACCATTAATATAAAATCATGTCTCATCAGTTGTAAACATTAGCTGCAGATCAGGATGCCCATTATAGATATTTTCAAGAAATCAATTCACAATATCTGTTTGCTTGATTTCTAGCACAAACCTTATTTTTTAATGACTATCTAAGTCTTGCCCCAAAGGGGAGTGAATAACCAATCACATTTCAATGAATTTTGATTTACAACCAATCACAGTCATGTTTCACCTGGAATGTATCAAATAAGTTTATCATATTAAAGAAAGCTCCTCCTTTTTAACATTCTGAAAATAGGCCATAGCATTATTTTGCAGTGACTCTCTAAGAAATACATTGAATATAGCAATTTATATATTGATATATAAGAATCCTAGAATGCAAATGGCTCCCAGATTGTATATATAGTGCATGAATGTAAGCAGATACTGCTTGTGGGATATAATAGGAACACATTTCTAGCAATTGACTATACCACAATAAAAAAAACACTGTTTGCACTGTCTTAAACATATTATTTCTCAGGTATTAACGTTCCAGAAAAATATAATTGACATATTTACATCATATGACATCAGAAATTAATTAATAACCTACTATGTTGGTTATAAACAGTTTGATGTGTTTAATTTTTTCTCTACTAGGGTGCATTCTTACAATATTGCAATCCTTTGGCAATAAATATGATCTGGTAGCAGTGATGAACAAATGAAAACAAACATTTCTCACTTGTTTTAAAACATCGCAGTTTACATTAAATATATAAATATTTTAAAACAACTATATATAAATAATGATTTGTGAGTAAACAGCTTAATTTTATTCGTTAAATAGTCATAACAAATGCCACTCTTGATTTCCAAATTCTCTAGATAAATTCACTTGTCACTTCATGACTTCGTGAATTTATTGATAATTTGGAAATCACTTGTGGCATTACTTATGATAAAATATATATATACGATTTTCTACACCAAGCGATTATGAATATTAATATACTTATTTTATAAGGTCAATATTTTATTAGCCTGTTGGTTTATGAGCTGACCCACAAAATGTTTATTTCTTGAGCTAGCAAATGAAGAGATTTCTTTGGACTTAATTCTAATTGCACTGTAATATCTTGACATTTTTATACTCGTGGTTTGTTTTGTGTGTTTGGTCGGTATATTTATCAATGAACCCTCCATGCAAGGAAACACTGGATACAAAATACATCAGTGAGATTGTGATATGCCTGTAGGCCTAAGACTTAATTGGATGGAGAAGAAGACATTTTTATACAGTTAAAATTTGTTGTTTACACTCCCTAGTCTTGTCACAAACTGGACCTGTTGTATGCCACCTTTTCATTAACTTCAAAATACAAGATTGTAGGAATTTTCAAATTGGGATATTAGCGCACAAATATATTTGCTAAATAGTTTTCTTTACATAACATTCTGCTAGATAAATTCATTCTTTAATAGTATACATAATATTCTCACAAAATATATGGTGCAGCATAAGTCAGTTAGCAGAAAATGTAAATATATTATTTTCTGTAGCTTACATCTATACAAAAAAACAACTATCGAAGTTGTCCAAAGTGACATCCATTATTGTTTAAGCAATAGTAAAAGGTAAAGTGATCCCACTACAGGCCTCAGCAGGCCCTTGGGATAGTACGACGTTAAGGCTCCCACTTTTTCTGGACAATTGGCACTTGATGTCAGCCGGGTTGTCAGCCTTGCATGATGGCTGCCTTTACCCCCAGAACAAGCATCTGGTACTCATTTCTGTTAGAGGCTGAGTTGAGCCCACAGCCATATTGCTGCCAGAAGGTTTGGGTCAGTTTAAAAATCCTGATCCTACCGTGACATGAACCCTCGACCTTCCGGCTTGTAGTGCAGTGCCTTAACCATTACGCTATGGCGTGCTCGTTAAGCAATAGTGTTTGAGATTATATTCTGGAGGCCCCTTATTCAAATCCCAGTTTCAACTAATCTGATTTTTTTCCCCTATTGCAACCATGTGGAGTGGTTTACTGACTGTTTTTTGTGCAACACATTAATTTTCAAATTCAACTGAATCAAGATATGAGGGACATACTGAAAGTCATGAGCAACATTTTTTTAAACAATCATAATATTTATTTTAGACAAACCAAGTACACCATGTTAATCTACAGACCTTTGTGCTATTTTTCAACATAGACTCCATTTCTTTGCACACATTTTGTCCAGCGTTCTACAAGCTTGAAAATTCCCTTATGATAGAAGTCCGTTCCAGCTGCTCGAAGACACTGATGCACTGCTTTCCGAATATCCTCCAGCGTCTCGTAGCATTGGCCTCTCATCTGCTCCTTCACAGAACCGAAAAGATGGTAGTCGGTGGGTGCCAAATCGGGACTATAGGGAGGATGTGGAAGAGTTTCCCATCCAAATGTCCTGATCTTCTCCACAGTGGCACGAGCAGTGTGAGGACACGCGTTATTGTGTTACAGAATGATCTTCCTTCCAGGGCGTTTGTTGTGCAATGCACGACGCAGCTTCACAAGTGTCTGGATATATAGCGGGCAGCATTTATCGTTTGTCCAGGTTCAAGAAATTCAACCAGAATGCAACCTTGCCCATCCCAGAAGACGCTGCCCATAACTTTCCCAACAGATTGTATTGTCTTCGCTTTTTTCTTTGATGGCGAATTCAAGTGGTTGCCATTCCATACTCTGGCATTTTGTTTCAGGCTCGTAGCGATGAAACCAGCTTTCGTCACCTGTCACAATACTCCTCAAAAAATCATCACCTTCATTTCGAAATCTCTGAAGAAGGTTATGGGTGATGGTTCTTCTCTGAAGTTTGTGGTCTTCACTCAATAAACGTGGAACCCAACGGGCACTAACTTTTCGGTAACCTAAGCTGTGAATCATTTCTTGCACTGCACTGTGTCCTACTGCAAGTTTTGTAGCGATTTCATTCACTGTGATAAGCCTGTCGTCTCTAATGAGCGCATCAACTCTTTCCTTGTTGCAATCCGTGGAGGCAGAGCGTGGGCGACCGCTACGAGGCTCATCTTTGATACTCGTGTTCCCATCTTTAAAATGTTTCACCCATCTCCTAACACTGCTGGCACCCATGCAGGCATCTCCGTAAGCACATTGAAGTCTTTGGTGAATATCAACAGCAGATTGTTCCTCTTTAACAAGGAATTCAATGACAGCACGCTGTCAAAACGAAACATTTATGTCTGCCATTTTGGAAACACTGCATGTGGTCACATGATAGAAGCTATGACACCACAAAAGGCAATGTTGTGGTATAAAGTCTGTAGATTACGATCCTGCAGTTGTTTTTGTTACATTGTTGAAATTTGAATTTTAACAATGGGTTGCTCACGACTTTCAGTATGACCCTCGTATATTCCAACTCAAGACTTTGTACAGGACATATCTTGACCAAAGCCCATTGTACAGAACACATTTTTTCTGCCTTTTGGCCTGTAAAATAAGCATTTTTCGTTAATTCAACTATTTGTATTTTTTAAAGAGAAACAATTTTGTCTGAACTTGAAATTGAACCCAAGATCTCTGGTTTTATACATCAGCACACTGACCATTGTGCTATCCAGGCTTCCTTGTTTAAATACAAAATTTTCTCTCTCTTATACATAGCCACTGGATAGCATAATAATCAGTGCATTGCTATGTAAAACCAGAGAGAGGTCTTGGGTTCAATTCCTGGTTCAGGCAAAAAAAAAATTCTCTTCAGAAATGATTTATCATTCAATCTGAGTGTAAAAATTTACATACATCATAGTCATCTCTGATATATAACCACTGGATAGCATATTAATCAGTGCATTGCTATATAAAACCAGAGAGAGGTTTAGGGTTCAATTCCTGGTTCAGGCAAAAAAAAAATCTCTTAAAAATGATTTATCATTCAATCTGAGTGTAAAAATTTACATATAACATCAAAATCGTCGACAAATTTGATATGGAATTCATGATAAAAAGGTTGAAAAACACATATGAATCATGGGGTCTCACAGTAAATCTACAAAAAACAGAATATCTGGCAATAAATAGCAATGAAAGAGAAAATTTAATATTGGAAGAAGGAATCCAAATAAAGCAAGTGAAACAAACTAAATATTTGGGAATGATTATGGATAACATCGAAGGTATAGGAAAAGAGAACATAAAACATAGAATTGAATTGAGTAGCAAAATAATATCATCATTAAATTCCATATGGTGGGATAAGCATATTTGGAAAGACACAAAAAAATATATTGGTAAAACATTGGTGGAATCTGTTGCAATGTACGGAAGTTAGGTATGGACAATCAATAAGTACTACAAAAATAGACTAATAGCTCTAGAAATGGATTATTTACGAAGAAGTGCCAGAAAGTCTAAATTAGAACGTGTCACAAATAAGGAAATTAGAAACATAATGGAAGCAGAAGAAAGCATAATTGAAAGAATTGAGGAAAAGGAATTAAAGTGGTTAGGACATGTTTTAAGAATGGAAGATGAGCGATGGCCGAAGCAACTATATGAATGGCATCCAAACAGAAAGAAGAAAAGAGGAAGACCAAGGTTAACATGGAAGGAAAACATGAAGACAGTAATGCAGGCTAGAGGGCTAAGCATCGAAGATGCCCAAGACCGTAGGCTTTGGAGGTTTGGCATGCGAAGACGGCAGCAGCTGTAAAAACCCGACGATAGATAGATAGAAAATCGTCACTGGATAGCATAATAATCAGTGCATTGCTATGTAAAACCAGAGAGAGGTCTTGGGTTCAATTCCTGGTTCATCATCATCATCATCACTCCAGGGATTAGGCAATTGCCCGTTCCGACTTCATAATGCATCAGCCCAACGTCTTCTAGGTCTTCCAACATCACGCCTTCCTCTTGCTTGATTCCTGGTTCATGCAAAAAAAAATTCTCTTCAAAAATGATTTATCTTTCAATCTGAGTGTAAAAATTTACATATAACACCATAATGATAGCTTTACAGCTGTAATAATAGTATTAATAATTCCATGATAAAGTCTTCTTGAATTAGAAGCAACCCAATTGTGTTGTTAACAAAGGTTTGCGCTACAGGGAAATGGGGTTTTATAACAGAGAAAAATTTGTTTGAACAGGGACAATGATCAGTGAGTTAGTGCATAAAACCAGAGGTCTTGCATTCAGTTCCTGGTTCAAACAAAAGTGTTATATGATATATTGTTCAATCCAAGTGTATAAATTTACATGTAACATCATTTAATATAATAAATTTGGGAATTTTAACATTATGAGATTTATTAATAAGAATCAAATGTATCGTGAATTCTTCTTACCTCATACTTCTATGTTTTTTTAAACACAGCATCGCAGTATCGGCAAACAATCTTCACCATCGTCAGCTGTTTTCACGACTCATGAGTTGTAAGAAGAATTCACGATTCATTTGATTCTTATGTAACATCATATTTGTATTTTATTTAACAATTCTCTTTTAACAACTAATGTATTAGTATCACAATTCAAATATGGATATGAAAGGCCTGACAATTTTGTTCAGAGGTCTCTTATTTCAGGTTTGAGGTTCTTTTACGTACTGTAAATCTATGACAAAGGAAGCTAAGATTTTTACACTTCTAAAAATTAATTGAACTCGTCCATGTTTGAATCCATAATCCTCAGAACTAGAGGCAAGTATGGGTACCACTAGTTAATTGCATCAATGTTTTCATGTTCTTCAAAATGGTCTCATAGTAATTGTCCCACTTTTTTAGAAAATTGTAAATTTTTCTATAAAAGCTAAAGTGATCTCACTGCAGCCCTTAGGAGGCCTTTGAGGTAGTAGAAGGTGAAGCTCCCACCTTTTAGATAATTGGCACGAGATGTCAATTGGGTGTCAGCCCTGGGTGACTTATTTATTCACAGTACAAGCATCTAATATTCATTTCAGTTAGAGGTTGAGTCGACCCCAGGCCTATGGTGCCGACCAGAAGATTTAGGTCAGTTAAAAATCGTGATCCTATTGGGTCTTGAACCTCCTACCTTCTGGGTTGTAGCTTATTGCCTTAACCAACAACACTACAGCATGCCCCCAATTTTTCTATAATTAATTTAAAAAAATCATCTAACTTGATAACACTTTTGGAATCCATTTTATTAGTTATCAATTTTGCTAATTTTAATAAAAAAAAACATTTAGTTGAAGAGAGGTTATGTCTATAATGACATGAACCTCTGGGTTCGACAATGCTTGAAAGTTAGTTAATATTAAAATAAACTTTGAATGGTTTACTGTTTTGATTTTACAGACTTTTCATCCAGAAACAACTGATGTGTATGATAAAAAGAACATGCCTAGAGTTATCTACTGCCTTCATGCCTTGAGCACTCATCTTTATAAACTTGGCAAAGGACCATTGATACAAGACTTATATGGAAAAGTAAATTTTACAGGTGTGTAAATAAATTTTATTATCCCTAATTGAGTCTCTTTTAAATTACCAATTAGCATCTTGAAATTGGCAATATAACTTACAGAGAATCCAATAGGATGCTCGGACCTTTGCTTGTCCCTTCCAACTAATGAATTGATTACCGCAAGGCACAAACACTTATCTTCAACACTGTTATATATGTTAATCATAATGTTTTTTGGGCGAATAAATAAATAAGGATATATGGTCTACACACAGCTCAAATATAATGCCATACAATTTTTGTTGATGAAATGACTTAAAAATCAGTTTATAAAAAAGAGGTGGACACTATAATAAATTATAAGTTTATGAATGAGTTGGAGAAAAAGTTTTTGATATCTCATCTCAAAATGTTGTGTGTTTTCATGATCCGGTTGCAGAAGTACAATTTTACTCCCAAAATTTGATCTCCAAGTTCATAAAATCAACACCCGATGGCAGTTCAGAAGATGGTATTAATGGCAAAATTTTGACAGTTGGAGTTTGACTGAAGATGGAAGTAAAATTGTACTTTTGAAACCGGTATCGTGATAATATGCAACTTTATTAAGTGAGATATTAAAAACATTTTCTCCAACTCATTCATAAATGTAAATACCTCGAAGTGTTACCTCCCACTTTGATTCTGATTAAATTATAAATTATTACTTTGTTCTTAGTCTTCCTCAATTATTAGCTGTATAATTTTTAAAGAGGCCTTTTGAAAGCAAATTTTCATCTTCTGTTGATTGCCTCTTTAAAAATTATATGGCAAATAGTTGAGGAAGATGGAAAAACAAGATACTCTATAATTTAAAAGCTTTATATAGTGAAATACCTCAATGGAGATTCAAAATGCGTTTGAAAAATTATAAATTAAATGTACAGAGTATAAAGCTTCAATAATTTTTGTTAATACTGAATAACTTGTAAGTAATGAAGTATCATGATAGCTGTATTTTTTGATTTTCTGTAGGGATGCTCTTGAGCCTGAGAGTATACATTTTTTTTTATGTATTTCTGGTCTATACAGGACATTTTCTAGGGCAGATTTAATGGCTGAAATGTCCCCATCAAAGTTTTTAGTAAATTGTCCTAATGGTTTATATTGACAAAATTCTTCACAATATATATTTAATTTTAGGAAGTTATATTTTGAGGTTATTTTAATTATATTATTTTTAGTCTGAACATCTTACCTCAATATTAATGTTGATTTGTTCTTGGACATGTTTCAAAACAATTCAGTCTGGGAAAGCTGACGATAAAACAGAATTGTTTTGAAACATGTCCAAGAACAAATCAACATTAATATTGAGGTAAGATGTTCAGACTAAAAATAATATAATTCTTCACAATATATTTGAAATCCTGTTTTCTATGTGAGCTGTCTATTTATATTCTGCACCATGTTTATTTGGGGTAAGTTACATTTAAGGTTTTGAGTGCTATAATTTTTAGGAAATCAGGAGGATCATTCTTTTTATCAATTGCATTTTCCATTTCAAGTTTTATCTTAACACCAACATATTCTAGTAGGTTGGTATTTGAAGCAAGCAATTATGTGTCTATATAGAGAGAATCTTACTTATTTCTTCATTTTATTTGAACTGTGAAACTAGGGTTTGAGTTTTCAGTCGGGATATATTGTTTCTTGGTTGGCAAAATCATTAATTTTTTAATATACTGCAGTTTAATTTTGTGCCAACTTTGTGGATTTAATTTCATATTTCATTTTGAATGACAAACTCTGTTATATACAGCATAGTTATATACTAGGGTTGTCATAACAGCTCCTGTAATTATCCTGAGGGATATTGAATGCATTATTTCCAGTTTATCTTTTAATATATCAAATGTCTCAGTGCCATAGCTGCCTAACCCACAATTAAAAAAAATTATGCTTTTCCCAGTAATAGCATCTCTGTCAGAGCCACATCTGCATCCGTATAACATTTTTGTGTTAATTTTAACTCATCCATAGTGTTATAGGCAGATGTGGCTCTAACAGAGATGATTATTTCTAGTGCAATTACAGGGAAAAGCATAATTTTTTAAAATGTGGGTTAGGTACCTATGGCACTGAGGCACTTATTTATAGATGAGAGTACTTGAGCTCCATTATAGAGGATTTTGTTTTATGTAGCTTTTATGTTTTGTTCAGAAGATCAATTGTGCCTGTCCATTTGACACCAGCCAGATGTTTTAGAAGATTATTTTTCCTTCTTACTTTTTCATTTATATTATTTACATGTGCAGTGAATGTTAGCTTTTTTATTTAGTGTGATTCCTAGATATACAGTGTTCCCTTGCTTTTGTAATAGCTAGACATTATTTTTAGATGGATTTTATATGTATTATTATCAATGTAGGTGTATAAATTTGACTTTGAACACAGTACAAAGGAATCTTCAGAGTTTTTCATCAAATTTTTTAAACATTCTTTTATATCCTATTGATGTGGATAAATTAAGAATACAATTTTTATTTTTAGATGAAGAAATTGATGCTGTAAGATTAGAACTGAAGAAATATGGCATCCAAATGCCAGCTTTCAAGAAAATTGGTGGTATATTAGCAAATGACTTACAAGGAGATACAGCAGTTTTGCATGCTGCTATTATAGCTATTAATGAAGCAGTTGATAGAAAGGTAATTTTTTAACTTTAATTTGAAATTCATTCAGAAATGACATTAGATAATTTGGGATGATATCACTTGAAATGTGTGATAAAGATCTTGTGCATGTGAATTCAATCAGCTTTTGATGCATATAATTAGATACATATGAATTAACCCTTAAATTGGCAATGTATCCTATAAGATACATTAATTTCATTTATTTAATATTGTTTATAAAACAATGGAAAACAAATGAGTAGAAATTGATATATTAAATTTGGGAATTTTTAACATTGAGGTTCAATTCATAAGAATTAAAAGAATCGTGATTATTTCTTACCTCATACTTCTATGTTTTTTTAAACACAGCACTGCAGTATCGGTGACCTCTTATCACCGTCGTCAGCTGTTTTCACGACTGTCAATTTTTTCTTTTGTTGATAATTATCCAAACTGCCATCTGGTGTTCTTTTTAAGGAATTATTTTCTAAACTGCCATCTGGTGTTCTTTTGAATGAATCATTTTCTAAACTGCCATCTGTTGTATTTTTGAATAACTCTGTAATCAAGCTCGGTTCGTCTGGAATTTTGGAATTTCGAAGTTCATGGTTCTAGTATGGTTTTTTGAATATATATTTTTTCCCAAACTGTTAAATCCAAAGGTTTAGATAGATTGTTTCAAAAGTTTTGCTTCTTTTTCAATCCTATGATGTTCTAATAAACTATGTGCTGCTATAGCTGATTTTTCAATTTCTCCATTCTTTATGTTTCTGAAGTGATATTTTTTACGAGTTTCCAAATTCCTTTTTGTTTTTCCTATATATATATATATATATATATATATATATCCTGTTACAATCTTTGCAATCAATTTGATAGATTCCAGATTTTTTGTTGTCTGGGGTGTTAAATTTATTATTAGTTAACAGAAGATTACCCAGGCTGAATTTGTTAATGTTATATTAAATTTTCTGAAAATTTTTTGAAACTTATTATGAACTTCAGGACGGTAAGTAAAATTCAAGAAATTTACTTACCATCCTGAAGTCCACAATAAGTTTCAAAAAATTCTCAGAAAATTTAATAAAACATTGGCTCCAATTAACAAATTCAGCCTGGGTAATCTTCTGTTAACTAATAATAAATTTAACACCCCAGACAACAAAAAAATCTGGAATTTATCAAATTGATTGCAAAGATTGTAACAGGATATATATAGGAAAAACAAAAAGGAATTTGGAAACTCGTAAAAAAGAACACTTCAGAAACATAAAGAATGGAGAAATTGAAAAATCAGCTATAGCAGCACATAGTTTATTAGAACATCATAGGATTGAAAAAGAAGCAAAACTTTTGAAACATCTGTCTAAACCTTTGGATTTAACAGTTTGGGAAAAAATATATATTAAAAAAAACCATACTAGAACCATGAACTTCGAAATTCTGAAATTCCAGACGAACCGAGCTTGATTACAAAGTTATTCTAAAATACAACAGATGGCAGTTTAGAAAATGATTCATTCAAAAGAACACCAGATGGCAGTTTAGAAAATAATTCCTTCAAAAGAACACCAGATGGCAGTTTGGATAATTATCAACAAAAGAAAAAATTGACAGTCATGAAAACAGCTGACGATGGTGATAAGAGGTCACCGATACTGCAGTGCTGTGTTTAAAAAAACATAGAAGTATGAGGTAAGAAATAATCACGATTCTTTTAATTCTTATGAGTAGAAATTACTCAAATTTGTGTCAAATTTCACAATAATGTACAATAATAACTAACAGTTTTACATGATATTGTTTCCACTGCGGTCTAGAACATTTAAGTAGCTGGTAGGAGAAATCGTCTTTCCATAAGTTGCAGGTTAAGAGGACTGAATTTTACTGTATGATTAACATTTATCATAATCTCCCTTCATTAGAGTGTTAAATGTAGGTTCAGAAATTGTTAAAACATGAGGAACAAATTTAAAATTTAAGTCAAAATAATATTGAGAAGCTAAAGCTGTTACTTTGATAGAGTAAATTAATGAACACAGCTAAATCATTGTAATTAATGGTAAAGAGAAATTTTTTTTATGCTTGGATGGGAATGTAGCCTGAGTTAGCTTAGCACGGAAAGCTGAAGGTTCGGGGTTCGATTCCCAGGTCAGGCAAAAATTTTTCTTTTTTTAATTTTTATAGGAATTGATCACTATGAGGTTTAATTTATGGTGAAATTAAATGTTTCTTACCTCTCCTCATATAAATCTTCTAAGTAGATCGCGATTTCGAGACCATAATGGTCTCATCTTCAGTACAATCTTGACGACTGATGTTATGTCGATCGGACGAAACTCTTCTTCCCTCTGTTGGTGGACCGATGAACCTCTGGATCAGGTCAAATTTTGCAGGAATTTCGAAGTTCATAAGTTTTCCTTTGTTTTTCTGAATGTGGATCTTTTCCCAAACCGTGAGTTCCTTTTGTTTGTCTATTTGTTTAATTAGACTGGCTTTTGATTCAATTAAATGTTTTTCGGACCTGGAATTTATCAGATCAAATGCAGGGATTGTGACAAAATTTATATTGGAAAAACGAAAAGAAATTTGAAAACAAGGGTGAAAGAACATCTTAGAAACATAAAAAATGGAGAAGTGGAAAAGTCAGCAGTAGCTGCTCATGCTTGGTCCGAAAAACATTTAATTGAATCAAAAGCCAATCTAATTAAACAAATAGACAAACAAAAGGAACTCACGGTTTGGGAAAAGATCCACATTCAGAAAAACAAAGGAAAACTTACGAACTTTGATGAAATTCCCGCAAATTTTGACCTGATCCAGAGGTTCATCGGTCCACCAACAGAGCGAAGAAGAAGAGTTTCTTCCGATCGACATAACATCAGTTGCCAAGATTGTACTGAAGATGAGACCGTTATGGTCTCGAAATCGCTATCTACTTTGAAGATTTATATGAGGAGAGGTAAGAAATTGTTTATTTTTTATTATTTCACTCACCTCATACTTCAAAATTCATAGCAAACCCAGGGTTTCTTCACATCATATGTGACATTCTCAATGCTGTGTCACGTTCACAACTGATGTCCAACGGCCTTCTATCCTGCAGACTGACCTCCATGCCATCTGGTGACCGACCAAAGAATTTCCAAATCAGTCCTCTCTCCTTATAACCGGGTATTTCAAAATTCATAGTTGTATTTTCATTCTTGCATATGTAAATTTTTTCCCAAATTGTTAGTTCCTTCGGTTTTTCCAATTTTGTTTTGGTTTCTATTCTGTTTTTCTGACCAGGCATGTGCAGCTATTGCAGATTTTTCGGTTTCTCCATTTTTAACATTTCTGAAGTGTTCTTTTAATCTTGTATTTAGATTCCTTTTTGTTTTTCCTATGTATATATTTTCACAATCTTTACAATTAATTTGATAAATTCCCGATTTTTTGCAGTTTTCAATCTTTTCATTTTTGTTGGTTTTTATTAAATTATCTAAGCTGTAATCATTTTTCGGTGCTAATTTAATGTTGAATTTGTTGAAAATTTTTTGAAACTCGTCAAATACTAAAGGATGGTATGTGAACTTCTTGAATTTTTTGCCTATATTTTAGAAGAATACTTTCATTAATGATTTTTTGTTCTTTGAATTTATTTATTTTCTTGTGTATCATCTTCTTTTGAAAACCATTATCCTTCGCAATTTTTATGATGTGTTCTTTCTCTTTATTGTAATTTTCTTTGCTCATGGGGACATTCACAAGTCTGTGTGTTAAACTATTAAATACTGCCTGTTTGTGTGAAAAATGGTTAAATCCAGTAGCTTTTATATAATAGTCGATGTGAGTTTCTTTTCTGTAGATTCCAAATTCTATTTTCTTTTTTTCTTCATTCCTAATTTTTTAAATTGATTAGGAATGAAGAAAAAAGAAAATAGAATTTGGAATCTACAGAAAAGAAACTCACAACCACAATTATATAAAAGCTACTGGATTTAACCATTTTTCACACAAACAGGCAGTATTTAATAGTTTTAACACATAGACTTGTGAATGTCCCCATGAGCAAAGAAAATTACAATAAAGAGAAAGAACACATCATAAAAATTGCGAAGGATAATGGTTTTCAAGAGAAGATGATACACAAGAAAATAAATAAATTTAAAGAACAAAAAATCACTAATGAAAGTACTCTTCAGACAGATAAAAATATAGGCAAAAAATTCAAGAAGTTCACATACCATCCTTTAGTATTTGACAAGTTTCAAAAAATCTTCAACAAATTCAACATTAAATTAGCACCGAAAAATGATTACAGCTTGGGTAATTTAATAAAAACCAACAAAAATGAAAAGATTGAAGATGGCAAAAAATCGGGAATTTATCAAATTAATTGTAAAGATTGTGAAAAGATATACATAGGAAAAACAAAAAGGAATCTAAATACAAGATTAAAAGAACACCTCAGAAATGTTAAAAATGGAGAAACCGAAAAATCTGCAATAGCTGCACATGCCTGGTCAGAAAAACATAGAATAGAAACCAAAACAAAATTACTTAAACAATTGGAAAAACCGAAGGAACTCACAATTTGGGAAAAAATTTACATATGTAAGAATGAAAATACAACTATGAATTTTGAAATACCCGGTTATAAGGAGAGAGGACTGATTTGGAAATTCTTCGGTCGGCCACCAGATGGCGCAGAGGTCAGTATGCAGGATAGAAGGCCGTTGGACATCAGTTGTGAATGTGACACAGCATTGAGAATGTCACAAATGATGTGAAGATACCCTGGGTTTGCTATGAATTATGAAGTATGAGGTGAGTGAAATAATAAAAAATAAACAATATTAAAAAACCTCATAGTGTTATTTCCTACTATATAACTTAATAGAGGTAAGAAAATTTAATTTCACCAAAAATTTTTCTCTTTACCGTTGATTAGAATTTAAGGTCTTCTGGGAAGCAGAAGAGGAATAAAGAAGAAATACCGACAACCTGGAATGAAGGAATTATCTGTCCTGTGTTCAAGAGAGGAGATAAACTGTTATGCAATAATTACAGACCTATAACTCTCTTGAACATAGCATACAAGATTTTTGCAATTATATTAAACAATAGACTTTTAGAAATAATAGATGGGAAAATGAGTGAGGCCCAAGCAGGATTCAGACCAAACAGATCAACAATAGACAATATCTTTGTAATGAAACAAATCTTTGAGAAATGTCACGAATACAATATTAACTTATATAATATATTTGTTGATTACTCCCAAGCTTCTGATACTGTACATCGAAACAAAATAATTGAAAGTCTAAGTGAATATGAGATACCTCAAAAATTAATAAAATTAATAGCTTTAACCTTGATAGATACCAAAGTAAGATTAAAATGTAGCAACGCACTCAGCGATGCGATTGGAGTAAACTCTGGGGTCAAATAGGGAGATCCTTTATCTATGACATTATTCTGTGTAGTAATGGATATGGTCTTAAAACGACTGGATCTAAGAGGAAATATTTCAACAAGACTAAAACAATGTCTTGCATATGCTGATGATGTAATAATAACAGCAAGAACAAAAAATTCCCTACTGGAAACCTTTGACAAATTAAGAAATGAAAGTATAAAATATGAGCTTGTAATCAATCTAAATAAAACAAAATATTTAAGATGTATGAGAAATAAAACAAATTTGACTGAACTAACTATAAATAGTGACTGTATTGATCAAATTAACTCCTTTAAGTACCTAGGCACAGTACTAAACGATAATAATACTCAAAGTTAAAATTGGGAAACACATTATTATTTATTAATTAGATAATAATACTGTTGAAGAAGAAATCGAAACAAGAATATTGCAAGGGAATAAAGCATATTTTGCTAATTTCGATATATTCAAAAGCAAATTAATATAAAAAAAGTTGAATTCAAATTATATACAGCAATAATAAGACCAATCATATGTTATGGAGCTGAAACCTGGGTACTAAAAGAAGCAGATAAATTAAGACTATTAACGTTTGAGAGGAAAATATTTAGAAGAGTGCTAGGTCCAGTAAAGGAAAATGGAAATTGGAGGTTGAGAAGGAATGACGAATTATACCTCAAGAATAATAAAGAAAATATAGTTAGTTTCATCAAATCCAAAAGATTACAATGGTTTGGACATACACTAAGAATGCCAAAGGGAAGATTGCCGAATGATATTTTGAATTGGAAGCCACAGGGAACAAGACCAAGGGGAAGACCCAAGGATTGATGGGAAGATGACGTAATTGAGGATTTGAGAGAGATGGGGATTTTTGATTTGAAATCTACTGCACAAGATAGGAAGAAGTGGCGTAAACTGGTTGAGAAGGCCAAGACATTCCACTGGAAGTCGTAGAGCCTGACGAAGAAGAAGAAGAAGGGAAGCAGAAGAAAATGATGCAAGCCAATTCAAAGATTCATTAGAATCATTATCATTAAATAACAACAGCCGCAGGTTTACTGATATGGACAATTACAATAATTTTTCTTTTTCATAGGTTTGCTTATTTATGGTTGCTTTAAGTGCTAGTGATTTTAACATGACTTTCTCTCACAATTTACTGTATGACACTGTTCTCTCAATAAGTTGTTTAATATATGAATACTTTACAGGATTATTTAAACATATTGGAAGCACTAAGTAATCCTGCTGCAAGAATTCAAAATGTCTTTACTTCGTGTGCCATAGTGTATCAGGATTTTTTACGGGAGGCCAAACGAAATAAAATAGAAGATGCTCTTAATAGGGTAGGTATTGGGCTGTTCAAATGTCTTTTATTCTTCAATCAAAATTTGCTGTTTTTAGTTTTTAAATTAAGTGTATGTGCTACTGAAATACAGTTGTTTACAAAAAAAATTCAAGTTATGACTCAATAGGGCAATTAATATGTTAATATAATGATGTTGGGAATTTTTACATTGAGGTTTTCCTAATAAGAATCAAATGAATCATGAATTCTTCTTACCTCATACATCTATGTTTTTTAACACACAACTGCAGTATCGGGAAACATATCATTCCCATTTTCAGCTGTTTTCACGATACTGCAGTTCTGTGTTAAAAAACGTAGATGTATGAGATAAGAAGAATTTTCGTAATCAAAGTTTTCATGCTTTCAATTCGTAAAATAGATCTATATGCAACTGAATTACAGTTGCTTAAAAAAATATTGAAGTTTTTGATGACTTGTAAGAAACTGGAAATCAAATTAGTATTGAAGGGGAAAGTGCTAAACTGGTTCTGATTAGACTTTTATATGTATAAAGTCCACTTTTGCATTAATGTATTTTAGCCCTCTTTATAAAAGAGAATGCTTATTCTATCTAGCAGGGAATTTATTAACTACAAGTTATTGCATCATATTTTTGTAAAGGAAACATTATATACTTCATTAGGGTTGGCAAATCTAGGAATGTCTAAAACTCTTCCAACCTGCTTAATTCCTGATTGACTAGGCCTACAATATGGCCATAGTGCATAATTAATTACATATAAATTCATGATTGTTTAACAACTTTTCCCCTCCAATCCTGATGTCATTGCAATATAACCAACATTTGAATAATGTAGAATATTTAAAGAGAAAAATTGGTCTAGAGAACCAAGGTCCCAGGTTGAAGTCCTGGTTTGAGCGTTTAATTTTTCTCTTTAAATATGATTTATCCATCATTGAGATGTATGAAATGAATAATAAAAACATATAATGTAGAATATTTTGGAACATGTAGTGGAAGAATCCTTATCGTCATTTCATTTAATGATAATTTCATTTTAATTAATTTAATTTGCATATTATTATGCAATATGTATGTCATATAGTTCACTTTTGCATGCAATTTAAGGTGTCAAGTAGCTGCCAGAGATGTGATTAACATTCCATAGAACCATCTCGATATGCATGTGCATGAACACCTGCTTCTATACTCGTAAAAAGGGTATTCACAGTATTACGTAACTTTATATTATTTTTAGTGTGATCATCTTACCTCAATATTAATGGTGATTTGTTCTTGGACATGTTTCAAAACAGTTCTGTTTTATCGTCAGCTTGTCCAGACTGGTTTGATTTATGTTGCACACCCAGGATGTCGATGTCAGCTCCATCCTGTGGTTGGCCAAAGAACCTCCAAACAAGGTCACTCTCTGTCGGTATTTCAAAATTCATAACTCTGTTTTTGTTCTTCTGAATATAGATTTTTTCCCAAATAGCTCTTTTGTATTTTCTAACTGTTATAATAATTTAGTGTCCGAATTTATATTATGTTTTTCAGACCAAACATGAGCAGCAACTGCAGATTTTTCTATTTCCCCATTTTTAATATTTGTGTGTTCTTTGGTTCTAATTTTTAGGCTTCTTTTTGTTTTTCCTATATATATATATATATTTATCAAATTGAATGCATGGGTTGCGAAAAGATATATATAGGAAAAACAAAAAGAAACCTAAAAATTAAAACCAAAGAACTCATAAGAAATATTAAAAATGGGGAAATAGAAAAATTTGCAGTTGCTGCTCATGTTTGGTCTGAAAAACATAATATAAATTCAGACACTAAATTATTAAAACAGTTAGAAGGATCGTAACAGGCCTTGGCCTAATACTTGGAAGGAAGATGAAGAAGAAGAAGAAGAAGAAGAAGAAGAAGAAGAAGAAAATACAAAAGAGCTGACTATTTGGGAAAAAAATCTATATTCAGAACAAAAACCGAGTTATGAATTTTGACCTTGTTTGGAGGTTCTTTGACCAACCACAGGATGGGGCTGACATCGACATCCAGGGTGTGCAACATAATGCAACATAAATCAAACCAGTCTGGACAAGCTGACGATAAAACAGAATTGTTTTGAAACATGTCCAAGATCAAATCAACATTAATATTGAGGTAAGATGATCAAACTAAAAATAATATAATTAAAATAACCTCAAAATATCACTTCCTAAAATTAAATATTAATTATGTAACTTTGCTGACATCAGCATTTTTTCAAAGGTTTGTGCTTTAGTGTTGTCTCTTTCATGTGGGAGGCGGTTATCAAATATAATTTTTCTATTGGACATTTCATTATTTCGCATGGAACTTTGATAATCTCAGGGTTGCCAACTTAATACATTAACTTAATGGAACCTTCCAGAAAGTACCGCCCCCAAATAGATTATATATGATACATTTCCTTTGTGTTGTCAGATGCAGGGAAAACATATCATGAGCAACATCCATGTGCCCATCTCCGTGATGAATGTCACATTAAAATATAAATTTGTTCTTTTCATTGCAATAGTTTTTAAGTGATTTGATTAATAGAATGGGAAATTATATTTGTGAAGTGATTATACAGTGAAATGCGATTTATTTGCTTTTATACAATAAATATTTTTATTTCTATTTTTACCTATGGAAAGTTTTTTATACAGTCTACTTCTCTCCTGGCCATCAAACGGATCCCTGAACTGGGATCTGGCCGTCCATGTAGTTTACTGCCAATTGTAACTTCTGGCTCCACCTGCTTTTGTCTCGTAGTGTTGGATTGGAACACTTTGAGCCATGATATGGCCATGGCAATACCTGAGCGGGTGTCTTATTCTTAAAGGTTTATTCATTAATTTATTTGATGTAGTGGACCTTTAAAGATATCAATAATTTTTAGCCATTCCCTTGATTCCAAACAATGATTTGCTAATGACGATTTTATTATTAATTTAACACTTCTCATAGAAGGATAAATTATATTTGAAGAGAAAAATTTTCACCTAGACCGGGACTCGAACCCGGGACCCGGGACCATAGAAGCTATGGTTTCAAGCATTTGGCGCAAGGGAATTACAACGTACATAAGAGAAAAATTTGCGTCTAGATCGTAACTCGCCTCGGTAGCTCAGTTGGTAGAGCACTTGGCCCGGAAAGCCAAGGGTCCCGGGTTCGAGTCCCGGTCTAGGCAAAAATTTTTCTCTTCAAATATAATGATTTGCTAGTTTAGGCACTAAAACATAGAAAATTATGCATTAAAATAAGAAATCATTAACCTTTTCACTGCTGAGATATTTCCAGCCTTTAAAACCCTCCTTGTTCAATGCAGGGAGAAATATGGAAAAAGTTTATTTAGGTTCCTAAGAGATGGCAGTATATGCCTGCTTAGTTTGAAAGCAATGCAATACGTATTATATAACTAGCAGGCGTTTGGAGTTGAGAATGGATATACACACCCATAGCACGGCAAGCATTTTCTTTGCCAATGGATATACCCGTTCGTAGCAGTGTAAAGGTTTAAGAAGTGCTTGTACAAGGTGTCATATTTTATTGTGAAGATTAAAGTTATATTGTTTTGATGTTTTTATTATTCATTTCATACATCTCAATTATGGATAAATTATATTTGATGAGAAAAATATACTCTCAGACTGGGGTTTGAACCCAAGACCTTTTGCTTTTTATGTGAATGCTCTACCAACTGAGCTACTTGAGAAACTCCAATCTGAACAGTGTATATAAGAGAAAAATTTGCATTTAAATAGGAGTTCCTCAGGTAGCTCAGTTGATAGAGCATTCACATAGAAAGCGAAAAGTCCTTGGTTCAAACCCCAGTCTGAGCATATATTTTTCTTTTTTTATATAGGAATTATCACTGTGAGGTTCAATTCAATATTAAATTAAAAGATTCTTACCTCTCCTCACATTATTCTGTTAAGTAGATCGCGAATTTCAGGCCTATAGCAGGCCCATCTTCAGTACACTGTTGTTGACCGGTGTTATGTCGCTCGGAAGAACCACTTCTTCTTCCCTCTGTTGGTGGACCGATGAACCTCTTGATAAGGTCAAAATTTGCGGGAACTTCGAAGTTCATAGTTTTCCTTGTTTTTCTGAATGTGGATCTTTTCCCAAACTGTAAGTTCTTAGGTGTCTCTATTGTTTAATTAGACTAGCTTTTGATTCAATTCGATGTTTTTCGTACCAAGCATGAGCAGCTACTGCTGACTTTTCCAATTCTCCATTTTTTGACATTTCTAAGATGTTCCTTCACCCTTGTTTTCAAATTTCTTTTCGTTTTTCCTATATAAATTTTGTCACAATCTTTACATTTGATCTGATAAATTCCTGATTTATTTTCTTCTTCAATTTTTTCATTTTTGTTGGTTTTAATTATCCTATTAAGGCTGTATTCATTCTTAGGTGCTAATCTTATATTAAACTTTTTGAAAATTTTTGAAATTTGTAGTGTTTCAATGGATGGTAAGTGAATTTCTTGAATTTTATTTTTTCTGTTTGTTTTATCAGTGTGCTTTCATTAATTAATTTTTGTCTTTTGAATTTATTTATTTTCCTGTGTACCATGCTTTCATCATAACATTATCTGTTGCCACATTAATTATGTATTCTTTTTCTCTTTTATAGTTTTCTGGGCTCATAGGAATATTTACTAATCTGTATGCTAAGCTATTGAACACTGCCTCTTTGTGAGCAAAATGGTTGAAACCCGAAGCTTTAATATAGTTGTCTATATGAGTATTCTTTCTATATATTCCAAATTCTATCCTGTTTTCTTTGTTTCGTGTTAAATTAAGATCCAAAAATGGGATTTGTCTTTCAATCTCAGTTTCCATGGTGAATTTTATCGTTCTACTCTGGATGTTCAAAAGCTTCAAAGCATCCTCAATTTGTTTCTGTTTGACAATAGCAATTACGTCATCAACGTATCTGGTCCAAAATTTGAAGATCAAAGGATGTCCTCTTGTTATTTTCTGCTCGAAACTTCGAAGTTTCGAGCAGAAAATAACAAGAGGACATCCTTTGATCTTCAAATTTTGGACCAGATACGTTGATGACGTAATTGCTATTGTCAAACAGAAACAAATTGAGGATGCTTTGAAGCTTTTGAACATCCAGAGTAGAACGATAAAATTCACCATGGAAACTGAGATTGAAAGACAAATCCCATTTTTGGATCTTAATTTAACACGAAACAAAGAAAACAGGATAGAATTTGGATATATAGAAAGAATACTCATATAGACAACTATATTAAAGCTTCGGGTTTCAACCATTTTGCTCACAAAGAGGCAGTGTCAATAGCTTAGCATACAGATTAGTAAATATTCCTATGAGCCCAGAAAACTATAAAAGAGAAAAAGAATACATAATTAATGTGGCAACAGATAATGGTTATGATGAAAGCATGGTACACAGGAAAATAAATAAATTCAAAAGACAAAATTAATTAATGAAAGCACACTGATAAAACAAACAGAAAAAATAAAATTCAAGAAATTCACTTACCATCCATTGAAACACTACAAATTTCAAAAAATTTTCAAAAAGTTTAATATAAGATTAGCACCTAAGAATGAATACAGCCTTAATAGGATAATTAAACCAACAAAATGAAAAATTGAAGAAGAAAATAAATCAGGAATTTATCAGATCAAATGTAAAGATTGTGACAAAATTTATATAGGAAAAACGAAAAGAAATTGAAACAAGGGTGAAGGAACATCTTAGAAATGTCAAAAATGGAGAATTGGAAAAGTCAGCAGTAGCTGCTCATGCTTGGTACGAAAAACATCGAATTGAATCAAAAGCTAGTCTAATTAAACAAATAGAGACACCTAAGGAACTTACAGTTTGGGAAAAGATCCACATTCAGAAAAACAAAGGAAAACTTATGAACTTCGAAGTTCCCGCAAATTTTGACCTTATCAAGAGGTTCATCGGTCCACACAGAGGGAAGAAGAAGTGGTTCTTCCGAGCGACATAACACCGGTCAACAACAGTGTACTGAAGATGGGCCTGCTATAGGCCTGAAATCGCGATCTACTTAACAGAATAATGTGAGGAGAGGTAAGAATCTTTTAATTTAATATATATTTTTCTCTTCCGATATGTTATATTTATTTAACTTTCACAGGGAAAGAACACTATGAGTTTAATTTAAGAATTAAAATAATGTTTTTATTACCTCACCTCATATCCTTTTTCTTCTAGACTGCAGTTTCGGAGCTTATATCTATCGTCAGTAGCCTCTGGTCGACCAGGGCTATTGACGATGGAGATAAGCTCCGAAACTGCAGTCTAGAAGAAAAAGGATATGAGGTGAGGTAATAAAAAACTTAATTTAATTCATAAGTTATATTGTTTGTTTAAAAGTGTTTCATTATTTCCATGTTTGTTGTAATACCGATGGTGGTCCTTCAGCGAGATTAAATAAAATGCATTTCATAAACACACACACACACACACGCACCTGCATGCGCACACGTGCACCTACATACAAATGAATAAAAACATGCACAATTGCACACACTCACACACGTGCGCACGCATGCATGCGTCCAAAAATACATTTACAATGTCAATGGAGGTCAAGATGATCATCTTTTTTATGTAGTATAATTATAATCAAAGGAAAGTACTTATTTTGATTTCTGCATATTCAATCCTTTAACTAAAATATTAATGAATGTGTCTAGTTTAGTAGTCTATGGTTGCTATGCTATTATTGAACAAAACATCTGGACATTTTTTAGAAAAGAAAAATTAATGCCTGAACTGGAACTGGCATTAATTTTTCTTTTCTAAAAAATATTGTCCAGTATTGGAAAGTATTAACATTTAAATATAACATCAAAACCAGGAAATGGTTTACATCAGATTACTTCCCCAAGGAAGTAAGTTAGTTTACTTTCTGCTTTCAATACCAACTGAGAGTATGAGGTAAAACTCTCTTACTTTTCTCATTACATCTTAAAATAGCATGTTTAATATAGCAGAAACGGATAAGGGTAATTTTTAAATTTTACTGTTGTGATTTTCAGTCTTTGAAGAACAGTTATGTGGCTGATGTGTATGATCAGTTATTAAATCAATCTGAAATTCAAGAAAATGTACTATCAGTCAACGGTGAGTATGTTATTGAGTATATATTCATATTTACCTGTGTATAGAATCTGCCTGCATATATGACCCTCTTTACTTTTGAGAAAGAAAAAGTCCTAAGAACATCAACATAATCTTCTTTTTCTTCTTCTTCTGCACTCCAAGGAATAGACAATACTGCCTGTTCTGGCCTCAAAACGTGACTGTGTAACTTGTTCTCTTGGTCTTCCTGGATGTCTTGTTCCGTTAGGCCTATAGTAGTACAGTATTCTTCTTGGGACCCTCTCTTCTGGCATTCTATCAACATTCTGTCTCCATTCATTTCTATAGTTTATTACTTTTTCTTCCAAAGAATTTAGTTATAGCTCTTCCTTATTTTTATTTGAGCTTTTATTAAGAAGGTACAATGGTACATCATTTTATAATAATAATAATAATAATAATAATAATAATAATAATAGCTTTATTTACCTGGCAGAGTTAAGGCTTAAGGCCTTGTTACCACTCAACCAGGTTTAAAAAAATACAAACAAAAAAAATAGTCTTGAATCTAAATTACAATATATACATAAACGAATACAAAGTTATGAATACAATACAATTAATATTTATAGATCATGCACTCTAAACTGGCAGGTCAGTGAGAACACTGTTGTACTTGGGAAAACAAGAGATGAATTTATACTACTAACTGACTTAAAAATTAAATATATGTAAGAAATAACACCATGAGGTTTATTTTAATCATATTTGAGTTATGTTTTTAATTCACCTCATATATGAGGTGAGTCAAAAACACAACTCACATATAATTGACCTAAAAATATTTACTCACTTGTTATTACTGAAGAGGCATTTCAAATGTGAATATTTATTTAGAAGTGATTCTAAGTTAAGCTAAACCTATAACTGACTGCAAAATTATCACATGAAGCACACAATTTGAACTATCTCAACACTGCTAACAGAGGAGGCAGCATTTTCTTTCAGGTCTAGGCTAGGGGCTGGAATATACAGGATGTTCCGAAACTATTCGTTCAAATTAATACAGGAGGTAGAGAACATAAAAACAAATATATTTCGATACGGAGTATATGGTCTCAGAAATCAACTTGTAATGTTAGAGAAAATTTTTTTAGTGGTATTGATGTAAGCTATTGTGTCGGCCGAGGTGGCCATGCAGCCTTGCCACCCAGGTCACCTGACCTCATGTGTCTGTATTTCTTCCTCTGGGGGCACATGAAGTAGCTGGTGTATGAAACCGTTGTTGAAACAGAAGAAAACTCGTTGCTAGAATTGCCGTCGCTGCTGGGACCATTGCGGACATGCCAGGAATCTTCGAACGAACATTACAATCAATGGTTAGACGATATACTGTGTGCATATTGGCCAATGGTCATACATTCAAGCAATTCCTGTGATGCTACTGCTGTAATTAGCATCTTAAACTATCTTCTGTGTAAATCGTCTTTGACATTACAAGTTGACTTCAGAGACCGTATGTTCCTTATGAAATATGTTAGTTTTGATGTTTCTACCTCCTGTATTAATTTGAACAAATAGTTTTGGCACATCCTGTATAGGGAGAGGTAGCCCTTAGGTTATAAAACGACAAATAAATAATGGTTCCTACCTGCCAGTTAAGAGTGCGCGAAGTATACTGTTCTTACAAATTTCATTTTAGCAGCTTATATTTTGTTTTATCAGCTTTCATCATTGTTCACATTTCGGATCCATAAAGAAAAGCAAGCGTAACCATTACCTGAAGAATTTCATTTGTCTTCTTTTTCTAGTTTTAGTTTTTATGCTTCTGTTTATTAACCACTTATTTGTTGGAATGTGGGTTATTTATCTTTCAAATCATTTTTGTAATATTAACTAACATATGTTGCTCTCATATATTATCATTAGAGGCCATAGAAATTCGCATTAATATAAAAAAAAATTGCGATATGAATATTGGTTTTTGTTTTTTATTGCTAAATAGTTGTAAGATTATCACAATAATTTTGTGTAAATTCTAAAGGGATTTTAGGTAAAAAGAATAATGCTATTATATCGAATCGACATTATTAGACGTGCAAATTATGACATTTTTATGCATCAGTTCATTATAAATAAATAATTATTGAAATGAATATATGTTTAAAACATTTTTATGTATTAATACTATTAACATTCACCTGGAACATACTTCTGAAGCCAAGTTCTAACTGCTGGGCGATCCATCTTTTTAATTGGAATATTTGCACTCAAGGACATTTTTGTAGTATCCATTACAAACTCTATTTTTTCTTGTTTTGCTCTTTTCTGACGATCGAACGAACCATCGATAGACACCTGTCTTTTAGGAGCTGCACATTTTTCCTTAAGCTGCAAATGCTCTTTATTTTTAAAATAATGTTTAGACACTGTGTCTCATTTTTCCCAATCTAACTGCACATTACAAAATTTACACATTAGAATGTTTGAATCGAATACATAAAGACCTTCACTGAAAAATTCTTTGGCTCTGGAATGAATTGTCACTGTTGATGTTCGACCTATCTCAAATTTTCAACTGTGACTTAGGAAGACCCCTTTTAGATGGACAATAGAACCTAGATGATATCATTTGTATTGTAAAAGAAAAACATGTAGAAGATTCCCTAAAACTATTAAATTTACAGAGTACAAACATAAAATTTACCAAAGAAATAGAAGAAAATAAACAAATACTGTTTTTGGATCTTAAATTGGTCAGAAACGAAGAAAAATTGAATTTGGGATTCATAGGAAAGAAACTCATATGGAAAATTTTATTAAATCAACGGGATTCAATCCAATTGGGCATAAATTAGCAGCCTTTAATAGTGTAACTCATAGATTGGTAAACTTACCCTTAAATGAAGAAGATTTCAAACATGAGAAAAAACACATAATCAAAGTAGCAAGAGAAAACGGGTTTGATGAAAAAATGGTACATAAAAGGATAGAAAAGTATAAAAAACAAAAAATGATAAACAGAAGTACTCTTGAAAAAGAACCACCACCAATGAAAAAATATAGGAAATTCACATATCACCCTTGGGTACATAATAAATTCCGAAAGATATTTGAGAAGTTTAATATTAAATTAGCACCGAAAAATAACTATAGTTTAAACAAACTAATAAAAACCAACAAAAATGTAAAAACTGATAAAAATAAAAAGTCAGGAATATATAAAATTGAATGCATGGGTTCTGAAAATATATATATAGGAAAAACAAAAAGAAACCTAAAAATTAGAACCAAAGAACACGTAAGAAATATTAAAAATGGGGAAATAGAAAAATCTGCAGTTGCTGCTCATGGTTGGCCTGAAAAACATAGTATAAATTCAGACACTAAATCATTAAAACAGTTAGAAAATACAAAAGAGCTGACTATTTGGGAAAAAAATTATATTCAGAAGAACAAAAACAGAATTATGAATTTTGATATACCGATAGAGCGTGACCTTGTTTGGAGATTCTTTGGCCAACCACAGGATGGAACTGATATCGACATCCAGGTTGTGCAACATAAATAAAACCAGTCTGGAAAAGCTGACGATAAAACAGAATTGTTTTGAAACATGTTGAAGAACAAATCAACATTAATATTGAGGTAAGATGATCAGACCAAAAATGATATAATAGAACCTAGGTTTTACCCTCTCCCTCTGCCAAGTGTCAGTGTTCATCTCAATCGCTTTTGGAATGTGTGTTTTTCCAATTCCAGTTTTGGCTTGTAAAAAAGAGGGTCTGTCATGTTCACAAATTCAAATGTTTAACAGGTGCATGGAATGTTAAAAAAAGTAATGACACAAAATGCCAATAAATGTCTTTTTTTCGCCAAAATTGTTTATATCACGAAAATTCACGAAAAAAAAGTGATTTTAAATACTATAACTGTCCTATTCGCAAAGAAACTGCATTTTCTTTGCAATAAACAATTTATTGCTTTTATCGCATCTGCGAAAATCTGTGGTCTCTAATTATCATTAATTACAATCTTGGTTCTAACAGAATATTTACCTTAGAAAGTCATTGTTTTATTAGTCAAGATTTTAAAATTATAATTCTCACATAACTTCTGCTCTCTGTAACTTGTCTTCAGTTTTACTTATAATTATGTGGTCATACGTAAATAGTACAAGATTTGGTGGTGCAATACAAATGCCTCCATTAATTTTAAACATCAGTTCTATAAGATAAATTAAAATGTTTCATACCTCTCCTCATAATCAATCTTCTAAGTAGATCACAATTTCAAGGTCTTGGCGACCCCATCCTCAGTACACTCATGCCAACTGATGTAGTGGTGATGGTGGTAGCGGAGGTGGTATTTGTAGTGGTGGCGGTGGCGGAGATGGTGGTATTTGTAGTGGTGGTGGTGGCGGAGGTGGTGGTATTTGTAGTGGTGGTGGTGGTGGTGGTGGTATTTGTAGTGATGGCAGTGGTGGCAGCAGTGGTGGTATTTGTAGTGGTGGCAATGGTGGTGGTATTCATATGTTCTGAAGCTTTTGATTTATCATCATTCGCTTGTGAGCTTCCCAATAATATTCACCAATTTGGAATGGTGGTCCAACTATTTTCTGAAGACCAGCGCAGAACATCAAGTGATCCTTGTTCATTATCATATTTGTGTTATTGCATACTATGCAGAGTGGAGAGTCTAGTAGCTTAATTTTATGTAGATGTGCTGTCAAGCAATCATGACCAGTTTCAAGACGAACGAAATGATGCAACTGCAATTGATCGGGAGCTGTTTGGTATAGTATTTGGTTATAGTAATGTCTTCCATATCTTGGTTTCACATTGGATTTTGTTTTGTTCAGCTATATGGGATTTTATTTTCATTTTGGTGCAGAGTTGTACTGATTTGTAAGATAGGTAATTGATCTTACTTTGTTGCATGAGTGTACCTTTTTTTGCAAGCATATTAGCCTTCTCGTTACCTTCTACGCCACAATGTGCTGGAATCCATTTTAGAACAACATTTTTGTTTAGATTTTTAACATCCTGATGCAATTTTTGGCTTCCATTATTCTATGGTCTGGTTGTGTGTTAGTGCTATTATGGCTGATCGAGTAATATGTCATATATTGCAAATTATATTGGCACATATTTGATAAGATCTAGTTTATTCTCTAAGTGGAGAGACATGAAAATTGACAGAACTCAACTTCTGAGACAAATATGTTTGACATAGATATTTAAAGAACTTTTATTTTTTTTCAGAACATGTATCTGTTACTCTTGTTAATACAGCTCTTGACAGTGGTACATGGGAAGACTTATATGCAGCATTGATTAATCCAGTTCTAAAATTACCAATCACAATAACCATATATTCAGCACCATTTTATTATGAAGAAATGAGAGCTGACAAACTAGAATGTGGAGTAAGTATTTGACTTTCATTGTTATTCTATATATTTAATTGAAGGAATTTATGTATTTTTCTTTCATTAATAAATTGCTGTCGTTTTTGTGACTATACCATAGAAGCTAATGTGTTCTATGTAATAGTGAGTGTCTATAATTATATTTTAGGATTTATAACTAACTGGCTCTATCGAACCCATAGGTTCATGGCTGCTTGGACATAAATTCTCCATAATCCCTATCCTGAGTTAATGGTTTCCAATCATCCCCTGTATAAGATTAAATTAAAATACTTCATACCTCATATTTGAAGAGAAAAATTTTCGCCTAGACCGGGACTCGAACCCGGGACCCTTGGCTTTCCGGGCCAAGTGCTCTACCAACTGAGCTACCAAGGCGAGTTACGATCTAGACGCAAATTTTTCTCTTACATACGTTGTAATTCCCTATCGCCAAATGCTTTTGAAACCATTGCTTCTATCTTTGCAAATGGCGGCTTCTTAGTTAAGAAGACATTTATTGGGAATTTAACATTACTTTATAAAGCTAGTAAAGCTTCTAATGATGTTTTTATTATTGATTTAACATTTCTCAATGAAAGATAAATTATATTTGAAGAGAAAAATTTATCTTTCATTGAGAAATGTTAAATCAATAATAAAAACTTCGTACCTCACCTCATATCTAGTCTTCTAATATTATACTGCAGTTTCAAAGCATTGGCAGCTTCATCTTCAGTAATATCTCTCGACTGATGTTATGTCGATCAGAACAATTACTTCTTTTTCCCTCTTCTGTACTTGTTAGTTCTTCTGATCGAAATAACATACTATATTACTGAAGATGAAGCTGCCAAGGCTTTGAAACTGAAGTATAATTAGAAGACTGGATATGAGGTGAGGTATGAAGTATTTTAATTTAATCTTAAATTAAATCTCGTAGTGATTTTTTCCTATAAAAGTTTTAATGCCCTGTATAATTTGACCTCTCCCAAATAATTTTTAATATTATTCTCTCACAATATTCTTGGCCTACCTACTGGATATTTTCCTACAACAAATTTCCATGTCCCTCTTTCATTTTCTGTTCGTGCCACATGTTCTCCCTATCACATTCTGTGACACTTAACTGTTCTTATTATATATGGTTTCCTATAAAGATCATGTAGCTCATTGTTATGTAGTCTTCTCCCTTGCTTCTTTGTTCATCACTCTTTGGTTCAACAATTCTTTAAAAATTTTATTCTCAAAAATACATCCACATAATACAACTGTATAACTGTAAGAATAACAGTTTTACAAATTTTCAGTTTAACATTTTTTGAGAGAAGTTGGGATCATGTAAGTCCTTGTAATGCATAATAGCATGCATTTCCAGAATTGGAAAAGATGGAAAAGTTACTGTAATGAACTATTAAAAGTGCATGCAGAACAGGATATTGCAGAGGATGATTTAAATTTCACTTAAAAATTTACATTGATAAACTATTATATACATTTAAACCATCAGCAGAAATGTTAGTCACAGAAGTGCACTATAGGTTGAAATGACGATAGAAAAATTGAAGATGTATAAAGCATCAGGTACAGATTGGATACCAGCAGAACTAATAAAATTAGGGGGGAAAAATTGATGGACAAGATATGTCGACTTAGTATGATTTGGGAAAAAGGACTCTTCCAAATGAATGGAAATAATCAATTATTATACCAATCTATAAGAAAGGAGATAAAATTGATTGCAACAACTACAGGGGTTCTCATTACTTTCAACTTTGTACAAAATCCTAACAAATATATTAGCAAACAGACTTACTCTCTATATTGTTGACATAATAATAGATCATCAAAATGGATTTAGAAGAAACAGGTCTTCAGCAGATCAGATTTTTTGTATAAGACAGATTTTAGAAAAGAAACGGGAATATAATGGCACTGCACATCAACTGTATGTGGACTTCAAAAAGGTATATGATTCAGTTAAGAGGGAGTCTTGCCAAAGCTGAGGATCATATAGAAGATATATCGAAACATGTTCGAGAACAAATCAACATTAAATTAAGGTAAGATGATTCCAGATTTAAAAAAAAGAACCTCAAAATATAACTTCCTAAAATAAACCATTAAGGGTCGAATGTTTGAACGCATTAGACAGTAAAAGGCATTCTCTGCTGAGAAAGTTTTATCCAAATACATTTTGCTTACTCAGAAATCTATTCATGTGATAATAATTGCAAGCTACCTGACGAGGTACCTTAAGATCATAGCTCAAGATAGAAACTTATCGTGAAAATCCCGAAGGGAACCGATGGTAACCGATATAGTTTGAAACCTTTGCAGCTTTATCCAAGATGTCGGACCTTTAAGACTTCGATCATGTTTTCGGTATATGCGGAGAAGAGGAATTTGATAGTCTACCAAAGAATTCAACTGGAAGAACAGGAGAATCGGCGTAATATTGCGCGACGCAGACGTCGTATACGGTATTATTTGCGGGATGCAAGCGTAAATGCGTTCCTCTATAGCAGAAGAAAGTAACGGAAGTGGTTTTATCGCTGAGAATTCTGGGTAATTCGTTGCCAATATTAGAAAAACGTCAACTTTCATGGATGACCGGTAAGTCGGCCTTTAATTCGATCTCTGCAATTGCTCACGGTGAGTCAGCTCACCAGTGATTGGAAGTAATTTGAGTAGAGACTAATGTATTTGCATACGACCCTAAGAGGGAGAAGTTATGTAGTATCCTACTGGAGTTCGGAATTCCTAGAAAGTTAGATTTATTTGAATGTGTAAAAAGGCACAAAGAGTAAGATGCATGTAGGCATGCAGTTTTTGGATTCTTTTGAAATCCACAAAGGTTAAAGCAAGTAGATGCACTATCACATCTAATATTCAATTTAAAACTAAAGTATGCCATTGGATTTTTAGAGGATGAAGAAGGCTTAACAATTCATCATCATCATCGTCCTTTCAAGTATTAGGCCCAGTGGCCCGTTACGGTCTCCCGCCATCTCCGAAAAGGTCGACCCACAGATCTTCTGCCTCGAGGAATGTAGTGAAGAATTTGTTTTGGTATTCTGTGACGATCCATGCGCTGAATATGGGCTAGCCAATTGTTTCTATATTCTTGGAGGTATTCAGATATAGGTACGATGTTTAACTCTCTGGCTATTGTTGAATTTCTTTGGTGATCTAGAAGGCTATAACCTGCAGTTCATCGCAGAAATTTCATCTCCGTGGCTGTAATATGACGGTCATTCTGAGTTCTGATGGTCCAAGCTTCACTGCCATAACAGATTATGGGTCTAGCGAGAATTTTATAGATTTTCATTCTTGTGTGTGTCTGCACTTTTGATGGTTTAAAAACTTGGTTGATAATTCTTAAAGCTTTATTATAGTTTTGTATTTTAAAGGATATATCACATTCCTCATTATAAGTTAGATTATATCCTAAGTATTTAAATGAATTAACTTGCTCTAATATTGAATTCTGAATACAAATTTTACTTCTTACTGGGAATTTCCCTTGAAAGGCCATAACTTTAGATTTTGTTGTTGATATTTCCATGTTAAATCGTTGGGCTATTATATTAAGATGATGAGTTGAATATTGTAATTCATCTTCATTATTGCCGAAAGAGCCTGATAATAATAATAATAATAATAATAATAATAATAAGCTTTATTTTACCTGGCAGAGTTAAGACCTTAAGGCCTTGTCTACCACTCAACCAGGTTTAAAAAAAAATACAAAAGAAAAGTCTTAAATCTAAATTACAATATGTATATATAAACGATTACAAGTTATGAATACAATACAATTAATATTTGATCATCTGCATATAAGAGTGTGTCTAAAATTGTGTGTCTGAGAGAGGAATATTACCATGAACTGGCTTAACAATTCAATGGTATTAATAAGCTGTTAGTTTTTACTAATGATGTAGTATTATTAAGTGATAGCGTGGAGATACTAAGGGAAAACACACAGACTCTATTGAGAAATTAAGAAATTGGGACTGGAAGTAAACATCAATAAAATTAAATACATGTTCACACATAGAAATACATTATATAATGGAAATGGACACTTAATGACTAATTAGGAAAATTTTGAGGAAGTGGCTACATTAAAATACCTAGGAACTATAATTACAAATAGGAATGAGATGCACAGAGAAATTAAAGATTCAATTCTGGAAATGCATGCTATTATGCATTACAGGTACTCTTGTTGCCCTAACTTCTCTAAAAAAAAACGTTAAACTGATTTTTTTTGCAAATGCCCCAGGTTGTCTTTCGACATTCCTGGTGTTCTCTCCTGGCATGGCATACTTGTAACCCACTTCTGAGGTTGGGGCGCCGGTGGGGTTACGTTGCCCCCATGATATGTTGGGTGATGATAATGATAGTGGTGCGCCAGGAGAGTCCCTAATCTTAAGCTTAATCTAAGATGAATGTGAATGATGATGATTGCGATGGCCATATGATTTCGGGGATCATTTGGGCCTTAAAGTTTTCCTGACATTTGTCTTACAGGTGAGAGAAAAACCCAAATAAAAACCTCACCCAGAAAAACTGTCCCGACCGTGGATCGAATCCGGGCCAGCTGTGTGATAAGGCAGCACACTACCTCGAGAC
Organism: Diploptera punctata; assembly: GCA_030220185.1. Classification (NCBI taxonomy): domain Eukaryota; kingdom Metazoa; phylum Arthropoda; class Insecta; order Blattodea; family Blaberidae; genus Diploptera; species Diploptera punctata. The sequence continues at coordinate 1,448,557 of JASPKZ010003434.1, forward strand.
GACAGTGGTGGACAACTGAAAATATATAAAACTGTTATTCTCCCAGTTATATTATATGGATGCAAAACATAGACTCTCACTTTATGGGAGAAGAAAAGATTATGAATATTTGAGAATAAAGTCGTTAAGAACATTTTTGGACCAAAGAGAGACGAAGAACGGACAGGTAAATGGAGAATACTACATAACAGTGAGCTACATGAACATTATAGAAAACCAGATATAATAATTAAGTCCGTAGACTGCAATGGGCAGGAATAGGGAATGAAAGAGGGGCATGGAAATTTCTGGTAGGAAAACCAGAAAGAAAGCGGCCAGTGGGTAGGCCAAGAATGAGGTGGGAGAATAATATTAAACATGATTGAGGGAAGTAAGTTATATAGGGGATGATTGGAAAACATTAGCTCAGGATAGGGATATATCGAGAGATTATGCCCGTGTGGCTATGAACCTAAGGGATTGATAGTGCCAGCGAGTTAGTTATTTGAAATAACATTATGAGGACTATTTAGGTATATTTTAAATTTGTAGTAAATTCTTTTATCACCTCATCTCATATCCTGTCTTCTAATTAGACCAGTTTCAAAACCAGTCTAATTAGAAGGCTGGATATGAGGTGAGATGATAAAGAATTTTCTTTAAATTAAAAATTTACATAGAAACATTAATTAAATTACATGTGAACAATATTAAAAAGTGTTAAATGGAAGAAAATTACATTTTGCAGAATGTACTATTTTTCCAAAATATTAAGAAGCCTGTGTTTTATCACCAAAGAATAATAGAACCTATTACACATCCAAGTTAACTGTTCACGGGCAGAGGGGAAGAATTTTAGCGCTACTGTCGCCGATCTACTGAATCTGTGGAAGGGATGTAGGAGAAAACTTGTACATCCAATCACGTATTGAAATTTTTCAACTTCAAATGTGGAGGGAGAATCTCTAAACACGTGTGAAAGATCTTAACATGGTTGTCAAATTAGTCATTTAAGCACGGAATGCTCAAGTGGTCGGATCATTTAAAATCACAGTATTTGTCGTCTCTCTGTTACCAGCAATCATAATAAATCACAAGTGGCAACATGTAATGAGAAGGGCAAGGAAGGGACAGCTCATTCCTAAACGTAACCCCAAAAGTAACAGTGTTGTCAAGTTAGTCATTCTGCCACTGACCGCGCAGAATGACGGATCATTAAAATACATAGTATTTGTCAGCTCTACCTGCCAATCAAACAACATAATGCAAAGGACAGGAAGTGGCAACATAGTAAGGAATAGAAAGAGAAAGACAGTTTGTTAGTTAAAATATTTTCCGCCTGCACAAAATACTTGGATGGGTAATATAAATATTGTGATGTGTTGTAGTAGTGTCATTCAAAAACTGCGCGGGCCGGCAAGAGAAACCTTGCATTGGTGGATTGGATTGGCAAGTAGCCAATCACGAGTCGAGGGTTCATAGGTATTTCTCAGCTAAAAAGCCAGAAGAGTTCTATGAACATTGATTCCCCATTCTGATAGTATTTTTTCTCCTGAATTCAAATATGATATCGGTTTTCTCGATTACGTAAGGTTTCCGAGAGACATTATTTAAATCCATTAATTGAAGTTGAAATTTAAAAAAACTGTGTATGATGGAGAAATTTCGAATACATATTTGAAAACACGATAAAAACTGCATTAAGTAAAACTATTGGTACTCATGAGACAAAAATCATGTTGACCAGTGTTATTATGAAGACTGTATTATTAATGTTAAATCAATAATAAAAACATAACTGTATTATTATGTTTATTTGAGCTCATTTCTAATCTCGAGAAATATAAGTTATGTGAAGAACATCTTTTTAAATGCAATTTATGCTTTAAAATAAGAAACCGAATGTCGGTATTTTCAAAATTAATAAATTAATTCGCTTTGAAATGATCAAATTGAAGGTCTGAACCATTCACTAATGCACTTTTGTGCGCGCTTTTCCTATTATTATTATTATTATTCCCCATTCAAGAAACATCGAAGACGAGAAAGTTCCATGGACCTGGAAATTTCTGTCTACTCGCCTATAAATGTGGTGAGAATGGAATGACCCCCAGTCTTGCGATGTATAGCGAGAGGTTAAATTGTAAGTGAAACTATGAGGAAGGACTGTGTCCGCAACTGTGTTAGAAGTGATTGTTAACTAAAATTTCAAAGAAGAATAGTTGTGAAATAAAATTGTGATTAAAGTTTTGTGATAATTGTGAGAAGAAAATAAAGTGAAAATAAACATTTTACATAACACCAGTGTGTTTATTTAAGTCCAAATAAGTAAAAGGAAAACCCTGTGCCATCAGTGACAATATAATGGACACTACAATTTCAAGTAGTGATACATTATATAAAGAGACAACGCTCGTCTAGTAACTACGATTCCAAGACCATGAAATTAATTTTCTTACATCAGGCAATTAAAATTGTTCATTTTATAGAAAATATGGATAAAATTTTCAAGAATAGCCTGTAGTAAGACTGGTTTGTTATTAATATCTTACTTTCATAATTTCCTTTCATTATCAATAACATCCATGAAGTGAGTTAAGAAGTTTTTGAATTAAGATGTATATTGTTTTGAAAATATCTGTCTGTTTTAACATTTTAGAAAAAATTGAGCTACGATGAAATAGTTTCGAATGTACGTGTGTTGTCATATATAGCTGCTGTGACGAGAGCTGTAGATGATGACGGTTTTGAGGACGGTTTTTGAGGACATATGGAAAACTTTATCTGATCCAAATGCCCATTTTACAGTAAGTATAAAAAAATTTATCTTCAAATAAAAATTTATCCTTCAGTGAGAAGTGTTAAATTAATAATGTCAATAGAAGACCCACTGGCTTTATAAAGTAGTGTTTAAATTCCCGATAAATGTCTTCTTAACTAAGAAGCCGCCATTTGCAAAGATGGAAGCAAAGGGCTTCATAGCAATTGGTGCTGGGAATTACAATGTATATAAGAGAAAAATTTGCCTCGGTAACTCAGATGGTAGAGCATTGGCCTAGAAAGCCAAAGGTCCCGGGTTTGAGTCTCGGTTTGGATGAAAATTTTTCTCTTCAAATAAAGATTTATCCTTCTGTGAAAAGTGTTAAATTAATAATACAAACATCACTTATTTTATGTAATTAATCAGTAACAAAATAGAAAACAGATTTTGGTTTGGTAATACTACTATATCACTTCCGAGCCAGGTTCCAGTTGTAATATAAACAAAGCAGATGTAAGACTGCATTTTTATTGATCAAATAATGATTTTACCTTTAAGCGTAAGAAAATATAGTTCCTCTCTAACACTCAAAATAGAGAAATTAAAAAAAAATGAAAATGTGTATTTTCTACCACATGTATGTATAAGTTATATAGGGGAATTTAAAAACATATTACAATTTTAATAGATTAATTGAGCATTCTTATGCATGTGCAATGTAGAATATGTTGGAATTTCAGTTGTTTAAATGGCCTCTTCTGTATAATAATAAAACTCTAGAAAGTAAAGCATTTGAAAAGCAGGGAGAAACATATTATTTTTATTGTTTTCAAACTGTTTAATTAACAGTATCCTAGATTAGTCATTGAGGTCGTGATGAAAATAACAGTAAACTTTATGGTGAGTCAGCATGGAACATCTAAATAACAGCAGACTTTATGGTGAGTCAGCATGGAACATCTAAAAGAGAGAAGAAAATCACACTGTTGAATTCTCTTATTTAAGATCCTACATACCTCAACTCACAATTATTTATCATATCGTTTCCAGTATCTATCCTCCAACCATAACTTAAACACACGATCACAACATTAGTCTCTTGCTTAATATACCACAACATAGGACAACACATTGCTCCATGTCATATACTATCTTCACTTCTCGCAACTGGAATTCCCTACCACAAGAAAGAAGGAACTGCCGGACATTGGCATCTTTTAAAAGAAATCTAAATTTATATTTGCTCTAACCTCGACTTCATCATTACCCAGTGTAAGGTACATGGTGTTTCTCATATATTTTATCATATTTATGCTATTATCATTATTATTATTATTGTTATTATTGTATAAAATGTTGTTTACATTGCAACATTTAATGTATTATTAACTCTTTATAATTAGTATAGTGTATATCTATATTGTAAAATATTTATTTGTATTTGTGCTGGTTGAGAGGAAGAGAAGGCCTTATGGCCTTAACTCTGCCAGAATAAATAAAACATTATTATTATTATTATTATTATTATTATTATTACTATTATTATTATTATTATTATTATTATTATTATTATTATTATTATTATAATTATTATAATTATTATAATAAATTCTGCTCATAATGAAATTGTAAATAAAGGATATCTTTCAACATAATGGAAAAAATGTAAACATCTGATTAGGTAAAACCTTATATAATATTAATTAAATAAAAATAAAACATAGTTTTATTTGATTTTCATATTTATTATATAATTCAGTGACAGCTGTTTCGGTACACTGTACCTTCTTCAGACATGTTAAATTATGAATTGTGTTCCAACTGAACACAATTGTGTACCGTAACAGCTGTCACTGAATTATATAATAAATATGAAAATCAAATAAAACTACGTTTTATTTTTATTTAATTAATAAATATGGATTTTTATCAAGTAAACACCAACTCAATTATATTTGAAGAGAAAAATTTTCGCCTAGACCGAGACTCGAACCCGGGACCCTTGGCTTTCTGGGCCAAGTGCTCTACCAACTGAGCTACCGAGGCGAGTTGCGATCTAGACGCAAATTTTTCTCTTATATACATTGTAATTCCCTCGTGCCAAATGCTTGAAACCGTAGTACCATCGAGTCTCGGTCTAGGCGAAAATTTTTCTCTTCAAATATAATTTATCCTTCAGTGAGAAGTGTTAAATTAATAATAAAATCACCAACTCATTTGATTACCTTATATAATATTTTGTCATAAATAAATAAGAAATGGAAGTTTCTAATTATTAGTACCATCTTACTTGTATTCAGTCTTATTTCCTGTAAAATACATTGTTGCCTAAGAACAATGTTTCTGTCGATGACAGTTCCATACACATTTCAGTCATATGATGGGTAAACATAGCACTACAATTTGCCCCAATAGAAGGTGTTGGCAAAGTAATACCTTATGCAAATTTGTTTACAGTACAACTGAAACTTAGCTTGGAATTGGCATAGACAGCAATCTGTTGCTAATTTAAATTAACAGTCTGGTTAAATATTACGTATACTTTTATTGTTTAAAAGAGAGAAAAAATATAGGGATAACAATTTTTGGTCAAGATTGTTCCAATTAATTCAGCACACTTTTCAAGTGACACTATGAAATTTTAATAATTTAATATTAATAAAAATAACATCTCACATCATATTTTGTCTGATAAAATACAGTATATCCCATTGAATCAAAAAAAAAGAAAAAAGAAAAAGAATATAAATATCTCGTCCTTATTTTGTCTTATGTAGAATCTCTTCAAGTTTAGCAACATTGAAAATTATGACTCCAGTTAGCATATGCAAATATAACACAGAGTTAAAATGGCAGAATTCACAGAATAGCAGAAAGTGAAATGTTATTGGTTAGCTGAGATGAAGTTTCCAATTGCAATGCAAGGATGATTTAGGCAGGAATTTGGTGCAAATACTTCAGAGTGTCACACCATGTGAAATGGTATAATTAGTTTCTGGAAACAGGCTCTTTGTTAAGGAAGAAGGGAAGCAACAAAAACACAGTGTCTGCAGCTAAAGTTGAAGATGTCAGGCATGCATTTCATTGCAGCCTAATGAAATCAATTTGACAGGCCAGTTTAGAGCTGGTATTCCAAAGGCAACTGTTCACAACATTGTTCATAAAAGATTGAGCATACAAAATTCAACTGTGCAAAAGTTGCAGCAAAATAATAAACCCAATTTGATAAATTCAAGATTTATTTTATCCAATTAATTGTAAAGACTGTAATAAAGTATACATGGGAAAAACAAAAAAGGAATTTGGACACTTGCACAAAGGAACATTTTAGAAATATTAAAATTAAAAATGGTGAAATTGAAAAATCAGCTATTGCAGCACATAGTTTGTTGGAGAATCATAAAAATTGAAAAAGAGGCCCAACTTTTAAAACATTTGGAAAAACCTTTAGAATTGACAATTTGGGAGAAGATATATATTCAGAAGAACAAATTTAGATCCATGAATTTCAAGATTCCTGATGAACGTGACCTCATCTCGAAGTTCATCAAATCAACACCAGATGGGAACATTATTGATGGCGATTCCAACGAAAAGCCCGTAGTCATAATATCGGTTGAAAATGAGAGAGATGTTTCTCTTGGAAAACTAGTTCCCATGTTTAAAGAAACACGAAATATGAGGTAAGATGTAAAAATGACTCATTAATTTATGAATTAAGAACCTCATAATGTTATTTCCCATATTTAACTTTGAACAGGTTATACACTTGCAGACTAGGTGAAAAATACAATTATCAGAAAAAAATAAATATATTCAATACAATAGAAAAATGTGAAAAGCATGAAAGACAATAGATGGACTGTATTAATAGGATGAAAAATAATGATAGACCCCCCTAAGTTATTACAATATAAACCAGAAGAAATTAGAACGGCAGGAAGACATAGAAGTAGATGGGAAGATTGCTTTAAAATTTATTGATATCGGAACAGGCCAACAGGCCTAAATCATGTTGATGATGATTGGTTGGTATATAATATTGAGCAGTTGGTAATGATGTCATTTGTTCTCTTCCACATCAATATTTAGAAGAAAGATTTGAAAAGATTTCACCGGTGCTTTTCATTATATACATGAATAAATTAATAAATGAATGGAGGAAAACACGAGGATATATACCCATCAATAGGAACCTCAAACTCGATGCTATTCTTTTTGCAGACGATTTAGCTCTTCTGGCACTTTCCGAAAATGATTTGCAACGATCAATTTATAATTTACAAAAAATAGGTGCCAAATTTAATATGGAAATATCAATTAACAAAACTAAAATTATGGCATTTCATGGGAAGGACCCCATACAAAGTAAAATCTGTCTCCAGAATAAAATTTTAGAGAGATCTAATCAATTTAAATATCTTGGATATTATCTCTCTATCTGGGATGAAAAGTATATCCCTGAAAAAGTTACCAGTTATAATAAAAGTTTAGGAATTATTAATCAAGTTATAAAACCATCCCTTGTACAAAAAAACACCAGATTACGTTTATATAACACTTTGGCTAGACCAGTGTTGACCTATGGTAGTGAAGCATGGACACTAAAAAAACAACATGAAGCAGAATAACGGCTTGTGAAATGAGATTCATGCGCAGAACAGCGGGTTACACCAGATGGGATCAGAAAAGGAACACCGATATCTTAAAAGAATTGAAGACTACGCCAATTTTGGAATATATTAAACAGTACCAACTAAATTGAAAACACCATCTTGAAAGAATGAGTTCAAATCGGATCCCCAAAGCTGTATATTATAAAATATACCAAGAGGACGAAGATCACTGGGCCGTCCTATGAAACGCTGGAGGAAAAATTTTCTATAGGATCGTAACAGGCCTTGGCCTAATACTTGGAAGGAAGGAAGAAGAAGAAGAAGAAGATTTGAAAAGTTATGTAGATAGGAAATAACACTATGAGGTTTATTTTAATATTGTTTAGTTGTTTCTTCACCCACCTCATACTTCTTAACTCCCACGCAGATTCGAGTTTCTTCACTTCAGTTGTGACATTCTCAATGCTGTATTATGTTCACAACTGATGTCCAACGGCCTTCCATCCTGCAGACTGACCTCTGCACCATCTGATGGCTGACCGACAAACTTCCAAATCAATCCCCTCTCCTTATAACCGGGTATTTCAAAATTCATAGTTGTGTTTTTATTCTTGCATATGTAAATTTTTTTCCCAAATTGTGTTCCTTCGGTTTTTCCAATTGTTTAAGTAATTTTGTTTTGGTTTCTATTCTATGTTTTTCTGACCAGGCATGTGCAGCTATTGCAGATTTTTCTGTTTCTCCATTTTTAACACCTCAGAAATGTTAAAAATGGAGAAACAGAAAAATCTGCAATAGCTGCACATGCCTGGTCAGAAAAACATAGAATAGAAACCAAAACAAAATTAGTCAAACAATTAGAAAAACCGAAGGAACTCACAATTAGGGAAAAAAATATTTACATATGCAAGAATAAAAACAACTACGAATTTTGAAATACCCGGTTATAAGGAGAGGGGATTGATTTGGAAGTTTGTCGGTCAGCCATCAGATGGCACGGAGATCAGTCTGCAGGATAGAAGGGCATTGGACATCAGTTGTGAATGTAATACAGCATTGAGAATGTCACAAATGAAGTGAAGAAACTCGAGTCTGCGTGGGAGTTAAAAAGTATGAGGTGAGTGAAGAAACAACTAAACAATATTAAAGATTTGAAAATTTGATGACTGATGGACAGAGAAGATAGTGATCTTAATCCGTATCCTCATTTAGATTATACTTATGATAAATTTGCTAATTAGGATGAGATTTGAATCTGAAATCTATAGGGAAATAATTTATCGACAAACTAACTAGACTGGTTATTTATAAATTTTATGTTTATATATTTTATTTGCTTATTTCTTCTAGGAATTAGACGTAAAATTGAAAGAAAAATATTGCGAAGCTTTAACAATGCTTAGGCAAAGTAAATTGCTCGAGAGCATTGAATGTACACTACTGACGTACACTGATATTCAAGATTGTGTGGATATTGTGAATGAGAGGTTTCGAGAAAATGAAAGTGATAAAAGTAAGTTATTATTTAGTGTAAAAAACCTTTCATTTTTTTGCTTTATTGGATATTATTAATTTTAAACTTAATTTACGTATTATAGTTATATGGTGGCATGCCATAGTGTAATTGGTTAATGCAACACTCCATAAGCCGGAAGGTTGGGGGTTCGAATCCTGGTTAGTTCAGAATTTTTAAATTGACTTAACCCTCTGGTGGCACCTTGGCCCTGGGTTCGATTCTGCCTTTGATGGAAATTAGTACGTATGCTTGTTCTGGGGTAAAGATGATCATGTTGCATGGCTGACAACCTGGCTGACGTCTAGTGCAAATTGTATAGAAAAGTAGGAATTTTAATTTCCTTCTACCCCAAGAGCTCTCAATGCATAAGGCCTATAATGGGATCACTTTATCTTTTTTTTTTTATAATTATAACATAGTTATATTACATAATGGGGGGCACGCCGTAGCGTAGTGGTTAAGGCACTGAGCTACAAGCCGGAGGGTCGAGGGTTCAAGTCCCGTTGGGGTCAGGATTTTTAAACTGACCCAAACCCTCTGGCGGCACTGTGGCCCTGGGGTCGACTCAGCCTCTAACCGAAATGAGTACCGGACGCCTGTTCTGGGGGTAAAGGCGGCCGTCACGCAGGGCTGACAACCCGGCTGACACAAAAAAGTGCCGATTGTCTAGAAAAAGTGGGAGCCCTAACCTCCTACTACCCCAAGGACCTCCGGGTCTGTTGTGGGATCACTTTACTTTTTTTATATTACATAATAGTCACAGTATTCTTTAATTTTGATAGTTTTGAAGTTATTTATGTTGAGATAGATTTTGAATTTGTAACTAAAATTGTTTAATTACATCAATTTAAAATTTTAATAAAATCAAATTGGTGTAGGCCTAAATTTAATTTCCTGCAAAAAAAAAAAGCAGCAAGCTGTAAGATTTAGATTGTATGTAAGCTATGACTGCTTGCTACATGTCAGCTTAATTAGTAGGTACTATACTTAATTCAAAGAGTTATGTAGTCTGCGATGCCATAATGAGTTCCAAATATCTATTGAAATAACCTAAAATTGTTAAGAAGTTACATGATGAAGTATTTTATCATATAAATTGATTTGGTCCTTTATACCTCACCTCATATTAACTCTCTTGGACAGTGTTGAATTCGTCATTTTCATTGTCAATCAGCCACCAATGTTGAAACATCTGCTGGAAGTTCTCCATGTCCCTTCTTATAATAAGAATGGATTCACAAGAAAACTGATACAAAATAAAAGATGAATTCAAGGAACCGAGATTATTTAAAGAAGATTGTAACCTTCTAGAAGAAGTAGAAGATAAAAATTTTAGATATCATTTTTTGGCACATAACAGATTTAAACAAAGCTATTAGAAAAAATCCAATATTAGATTTGCATAAAAAATGATTTCAATTATTCAAAACATAAAGAAAAAAGAATGAAGATAAAATATTATGAATGTACTGGATGAAATATGGGAATGTGAAAAAAAATATACGTAGGAAAACTAAAAGAAGTCTAAGCACTAGAATGAATAAGCACCTTGGAAACAAAATATGGAGTAGTAGAAAAAATTGACTGTTCGTGTGTGGATAGGAAATCATATAATTTATAAATCAAAATTGTTTAAACAATTGGAAGGACCAACAGAACTTGCATTTTAGAAGATTTACATTCAGAAAAGTAGATAAGTTAATGAATTTTGAAATTTATGGGTAAAAGTTTTGATTGCTAGGTTTGTTTGCCTAACACCTGAGAGAATGGATGTACAAAATTTTCAAAAGATATCTCAACAGTTGGTTGTTGGCTGAGGATGAAGGTGATTCCTTTGAAACCAGACCAAGAAAGAGAGCTAATATGATTTGACATGTGAAGAACAGATTCTGTTTCTTAAATCTATGGAAATGCTCTGCATTAACAAAAGAGCTGCAGGCGTAGCCTATAGTGAAAATCAAGATCCTGTAATTGGAAACAAATAAACAACATTATGACAACAAAATACTTTTAAGGAGTTTTACCAGTACATTTTTTAATTGCTGCTGAATTTGGAAATGGAGTAATAAAATAATTTTGAAATAAATATTGAAATTATATCAAATATGAATCAGAAAATGTGCATGTGATTTCATGACAAAAAAACTGAATTGTTAGTAGAACTATGAGTAAGGGGGAAAAAATATTTAGATTGATGAAAACCTGGAAACGAGTAAGTTTTTATTTCTAAATTAGTTCATCCACCATTACAGGGATATCATTGAATCAATTCAAGAAGTTCAAATCCAATTGAGAATGGAGATGAAGAGCTTGAAAACTTGTCTGGATTAAAAAAACTATTAGTGTATAATGCATAATATGGTTTTTATTATTATTTTTATACTTATATTTTTATACCCCTATTATTATTGTGTGTATCTTTTGATTTGTATTTGATATAATTGTTTACTCATAATGCTAATTCATGCTATTTTACAGGTATTGAAAATATATTCTTTGCTTGTAGACATAGAACACAGCAGTGGAATGAGAATCTTATTTATATAGACAGTAACAGTTCTTCAAGGAATATTACATGATAGTATGATGGTGCAAATAAAAAATCTTTTCATAAAACCCAGACTGAAGTTTTAATAAAAATTTGTTGAATTATAAATCATTTATGCATTTTTTTATTACCATGCATTAGACTTCATTTCTTAATGCGTGCATGTTTTAATATTCTTAGATCTTAGAAACATGTTAAAAAAATGTAAATAAATACCCTAGATCTCAATCATCCTCAAATAATTGCAAGGTTATAAAACACTGTAGGTCTTTCAGAACTTATTCCGTCATCAAATGGTACCATTTAAAAAGCTGATGATTGGAACATGTTCTGGAAGGCCTTACCAAGTCTTTTAACCTTGCAATTAGTTTAAGACGACTAAAATCTCAGGTACTTATATGTATTGGTTTATTTTAGGAAGTAATATTTTGAGGTTCTTTAATCAAGTTTTTTGAGCCTTGAAATATCTTACCTCAATTTAATGATTTGTTCTCAAACATGTTTCGATATAATCTCAGACTCAAGCTGAGCAAGCTGAAGATGATATAGAATATTATATCGAAACATATTTGAGAAGAAATCAACATTAAATTGAGGTAAGATATTTCAAGACTCAAAAAAACTTAACTTTATGTATTTTAACTTTTTAAACCTTTGGCATGATAACCTCTAACATATTTTACAATGAATTTTTAAAGTATGTGCCCTAGTTGTCATGAATTTATAAAGCATACTTCTGAGTCAAAAACAACTCGACATAAATTAAAATATACCTCATAATGTTATTTCCTACCTACATAACTTAATACTATATGAATTAAATTAGTTGTAAATTTTTAAAGTGTACTGTATGAATTAAATTGTTTGTTGTAAATGTTTAATTCCAGTTGTTTTAGCTTTGCATCAGTTAAACTCAGCAATAAAAGAGAAGAATATACTTGGCTTTGTGAAAGCCTTGAAGAGTCCTGAATTAAATTTGATTGACCAAGTTTCTTCATCAGATGTAATTCTTTATTTCAAGGCTTTACGTGTAAGTACACATTTATTAAGAAAAAAATAAAAAAAAATAAAAGTGTTATTAATCCTATTATTACTAGTAGAAAATTTGCCATAGTCTCTCATATAGCAAGCACTAATATTCTTTCTGGTTGAGGTTTTTCTGAGGTTTCTCAATCTGGAAGATTAAAATCAGGAAATTTAGCCTACATTCCTTCAACATTTAATTTTCTCGATATAATCAGAATTTTCTTGTTCATATTATACACTATCTGGGTAAGTTGAAGAAAACCATAAAAAAACTGAATTTTTCCAAATGGGAGTTAAATCAGGATGTTCTTAGTGTTCTGATTTGTCTAGTTTTTTTTTTTTTTCTTTTTCCAGGAATTTCCGTATTGAAAGAAGCTCTATTGGCTTAATCAAGTAGTAATTGAGTTTGTATTTTTAACATTCTTACCTCATATGAGTCCCGCGCCGTAGCCGAGCGGTTAAGGTAGGAAGCCTTGGTGCAGAGCTACGGGACTTGCGCTGGTTCGAGTCTCTGTGGGGGAAGAAATTTTCTCATGGTATTTCGGCCAGTATGGGACCGGTGCCCACCCAGCATCGTGAGGCAATTGGGTAGCTACAATAAGTAGCGGCTCCAGGTTGAGGAACCAGCTATAACGGCTGGGGGATTCGACATGCTAACCACATGTCACCCCTACACTGGCTGTTGATCATCTACCTCTGTGATTGACACATGTGGATGTGAAGGGCCAGCAGCCGGCTGGTAAAAGGGCAACCGCTGAACAGTGGAAAGACCCTCAATCGGACCTCATATGATTATCTGGACATACGTTTCAAGGCTGTTGCCCCATCGTCAGGCATTGCACAAAACTGTTTTTTTCTTTTCAAGTTGTCGTCCCTGGATCTGTGTTCCAAAGAACATGGTAATGAGGCTCCTTTCTCTGGGAATTTCAAAGTTCATAATTTTCTCCTTGTTCTTCTGTATATAGATTTTTTCCCATATCGTGAGTTCATTGGTATTTTCTAACTTTTTAATAATTTAATATAATATATTTGGGAATTTTAACATTATGAGGTTTTCTTAATATGAATCAAATTAATTGTGAATTCTTCTTACCTCATATATATCTATGTTTCTTTAAACACAGCACTGCGGTATCGGAAAAACCATCGTTTCCATGCCGAAATGTTTTCATGACTGTCAATTTTTTCCCTTGCCAATAATTATCCAAACTGCCATCTGGTGCACTTTTGAAGAAGTAATTATCCAAACTGTCATCTGGTGTACTTTTGAAGAACTTTGTAATCAAGCTTGGTTTGTCCGGAATTTCAAAGTTAGTGGTTCTAGTATGGTTTTTTGAATGTGTATCTTTTCCCAAACTGTTAATTCCAAAGGTTTAGATAGTTGTTTCATAAGTTTTGCTTCTTTTTTAATTCTATGATTCTCTAATAAACTATATGCTGCTATAGCTGTTTTTTCAATTTCACCATTTTTTATGTTTCTAAAATGTTCTTTTTGCGAGTTTCTAAGTTCCTTTTTGTTTTTCCTATATATACTTTATTGTAATCCTTGCAATTAATTTGATAAATTCCAGATTTTTTATTGTCTGGGGTGTTAACTTTTTATTAGTTAACAGAATGATTACCCAAGCTGGTTGTTTATCGTAGCCAATGTTTTATGTTAAGCATTTTTTTAAAAAAGGGGGCCTTTTTGAAATTTGTTATGAACTTATGGTGGTAAGTAAATTTCTTGAAAATTCCTTGACTTTGTCATCTTTCTTGGAATCATGTTTGTGCGAATGGTTTATTCATGTAATGCTTTTTTTTTTGTTTCAATTTCTTTGATTTCTTAATTCTTTCTTATTTCTGTCTTCATTCAATCAAAACATTTATTTTAAGGGCAAATGTGTACAAAATGATTATATATCATTTTCAAAATGCTCTAGCATAGAGTTTTTCCCGATAGCTCGCGGTGTCGATGTTTAACAAACCGTAGTGATATGATGTAAGTAAGAAGTCAACTATTCATTTGGATTCTTGTTTACTATAATTTTGTATTTAGATCTATTATTGGTGTTTTGTTTTTCTGTCCAACCCATGAAGCTGCAAAACTGCAGGTTTTTTTCCTACTTCTTTTTTTTTTTACATTTCTAGTGGTGTTCTTTTAGTTTTAATGTTTTAAATGTTCTTTTTGTTTTCCCTATGTATATACTGATCACAATCTATCTTGCCACATTTTATTTGATATTTTCCTGATTTTTTATTAATCCTTCAATTTTTTCATTTTTGTTGGTTTTTCCTAAGTTTTTTTAAGCTATAATCATTCTTTGGTGTCTGAACTGATTTTTGAATTTTGTATTTAAAAATTGTTTGGAATTTTTAAATTGTGGTTGCCCGCTAAGGGTGATAATGTGAATTTCTTCTATTTCTTTTCTTTTTTGGTTTTTTTCTATCTCTAAGAGTGCTTTCACTTCTCAATTTCTGTTTTTTTTGTACTTATACATTTTTTTATGTATCATTTTTTTTATGTATAATTTTTTCCTCGAAACCCGTTTGCTTTTTTGCTACCTCAATTATGTGTTCTTTTTCTATTTCATAATTTTCACTGTTCATAGGTATATTTACCAATCTGTATACTAAGTTGTTGAAGACTGCCATTTTGTGTGAATTAGTTGAAATCTATTGATTTGATGTAGTTATCTATGTGTGTTTCTTTCCTATAAATGCTGAATATTATTTCCTTTTTTTTCCCTCATTTCTGTGTAATTTTAGATCTAAAAATGGTAATTGTTTCAAGTGTGAATTTTATTATTTTCTTTGTAAATTTAAGAGTTTTAAAGCATCTTTCTATGTATTTTTCTTTAACTATAGCAATAACATCGTCAACGTATGTACCCCAAAATTTGAAAATCAGAGGATGTGCTTTTGTTATTTTATTTTCAAAATCACTCATAAATAAGTTAGCCAAAAAAGGAGATACTGGGTTCCCATTGATAGTCCAGACTTTTGTTTGTAAAAATTTCCTTTCTTTTCAAATATAATTCAATATTATAAAGTAGTTACTTATTTTAGGAATTCTCACTATGAGGTATATTCATTAAGGTAGAATTTTTTATCACTCACCTCATATTGTTCTTCTTATTTGACTATAAACTAGTTTCGGAACATAGTTTCTAAAACTAGTTTATAGTCAAATAAGAAAAACAATATGAGGTGAGTGATAAAAAATTCTACCTTAATTATAAAGTAGTGTTTAAATTACCATTAAAAGTCTTCTTAAATAAGAAGCCGCCATTTGTATATCAATACAACAGTTCATAGCAATTGGCACCTGGGAATTACATTGTATAAAGTGAAAGATTTGCTTATATTTAAAGGAACTGACACTATGAGGTTTATTTTACTTGTATTGAGTTAGACTATTCATGACACGCATAATTTTAGATTTCTTGCAGACCTTGGTTTCGGCACATAGTGTGTCAAAACCATGATTTGCAAAAAATCTACAAATATGAGGTGAGTCATGAATAGTCTTAACTCATTACAAAAAAATTTGCATTTAGATTGGAGGTCTAGGATAGCTCAGATGGTAATAGCATTAGCATATAAAACTAAAGGTCCTGGTTTCAAACCTCAGTGAAGACATATATTTTTCTCTTCAAATATTTAATATCCTTAAAATTCATCGGAGAACATATTGTTTAAACAACTCACCTCATAGGATTCATGCTTCCATGAAATCGCGATTTCAAACATAGTCATGTTCATCATCAGTCATAACTCCGACTGACGAAATTCTTCGGCCGTCAACTATTCTATTGTCGCCATCTTCAGTGCTGCCATCTATGGTTGAATTTATGAACTTTGAAATCAATGTAATTTCGTAAGGGATATCAAAATTCATTGATCTATTTTTGTTTTTCTGAATGTATATTTTTTCCCAAACTGTCAATTCCAAAGGTTTCTCTACTTGTTTTAAAAGTTTAGATTCTCTTCCAATTTTATGATGTTCTACGAGGGCGGATCGGAAAGTAACGCACAATAATTTTTTTTCTGCCTGGTATTGCAGCTAGAATGTTGAAATTTCACAGAGATATAGTTTGAAGTTTTCACTACAGATGGTATTTTTTTCTCAGGTGCACCTCTTGCGAGAGAAGCTTGAACTATGCAACAAAGATGGCGCGCGTGCTACAGTCCACCTGTGAGGAACAGAGAAGTGTTGTTCGATTTTTGTGGGCCAAAGGGCATAAACCCAGTGAAATTCACAGGGACATGCGTGGCGTGTATGGGGATGATTGTATGGACCGTAGCAATGTCTCCAGGTGGTGCACATTCTTCCAAGAGGGACGCGTGAACCTTAGTGATTCGCCACGATCCGGCTGGCCGACAACAGCAGCAATCCTGTAGAATGTCAGAGGCATTGAGGCGGCAATTCTGAACGACCGGCGTGTGCAACTGCGAGCCTTATCACAGAAGTTCAACATTTCCTATGGTGCGGTGTATGATATTGTTCATGAAAATTTGAAATTCCGTAAAGTTAGTGCTCGCTGGGTGCCTAAGAACCTGACAGACGACCACAAGGGCCAGCGAATGATGGCAAGCTTGGACCACTTAACGCGGTACACCGCACAAGAGGATAGACTTTCTGGAAGGAATCGTCACAGGTGATGAGTGTGGGCGTACCACTACACGCCCGAAACAAAGCAGGCATCAATGGAGTGGAAACACTATGCTGGTTCCCCAGTAAAGACAAATTCAAAGTGTCAATCTGCCAGGAAAGTGCTTGTGACAGTGTTCTGGGATATGCATGGTGTTTTATTGGTGGACTTTGCTGAACACGGGACCACTGTGAATGCTGCAGCCTACATTAAAACTTTGGTGAAGTTGCGTCGTGCCATTCGTGACAAACGTCACAACATTAACGTTAAACTTCTTCATGACAATGCTCGCCCCCATGTTGCTGCTGTCGTTCGTCAGAAAATCGCCGAATTTGGTTGGGAGGTGCTCCAGCATCCACCATACAGTCCGGATCTTGCACCATCGGACTTTCATCTGTTTGGTCCCATGAAGAAATTCCTGGCTGGCAAACGCTTTGAGACAGATGTGGAAGTGAAATCAGCAGTGCGCAGATGGCTACACTCCAACCAAACGGACTTCTACGAACAGGGCATATTGAAACTGGTAACACGATGGGAAAAATGTGTTGAGAAAGTTGGTGACTATGTCGAAAAGTAGGTAAAAGATGTAAGTTCATTTGTGATTTTTTTCCTTTTTTTTACTATTAAACTTTTTAAAAAAAATTATTGTGCGTTACTTTCCGATCCGCCCTCGTAATAAACTATGTGCAGCAATTGCAGATTTTTCAATTTCACAATTTTTAATATTTCTGAAATGTTCTTTTGTCCGAATTTCCAAATTCCTTTTTGTTTTTCCTATATAAACTTTATTGCAATCTTCACAATTTATTTGATAAATACCAGATTTCTTACAGTCTGGACAGTAAGAAATCTGGTATTTATCAAATAAATTGTGACGATTGCAATAAAGTTTATATAGGAAAAACAAAAAGGAATTTGGAAATTCGGACAAAAGAACATTTCAGAAATATTAAAAATTGTGAAATTGAAAAATCTGCAATTGCTGCACATAGTTTATTAGAACATCATAAAATTGGAAGAGAAGCTAAACTTTTAAAACAAGTAGAGAAACCTTTGGAATTGACAGTTTGGGAAAAAAATATACATTCAGAAAAACAAAAATAGATCAATGAATTTTGATATCCCTTACGAAATTACATTGATTTCGAAGTTCATAAATTCAACCATAGATGGCAGCACTGAAGATGGCGACAATATAATAGTTGACGGCCGAAGAATTTCGTCAGTCGGAGTTATGGCTGATGATGAACATGACTATGTTTGAAATCGCGATTTCTGGAAGCATGAATCCTATGAGGTGAGTTGTTTAAACAATATGTTCTCCGATGAATTTTAATGATTATACCTCATAATGTTTACTTCCCAACATTAATTAAATATATTTAATATCCTTCTAATTGTTTAAGAACCAAATAAGTTGTGAGAATTCTCAGAAAATTAAATCATTGATTTTTGGCCCATTAATCTATTGATAGAGATACGTGAAATTCGCGAGTTGCAATAACGTGAACTGCTCTAATTTTGTCATTTTCTTGTACCGTTTTTAACTCCACTTCCCATAACCTCAAAAAGAAGCATTTATGAATTGCAAAATAATGCAAAATCCTACAATAATGCGAAATAACACCGACATTTAAAATTTTCAACGAATTCCAGAGATTTTTTTCTTCTATTCGCAAAATTTTCATAATGCATATTTAAACACTGTTTTCGGATTCCATCTTCTTTTTAACTCCCATATCTGATGGTGCCATATCTGCTTCCTCCATGCACTCTTGAAAAGATAAATGGTTGCAACACAGTTCACAACATAGAAGTAATATTTTCTGTCCTTCTCATGCTCAAATATGGTCTCTCCATAGATTTTAAGTTCTATGGCCAATATGAATTCCAAGATATACAAATTATATTAACGTGTAAGATAAGCTTTTCCCCCCTACATTTTTGCAGACATAATTATCAATTTTATATCAATCATTATTAAGTAATGGTGTATTCAGATCTGAAGAAAACATTTATTTCAGTATACGTAGTAAACTGACAATAATGCAAGCATTGCCAAATTTGAATAAGCCAACAATGGAGCATGTGTAATTATATCATATTGATAAATATTATTCCCAATTAAAACATAATTTAATTCCACAAATGTATTTTTGTATTGGATTACATATCTATAACATGGATTTTTAACAAAATGTAACTAAACAAATACTGATAGAATAAATTAATGAGTCATTTTTACATCTTACCTCATATTTCATGTTTTATTAAACACATACATAAGAAGGAATGAACAACAACATAGAATTGAATTCAATATATACAGAAAAGATACTCATATTGACAATTACATAAAGTCTTCAGGTTTCAATCATATTGCACATAAGCATGCAATTTTCAACAGTTTGATATATAGATTATTGAATATTCCACTAAATGAAGAAGATTTAAAAAAGAATACAATCACATTTTGGACATAGCTAATTTAAATGGTTTTGGAAAGGAAATAATTATAACTAAATTAAAGAAATTCAGACAACAAAAAAGATTAAAAGAATACACTACCCTGCAATCTGATTCAAAGAAAGGAAAACAATTTAAGAAAATCACTTATCATCCTGGAATACATAACAAATTTCAAAAATTTTTCAAGAAATTCAATATTACATTGGCACCAATAAATAAATTTAGCCTTGGTAACTTATTAATAACCAATAAGAAAATGAACACCCCAGATAGTAAAAAATCTGGAATTTATCAAATTGATTGTGGAGATTGCAATAAAGTATACATAGGAAAAACAGAAAGAAATTTGGACACTCGCACAAAGGAACACTTTAGAAATATTAAAAATGGTGAAATTGAAAAATCAGCTATTGCAGCACATACTTTGTTGGAAGGTCATAAAATTGAAAAAGAAGCTAAACTTCTAAAACATTTGGAAAAACCTTTGGATTTGACAGTTTGGGAGAAAATATTTATTCAGAAGAACAAATTTAAATCTATGAATTTCGACATTCCGGATGAACGTGACCTCATCTCGAAGTTCATCAAATCAATACCAGATGGCAACGATATCTCGAAGTTCATCAAATCAACACCAGATGGCAACGTTATAGAGGGAGATTCCAACGAATATCCGGTAGTCATAATGGCGGTTGAAAATGAATGACAAGATCATTTGAAAACTATAGTTACCGTGTTTAATAAAACATGAAATATGAGGTAAGATGTAAAAATGACTCATTAATTTATTAATTAAGAACCTCATAATGTGTTTCCCATTTTTAACTTTGAAATACTGATAGTTTGAACAACAATGGTCATGCATGGTAGCTTTTTCTTAAAAGGTAAATTTTGCTTACAAATTAGTGACTAGGATTAAAATTTTACATATTTTATTGTATTAAAATCGATATCAATTGTACAAGCTAAAAGTTGACCTTAAACTACTGGATATATCATTCTTATTGGGTTTAATATACTGAACTAGGATTAAAAAAGACTCAAATTTACATTTTTTTTAGAATAACACCGCCAATTTGCCAATAATATCGAAATCTTGAAATTTTAAAACAAATTTTCCCTAAAAATAAAACCACTTTCTTGGAGCTCTACCTATTGAACAAATTGACTCGTGTGGTAGCATTTGAGATTTATATTCAGGAGTCCTGGGTTGAAACCCTGGGACCAACCAACTCGGCATATATTTTTTCTCTTCAAATATTTTCATATCTTATTTAATATCCTAATTCTTTAACACTTTCAACACGATGCATGTATCTATCACGTTCTGTAAAAAATTACTGTCTGAACGCAGCCTGCATCTTGTAAGGCCTGGCATTTGCCATGCAGTGTAATGAAACTGCTCGTATCCAATACATTCTTTGTCTATTCCTGCTGAAAGTTTAGTTATTTTTCTTCCCGGTAGAGTGTGTTATTTTCATATATATATATATATATATATATATCAATTTCTACACGACTAATTTCGATTTTATGATGGAGGCAACATCATCTGTTGTTGAAGTTGCAAGTTCACAGAGTGTCCGTGCTGAAGTCTCTAATATTTTTTCGGTTCATCTGGTTCCGAAAATGAATATACCGATGATGACAATGATTATGAACCACCAGATTCTGCAAGTGATACGAGTAAATAATTCTAAAAAAATGATCAGAAGAATCCAATTTTTTTCCTTTTAAGCAAAAAACTTGCATTTTTTAAAATTCTGTAAAAAATGATGTGATAGCCAACCTAAAAACTAGTAATACCATTAAAAAATACAAATTTAATTTATTATAGATAACTGATAAGCTGTTCTATGTTATTTTTCTAAGTAGCTTAAAAAAATCACAAAAGTGTTAAAAACAAGCAGTCTGCAGTCAGAAAACAGATACCATGGGTTGAGTGTGGAAAGTGTTAAGAACCAAATAAGTTGTGAGAATTCTCAGAAAATTAAGAAATAATTGATTTTTGGCCCATTAATCTATTAACAAATTGACTCGTGTGGTAGCATTTGAGACTTATATTCAGGAGTCCTGGATTCAAACCCTGGGAGCAACCAACCTGAGATTTTTTCCTGGTTTTCCTTAGATGTCAAGGCAAATTCTGTCTTGGAATTTCATTACCAGGTTTCCTATCATCATATTTAATTTTAGGAAGTTATATTTTGAGGTTATTTTAATTATATTATTTTTAGTCTGGACATCTTACCTCAATATTAATGTTGATTTGTTCTTGAACATGTTTCAAAACAATTCTGTTTTATCTGAGTCTGGGAAAGCTGACGATAAAACAGAATTGTTTTGAAACATGTTCAAGAACAAATCAACATTAATACTGAGGTAAGATGTCCAGACTAAAAATAATATAATTCCTATCATCATGTTCACCGTTTTAAACTGTCAATAAAGAACATAGACTGAAATGACCTTAGATGTCAAAGCATCTGTAAATAAAAACAAAATAAAGAATTACAACCACCTATTCAAATTTAATCATTATTTCGATCCAAATTTTGAAATCTTGTTTGTGTTGTGATAAGGGTAAGAAATTAGATCTTTTTGGAGGCTGTAGAAATTAATAAATTGAAAAGTAGTAACAAACTGTTAAATTCTCAACTTGATTTGAATGAATCCCCTTTGTTAAATTAAAAAAATATAAATAAATATTGTTGTATTGTTGCTTAGATCAGTTGGAACACAATTCATAATTTGTTAACATGTCTGAAGAAGGTTGTTGTTGTTGAATTTATAATAAATATATATGGATGGAATGAGTAAGAAGAGATATCCATTGTTAGCAAGAAATTATCAAGCAAGAGGAAGACGTAATGTTTGAAGACCTAGAAGACGTTGAGCTGATGCATTATGGAAGTCGGAACAGGCAATTGCCTATACCCTGGAGTGATGTTGATGATGATATACTAAATATGAAAATCAAATGAAACTACGTTTTATTTTTATTTAATTAATAATTACAGAATTAATGTTTTAGGAATTAACACTATGAGGTATTATTTATTTAAGTAAAATTTTATTGTCTCACCTCATATACTTCTTCTTCTTCTTCTTCTTCTTAGACTAGTTTCAGATCCTTCTGCTGAAACTAGTCAAAGAAGAATAATAATAATATGAGGTAATAAAATTTTACTTAAATAAAAAATTACTGCTTTGCAGAACAATAGCAAAAATATGATGTTGAGTGATTCCGGGTTCTGTGGCCGTGGTCCATAGTTGGTGTTGATACCAGACGTTTCGCCCTCAACTGCGGAGGGCATCTTCAGTGGCGAGTGCTTCTAGGCGTGTTTCCTGGTCGGAAGCTCTACTTAGAGTAGAGCTCTAAGTAGAGCTTCCGACCAGGAAAACACGCCTAGAAGCACTCGCCACTGAAGATGCCCTCCGCAGTTGAGGGCGAAACGTCTGGTATCAACACCAACTATGGACCACGGCCACAGAACCCGGAATCACTCAACATCATGATTACCGGCCGTGAAAGCCTGCATTCAAATAGCAAAAATAATTATGTGAGAATATTTGTTTTTTTGTAGTATGAATATAAATTAGGAAGATTGAAACTTATTATTTTTAAATTAAAAAAAAATATAAATGTTTATTTTTAAAATATTATTAAACATTTATTGTGTAAAATGTACTTTTTACCATTTATATGATTACCTGTGTGATGTAAATCTGATTATCATTCTTGAGGTTAAGATTAAATTAAAATTTTCCATACCTCACCTCATATCCAGTCTTTTAACTAGACCAGTTTCGAAGCCTGGGCAGCTTCATCTTCAGTAATTTCTCGTCAACAGAGGGAGGAAGAAGCAGTTCTTATTCGACATAACATCAGTCGACCAGAAATTACTTAAGATGAAGCTGCCCAGGCTTCAAAACCAGGCTAGTTAGAAGACTGGATATGAGGTGAGGATGAAACATTTTAATTTAATCTTAAAATAAACCTCATAGTGATTTTTTCTATAAAAGTTCAATTCTTGAGGTTTCTTGTTCAGTGTTTTAAGCAATTCCATGTTAATTGGTTACCTTGCTCATCATTGATTTCAAGATTTGCGAGTGCAAAACTGGCTGTGATCAGTGGATTTTATGGAAATAAAACTTCTGAGAAAGGTATCTTTCGGAAGGAAAATAAAACTAAGACCCATGTTGGAGATTTATGGCACATTAAAGAACCTCTAGCATAAATAAGAGGCTTCTGTGCAAAATTTATTGGTCCCAATTTGAATTGCAACACTAATAACCTCAATTGCTGAAGAGCATGGTTAATCAAAACACCAATTACAGCCTTGCTTGTACTATGAAGATTTTTTTTTGGAGATTAATAATTGAAAATGCCCAATCAGTCTCATAATTTTAATTGTTAGGAAAATCTTTATGGAAATTAAAATCAGGTTTGAGTGATTGAATCATGCCTGTCACATGACTGTCAACACAATTGCAAGAACTTCTGTTAGCCTTGGTTCTTTGTAGCCTCTGCCCCATGGATTTGCATTTTGATTAGTATTTTTGTGTTTTTTAGGCTATATCATATGTACACTAGATAAATATGATAAATATTTTATTTATTTTTCTTATATTCTTAATTCTAAACTCATTTTAATGTTTTCTATAGAGGTGCTGGAAAAGGAACAGAAAGAAGGAATGGAGTTATGGTTTGGAAGATGTGGAACTTTCGGTGAGAAATGTGTCACAAGATGTACTAGATGTTAAAATGGGTATGTATAAGTATTATTTAGAAAAAAAAAGTTATTGCTTGAACTGGGACTCGAACCCTGGATTTCTGGCTATATGCACCACCATGATAACCATTACACCATTTGTGTTCTGATACAAATCTCAACAATTCTTTTCTCATATACAGTTCTCTATTGTTCGAAGGCCGGTAGTCGGCGCTAACAACAATGCCCTTTGACAACTTCTATTCAGAAGTATTTTTGTTGAGAATATTGCAATTCATTCTTAGGATGGTATTAAAATCAAATATTTACAAAAAGTAAAAATGTAATTTGATTTTTTTCTTAATTAATTTTGAGTTGTTTTTTTTTGAGTCACCCAATATTTCTTGACTCCCATGCAGACTCAGGTTTTGTCATTGCATTTGTGACATTATTGATGCAACACCATGAACACAACTGCCTCCAGTGGTTTTCTCTCTTGTAAATTGATTTCTGCGCTCTCTGATGGCTGACCGATGAACTTCCAAATCAATCTCCTCTCATTTTCACTGGGTATTTCAAAATCATATTTTTCTTTTTATTCTTGCATATGTAAATTTTCTCCCAAATTATGGGTTCCTTTTATTTTTCTAACTGTTTAAGTAACTTTGCCTTGGTTTCAATTCTGTGTTTTTCCAACCAAACATGTGCAGCTATTGCAGATTTTTCTGTTTCTCCATTTTTAATATTTCTAAGGTGTTCTTTCAATCTTGTATTTAAATTCATTTTTTTTTTCCCCTACGTATATCTTTTCACAATCTTTACAGTCAATTGATAAATTCCTGATTTGTTGCATCTTCAATCTTTTGATTTTTGTTGGTTTTGATTAATTATTCAAAATGTAATCCTTTTTTGGTGCCAATTTAATGTTAAATTTGTTGAAAATTTTTTGAAACTTGTTAAATACTAAGGGGTGGTATGTAAATTTCTTGAATTTTTTACCAATTTCTTTATCTGTCTGAAGAGTACTTATGTTATAATTTTTTGTTTCTTGAATTTATTTATTTCTTATGAATCATCTTTTCTTGAAATCCATTATCTTTTGTAATTTTTATAATGTTTTTCACTTTCTTGAAATTTTCTTTGTTCATGGGAACGTCCACAAGTCTGTGTCAAACTATTAAATACTACTTGTTTGTGCAAAATATGGTTAAATCCTGTTGCTTTAATATAATTATCAATGTGAGTTTATTTTCTGTAGATTCCAAACTCTATTTTCCTTTTTTTCCTAATTCCTGATCAATTTAAATTCTAAAAATGGCATTTCTTGGTTATTTTTACTTCCATGGTAAATTTGTTTTATTATGAATATTTAAAAGCTTAATGGCATCATCTAATTGTTTTTGTTTTACTATAGCTATGATATCATCCACATATCTACTCCAAAATTTAAAAATCAAACAGTATGCTTTGGTTACCTGACATTCAAAGTTACCCATAAACATATTCGCTAAGAATGGTGATAATGGATTTCCCATTGCAAGTCTAGATCTTTGTCTACAGTATTTTCCTCTGAAGGTGAAGAACATTTGATTTAAGCATAATCTGGTTAATTTCATGTACTCTTTAAGCTATCATCATATATCTTATTTTCTTTCAACCATTTTTCTAAAATTTCCATAGTTTTAATTCATAATATTGATTTTTCTTGTATAAATGTAAAAATTATTTAAATTTTATTCAGATTACACACTGAATATTGCAATTTTTTCTATTCAGGATGCTATTAAGGTCAAATCATTTGCAAAAAGTAAAAATGTAATTTTATTTCTCTCTTATAAATGTAAAAAATACAATCTTACGTAAAACATGTGATATTTATAGTTTAAAAGTGTTAAGGGCCGCATGCAAATACATTAGTCTCTACTCAAATTACTTCCAATCACTGGTGAGCTGACTCACCGTGAGCAATTGCTGAGATCGAATTAACAGCCGACTTACCGGTCATGCATGAAAGTTGACGTTTTCGTAATATTGGCAACGAATTACCCAGAATTCTCAGCGATAAAAACCACTTCCATTGTTTTTGTCTGCTATAGAGGAATGCATTTACGCTTGCATCCCGCAAATAATACCATATACAATGGCGTCTGCATCGCGTAATATTGCGCCGATTCTCCTGTTCTTCCAGTTGAATTCTTTGGTATAGACTATCAAATTCCTCTTCTCCGCGTATACCGAAAACATGATCGAAGTCTTCAAGGTCCGACATCTTGGATAAAGCTGCAAAGGTTTCAAACTACATCGGTTACCATCGGTTCCCTTCGGGAATTTCACGATAAGTTTCTATCTTGAGCTATGATCTTAAGGTACCTCGTCAGGTAGCTTACAATTATTATCGCATGAATACATTTCTGAGTAAGCAAAATGTATTTGGATAAAACTTTCTCAGCAGAGAACGTCTTTTACTGTCTAATGCGTTCAAACATTTGACCCTAAAAGATATATCTTCTTCTTTTTTTCCTCAAAATTATATGTAATTAAATTAAATTGAGATATAGATTTCATAATATTGATGAATTTATTAATTCTGTTTATAGCTTGTGAATTTCTTACTAAGTTGAACAAGATTTTGCCGAATCGTAATTTGGGATCAACATCAACAGCTCTGAAAGCAATTGAAAGAACAATTAATGAGAATTCTCCATATTTCAAACTTTTTATATCAATTAAGAAATGGATACATAGGAAGGTATGTTTCATTTTAGTATTAAAATAAATCAATTTTATTATTAATAAATAAGTTTAGTCTGTTTCTTCTTACCTCATATAGTTATTTCTTTTAGACATTTGTTTTAAAGCATTTTAGTTCCATCTTCAGTTGGTACATATATGATTTTATTATTATTTAATTTTAGGAAGTTATATTTTGAGGTTATTTTAATTATATTATTTTTAGTCTGAACATCTTACCTCAATATTAATGTTGATTTGTTCTTGAACATGTTTCAAAACAATTCTGTTTTATCGTCAGCTTTTCCAGTCTGGAATAATCTATATGGGAATGGGAATGTAGTCTGACGATAAAACAGAATTGTTTTGAAACATGTTCAAGAACAAATCAATATTAATATTGAGGTAAGATGTTCAGACTAAAAATAATATAATGATTTTATTATATTTGAAGAGAACAATTATATATATATATATATAAACTTGCCGTTGACACCATTTGTTAGCCATCCAAACCAACTCGTCAATATTTTTATGTGATTTTATGAAGTATTCTGCTTGAATGAAAGATGTATCAGTGGGTTTATTAATTTTTATAAAAAATCATGGGAAATAACACAGTGAGATAAATATAAATAGAATGCATACATGAATCAGAAACTATTGTAATCAATGGTAAAGAGAAAATTTTTTGCCTGAATCGGGAATCGAACCCCGAACCTTCAGCTTTCGATGCTGATGCTCTGACCACTGAGCTAATTCAGGCTAGATTCCCATCTAAGCATAAAACCTCCCTTTACCTTACTTTCTTGGTCCCATATTCAATGCAATGAATCATCATTCACAAATACACACTGAATGACTTCTACATTAAGAAGACATGTTGGATTGGAATGTAGCCTGAATTAGCTCAGTGATCAGAGCATCAGCACGGAAAGCTGAAGGTTCAGGGTTTGATTCCTGGTTAGGGCAAACATTTTTCTCATCATCTTCTTCTTCTTCTTCCTCCTTCCAAGTATTAGGCCAAGGCCTGTTACGATCCTATAGAAAATTTTCCCTCCAGCATTTCATAGGACGGTCCAGTGATCTTCGTCCTCTTGGTATATAATTATAAACAGCTTTGGGGATCCGATTTGAACTCATTCTTTCAAGACGGTGTTTCCAATTTAGTTGGTACTGTTTAATATATTCCAAAATTGGCATAGTCTTCAATTCTTTTAAGATATCGGTGTTCCTTTCCGATCCCATCTGGTGTAACCCGTTGTTCTGCGCATGAATCTCATTTCACAAGCCGTTATTCTGCTTTCATGTTGTTTTTTTAGTGTCCATGCTTCACTACCATAGGTCAACACTGGTCTAGCCAAAGTGTTATATAAACGTAATCTGGTGTTTTTTTTGTACAAGGGATGGTTTCATAACTTGATTAATAATTCCTAAATATTTATTATAACTAGTAATTTTTTCAGGGATATCTTTTTCATCCAGATAGAGAGATAATATCCAAGATATTTAAATTGATTAGATCTCTCTAAATTTTATTCTGGAGACAGATTTTACTTTGTATGGGGTCCTTTCCATGAAATGCCATAATTTTAGTTTTGTTAATTGATATTTCCATATTAAATTTGGCACCTATTTTTTGTAAATTATAAATTGATCGTTGCAAATCATTTTCGGAAAGTGCCAGAAGAGCTAAATCGTCTGCAAAAAGAATAGCATCGAGTTTGAGGTTCCTATTGATGGGTATATATCCTCGTTGTGTTTTCCTCCATTTGTTTATTAATTTATTCATATATATATAATGAAAAGCACCGGTGAAAGTCCACATCTCTGTCTTACTCCAGTGCTGATCTTTTCCCAAGAAGATAATTTACCATCTTGTTTAACAGAGATTTCATTATCTTTATAGATGTTGAAGATATAAAATTCTCGTATAAGACTTGAAAGCATAATAATAGTCCCTTCGATTGGTTGCTGGCCAAAGGAAGGCAAGACCAGTGATGGGGCTGCCATCTTATAGCCTCTGGTCAGGCTTTTCTGGAGAAGAAAGAAAATAAAGGAAAGAAGAAATGGAAGAAAGGAAAGACTCCCTAGCCCTCGGATGCCCGAATAGCGTCGGGGTCGAAAAAAACAAGAGTTAACCAAGAGAGGTTAGATAGTAAAGTTAAAAGAGTGCAAACACAAGTAAGTGGAAGAAATGTTTTGCTCAGCTTGGGCACCTTGTGGTCGCCATCCACATATCCCCCTAGATGAGAACGCCTGTTTACCATTGATTACAATAGTTTAGTTGTGTTCATTAATTATTCCAGAAATTCCACGTAAAACTACAGTAGCAAAATTTAGACTACTTACAGAACATGACTATTTGGCCAAACATTTATATAAAATAGGAATCTACACGAATCCAAATTGTCCTCTATGCAACAAGATGAAGAAATGAACGAAGAACATCTACAAACCTGTGAAGTATTACCTGTTGGATCCACCATAAAGAAATATTGGAGAGCAAGAACGCTAATGGCTTCATTGCCAAGGCCCAACATTTGAAAACAACAACGACAACAACAGTTGTTCATAAGAATTAAATTAATCGTGATTATTTCATACCACATACTTCTATATTTCTTTAAATAATGGAGAAATTGAAAAATCAGTTATAGCTGCACATAGTTTATTAGAGCACCATAGGATTGAAAAAGAAGCAAAACTTTTGAAACATCTATCAAAACCTTTAGATTTAACAGTTTGGAAAAAATATGTATTCAAAAAAACCATACTAGAACTATGAACTTCGAAATTCCAGATGAACCTAGCTTGATTACAAAGTTCTTCAAAAATACAACAGATGGCAGTTTAGAAAATGATTCATTAAAATGAACACCAGATGGCAGTTTAGAAAATAATTCTTTAAAAGATCATCAGATGGCAGTTTGGATAATTATCAACAAAAGTAAAAATTGACAATCGTGAAAACAGCTGATGATGGTGATAAGAAATTGCCGATACTGCAGTGCTGTATTTAAAGAAATATAGAAGTATGAGGTATGAAATAATCACGATTAATTTAATTCTTATGAACTTGAACCTCATAATATTAAAAATTCCCAAATTTAATATATAAACAACAGTTGTGTTTATTAATTTACTTATTTCTATCATAGTAATAGCTTTAGCTTCTCAATATTAATTTAATAAATAATGCTATAGCTGTAGCAGTCCCTTCATGTCTTCTTAATGTAGAAGTCATTCAGTGTGTATTTGTGAATGATGATTCATTGCATTAAATGTGGGACCAAGAGATTAAGATAAAGGGAGGATTTATGCTTGGATGGGACTGTAGCCTGAATTAGCTCAGTGGTCAAGAGTGTGAGCACGGAAAGCTGAAGGTTCGGGGTTCGATTCCCAGTTCAGGCAATTTTTTTTTCTCTTACCATTGATTACAATAGTTTAGTTGTGTCATTAACCCTTAATTACTCACACGGGGTAATTTTTTTCCGTTAGGTTGAAAGATGCTACTATTTAGTGACAATTACAAATGTCACTGGAAATAATAAATCTAAGATACCCAGCTCCTGAATGGATACATATTTTTACAGATGGCTCCAGCCTACCAAATGATGGTGGCACTGGTGCTGGTGCAGTATGTCCACTTTTTTCCTTTTATCGTAAACTAAACACAAATTCAACAAACTTTGATGTCGAAATTCTAGCAATTTTCTTAAGTTTACAAAATCTTTTATATCACATCCAAAAATTTACAAAAGTTGTAATTCTATGTGACTCCAAAGCAGCCATTCTCGCTATAACACGAGACACAACACCCAAAAGCATCAAAATTATCGAATGTCACAAAGTGATAAAACAGTATCCCGTCTTCACAAAAAAGTTGTACTTCAATGGATTCCGGCCCATTGTGGAGTGACAGGCAATGAAATAGCCGATTTTCTAGCCAAGAAGGGTAGCAAAATTGTTCAAACCCAACTTCTACTCCAGTTTCCTTTCACTCTATCAAAAGAATTATCTCAAATAAATACATCAATAAACTTAGAGAAGAATACACCACCAAAACATCTGGAAAGAAATGGGAAAATCTACAAGCTTATGACATTACCTACATTACAAAGAAAATCTGCAGTAGCAACATTCAGACTGCTAACGGGACATGACTGCTTGAATAAACACCTACACAGAATTGGCATAACAGATTCACCTAAATGCCCTTTTTGCAATTTAAATGAAGATATGGAAAGAAACCATCTCCTCCGTTGTCCAGCTTTTGTAGAAGAGACCAGCCTTTCTGCTAAATATTGGAGTGCAAGAGAGCGAATGGATTCATTATCAAGTGCTCCTCGACATTAGATACCAACCAACCAACCAACATTTATGAGATTCCCTGGAACTCACCTATTCCCAAATTAACTCTTCCAGCACGTGTTTCAGTTGTATTTAGTTTCTTGGAGTAGCTAATAACACAATTATATTTATTTTATGTCATTGTTGCTGCCTGCGAAAATTTGAAGTCTAAGAGTAAATATGAGTAGAAAGAAGAAAGTATTGACAGAAGATGAAATTATAGAACTGTTGGAAGCGTAAGATGATGAAATTGTTGGCAGATTTTCTTCTTC
Organism: Diploptera punctata; assembly: GCA_030220185.1. NCBI lineage: Eukaryota > Metazoa > Arthropoda > Insecta > Blattodea > Blaberidae > Diploptera > Diploptera punctata. The sequence continues at coordinate 1,480,173 of JASPKZ010003434.1, forward strand.
ATCAGACGAAGACGTATAGAAGACAGTGATCATGATTCTAACTCTATACAGAGTGCTGAAAGTGATCAGGATGATATTATGTCAGAAGATGAAGATGTTTCTGCTACAGCAAGTCTCTCTGAAGATGACATTCCACTGGCAATTCAACACACTCCTTATAAAGGAAAAGATGGCACTATCTGGTACAAGGAACCACCAAATGTTAGGGGGAGAATGCCTGCACGAAATATTGTGACAGAGAAACCTGGTGTGAAACAACTGGCAAAATGTGCTAAAACTAGTGTTGAGGCTTGGAATCTATTATTTACTGATGAGATAATCGACCTAGTTGTAAGGAACCAAATATTCAAATAGACCTGAAGAGACTTCAGTATTCCAGGGAACATGACTGAAGACGACAAAGTGTTATGCCAATTGCGGCCGATGTGCAAAGATCATGTGGTGGAGTCCTTTCAGACTGCTTTTCTGTTGAGTGAGGTGTGTATATATGTTGATATTTTTTTAAAAATATCATTAAACCTATGTGTTTAAAAAAACATAGAAGTATGAGGTAAGAAGAATTCACGATTCATTTGATTCTTATCATTAAACCTTGTAATAATGTGATACAGTGTATTAACTATGATAAAGACTTGAAGGCAAAAAAAATACCCTGCGCAAGTCCTCATGTAGGTTATGTATGCACGAATAATTAACGGTTAATTTACTTATTTCAATCATAGTAATTGCTTTAGCTTCTTAATATTAATTTAATAATGAATCAGAAACTTTACACCTCACCTCATAAAATATTATATGAGATGAGATGTCAAGCTTTCTATTCATATATGAGGGGTTCAGTGCAAAAGTGGACCAAGTCCAAAATTAAAAAAAATGTAGTCTTATGTGAATTTGGGTTCAAAATATCAATAATAAAGTTTTTTTTAAAATAAAGGCTGAGATTTTAAAAAATACTCTAATTAAATAATTCCTATCGTTTACAATTCCCAATATTGTGGTCATGAGGTCAGGTAAGCTGTAACAACCTGTGAACAGGTGGGATTCAGCTACAAACATACTGTAATAAATAATGTGAGTCTCGTTAATTAAAAATGTATAAGAGAAGAATTTGTTAAGTTATGTAGATAGGAAATAACACTATGAGGTTCTTTAATATTGTTTATTTTAATTATTTCACTCACCTCATACTTCATAATGCATAGCAGACCCTGGGTTTCTTCACGTAATTTGTGACATTGTCAATGCTGCGTCACGTTCACAACTGACGTCCAACGGCCTTCTATCCTGCAGACTGACCTCCGCGCCATCTGGTGGCCGACCGAAGAATTTCCAAATCAGTCCTCTTTCTTTATAACCGGGTATTTCAAAATTCATAGTTGTATTTTCATTCTTGCATATGTAAATTTTTTCCCAAATTGTGAGCTCCTTCGGTTTTTCCAATTGTTTAAGTAATTTTGTTTTGGTTTCTATTCTATGTTTTTCTGACCAGGCATGTGCAGCTATTGCAGATTTTCGGTTTCTCCATTTTAACATTTCTGAGGTGTTCTTTTAATCTTGTATTTAGATTCCTTTTTGTTTTTCCTATGTATATCTTTTCACAATCTTTAAAATTAAAAATTCAAGAAGTTCACATACCATCCTTTCGTATTTGACAAGTTTCAAAAAATTTTCAACAAATTCAACATTAAATTAGCACCGAAAAATGATTACAGCTTAGGTAATTTAATAAAAACCAACAAAAATGAAAAAATTGAAGACTGCAAAAAATCGGGAATTTATCAAATTAATTGTAAAGATTGTGAAAAGATATACATAGGAAAAACAAAAAGGAATCTAAATACAAGATTAAAAGAACACCTCAGAAATGTTAAAAATGGAGAAACCGAAAAATCTGCAATAGCTGCACATGCCTGGTCAGAAAAACATAGAATAGAAACCAAAACAAAATTACTTAAACAATTGGAAAAACCGAAGGAGCTCACAATTTGGGAAAAAATTTACATATGCAAGAATGAAAATACAACTATGAATTTTGAAATACCCGGTTATAAAGAAAGAGGACTGATTTGGAAATTCTTCGGTCGGCCACCAGATGGCGCGGAGGTCAGTCTGCAGGATAGAAGGCCGTTGGACGTCAGTTGTGAACGTGACGCAGCATTGACAATGTCACAAATTACGTGAAGAAACCCAGGGTCTGCTATGCATTATGAAGTATGAGGTGAGTGAAATAATTAAAAATAAACAATAAGAAGAATTTGTGTTTAGAATGGAATACTTAGGATAGGTCAGATGGTAGAGCATTAGCATATAAAGCTAAAGTTCCTGAGTTCAAACCTCAGTCTAAACATATATTTTTCTTATAATATTTTTGAAAAGAAAAATTAATGTCTGAACCAGGAATCGAACCGTGGATCTCTAGTTCTCCGTACTAGTGTGCAGCCCACTACATCATTCTAGACTTGGCACAAACATTAACAATTCTATGATGATCTTGTAGAAGATTTCCGGGCTGTTGACCGTGGTTTTGAGGCTTGTAGTCTCCAGCGTTTCGCCAGAGACTGCGTCCGGCATCCTCAAGGGTTGTCTTGAGACTGGCAATTTTGTCAACTACCTGCTCTAGTTATACATTTATCCGCGACATGTTCTCTGCGCGGTCCGTTACTTCATAAATTGTATCTGCCTTCTGGTTGGTTAACATTAGGGTCTTCCATTACACAATTTACGAAGTAACGGACCGTGCAGAGAACACGTCGTGGATAAATGTATAAATAGAGCAGGTAGTCGACAAAATTGCCTGTCTCAAGACAACCTTGAGGATGCCAGTTGCAGTCTTTGGCAAAACGGGAAACTACAAGCCTCAAGACCACGGCCAACAGCCTGGAAATCTTCTACAGGATCATCATAGTAACTCCGGCCGTGAAAGCCTAAGTCAATATATTAACAATTCTTTCCACATAATATGTAGTTCTCTGTACTAGTGTGCAGCCCACTACACCATTCTAGACTTGGCACAAACATTAACAATTCTTTTTGGGCTGCACACTAGTACGGTCTTTCCACATAATATGTGGAAAGAATTGTTAATGTTTGTGCCAAGTCTAGAATGGTGTAGTGGGCTGCACACTAGTATGGAGAACTAGAGGTCCAAGGTTTGATTCCTGGTTCAGACATTAATTTTTCTTTTCACAATAGCATTATAATTTTTTAATATGATTCTTTATTGGAACTGTGTTAAAATAACAGTATTGGAAAATGTTAAATATATTTTTCTCTTGAAATATAATTTGTCCTTCAGTGAGAAGTGTTAAATCTAATAATGAAAACATTGAAAGAAGCCTACAGGCTGTATAAAGTAACGTTAAAATTCCCAATAAGTCTTATTAAATAGGAAGCAGTCATTTGCATGTTCGAGCAATGGTTTGTAGCATTTGACACTCTTGTGAATTAAAAATGTATAAGAGAACAATTTGTGTTTAGAATGGAATGCTTAGGATAGCTCGAACGATAGAGGCACATAAAGCTAAAGGTCCTGGGTTCAAACCCCAGTCTAAGCGTATATTTTTTCTCTTCAAATATAATTTGTCGTTCAGTGAGAAATGTTAAATCTATAATAAAAACATTGAAAGAAGCTCTACTGGCTTTATAAAGTAATTTTAAAATCCCCAATAAAAGTCTTCTTAAATAGGATGCCGTCATTTGCGTGATCGAGCAATGGTTCATAGCATTTGGCACTCTCAGGAATTAAAAATGTATAAGAGAAGAACTTGCATTTAGAATGGAAGTGCTTAGTTTAGCTTAGATGTTAAGCTAAAGGTCCTGGGTACAAAACCCAGTCTAAGGTATATTTTTTCTCTTCAAATATAATTTGTCGTTCAGTGAGAAATGTTAAATCTATAATAAAAACATTGTAAGAAGCTCTACTGACTTTATAGAGTAATTTTAAAATCCCCAATAAAAGTCTTCTTAAATAGGAAGCCGTCATTTGCATGATCGAGCAATGGTCTTGGCATTTGGTGCTCTCGGGAATTAAAAATGGGTTCAAACTGCAGTCCAAGCACACATTTTTTTCTTCAAATATAAGCCGAGTCTGTTCATGTTACCTCATAAATTGTTGTGTTCTTTTGGACATGTTTCAATATGCTTGCATTTATATTTAATTAATGTTGCTTGCATTTCATCGTTCAGACTTTTATCAGGTAAGATGAACAGACTCACCTTATTTATTAAGAAGAGTCTCATAATATTACTTCCTATTGTAATTTAACACAGCAGACTATTTTAAAATACAATAGGAAATAACATTAAGAGGTTTGTTTAATAATTAAAACATTTGATCTGTTCATCTTACCTCTTAAGAGTTATTTTTGTCAAACATATGTTTCAGAGTTTCTTAGCCCCATTGTCGGCCCTGATTCTTGATTCAAGACAACATGAGAAAATTCAGTCTGTAATTGCTGACGATGGGGCTAAGAAGCTCTGAAACATATGTTCGACAAAAACAACTCTAAGAGGCAAGAATGAACAGACCAAATGTTTTAATTATTATACAGCAGACTGTCTTTGGCATTGTCAAGATATGGGATTTCAGGTGAATTCTATGGTGATATAATCGTAAGAATCAAATGAATCGTGAATTCTTCTTACCTCATACATCTATGTTTTTTTTAACACAACTGCAGTATCAGAAAAAAAACATCTTTTCCGTCTTCAGCTGTTTTCACGACTAAATGTTTTCTTTCACCGGTAATTTTCTAAACTGCCATCTGGTGTACTTTTAAAGTAATTTTCTAAACTGCCATCTGTGTACTTTTGAATAATTTTGTATTCAAACTTGGTTCGTCTGGAGCCTCGAAGTTCATGGTTCTGGTATGGTTTTTATGAATGTATATCTTTTCCCAAACTGTTAATTACTAAGGTTTAGATAGACGTTTCAAAAGTTTTACTTCTTTTTCAATTCTATGATTCTCTAATAAACTATGTGCTGCTATAGCTGATTTTTCAATTTCTGAGAAAGAAGCAAAACTTCTGAAACATCTATCTAAACCTTTGGAATGAACAGTTTGGGAAAAGGTATACATTAAAAAAAAATCATACCAGAACCATGAACTTCGAGGTTCCAGACAAACCAAGTTTGATTACAAAGTTCCTCAAAAGTACACCAGATGGCAGTTCAGAAAATTACTTCTTCAAAAGTATACCAGATGGCAGTTTAGAAAATTACCGGCAAAAGAAAAAAAATTGAGTCATGAAAAGAGCTGAAGTTGGAAAAGATGTTTTTTCCGATGCTGCAGTTCTGTGTTAAAAAACATAGCTGTATTGAGGTAAGAAGAATTCATGATTAATTTGTTTCTTATTAAGAAAACCTCATAATGTAAAAATTCCCAAATGTATTATATTGATTAATCAATTATTCTATCTTCAAGACACAGTCCAAAAACATTCAAGACTAAAAGTGTATAAAACAGTGGGTCTTCCAACTTTTTTGTATGGTAGTGAAGTATGGACGTTGAAACAGAAGGATATACAGAGACTTAGATCTGCTGAAATGAAATATTTAACTTTTATAGGAATTAATCACTAAGAGGTTTAATTTATGGTGAAATTAAATGTTTCTTACCTCTCCTCATATAAATCTTCTAAGTAGATCGCGATTTCGAGACCATAATGGTCTCATCTTCAGTACAATCTTGGCGACTGATGTTATGTCGATTGGAAGAAACACTTCTTCTTCTCTCTGTTAAGGAAGAAGAAGAGTTTCTTCCAATCGACATAACATCAATCGCCAAGATTGTACTGAAGATGAGACCGTTATGGTCTCGAAATTGCAATCTACTTAGAAGATTTATATGAGGAGAGGTAAGAAACATTTAATTTCACCATGAAATGAGATACCTTCGGAGGACTGCAGGATACACACTACTAGATCACAAAAAAAATGAAGACATCTTAGAAGAATTACACATGGAACCTTTAGAAAACAAAATTTCTGATTATAAGTCAAGATGGATGCAACATGTTCTTCGAATGGAAGATCACAGGATATCCAAACAAATGTTAATATATCAACCTGCAGGAAGAAGAAGACCAGGACGTCCACTCAAAAGACTTTTGGATGGTGTTTCTCTTGAGGCCGAAACAGGTCAACAAATGGCCTAAATTCGTGAATGTACTATTATGATGATGATATATTCATGTTCAATATTCATTCATAAATTTTGTTTTTGAAAGGATTTCATTTATCTCAAATTTTATTTTATTTTTTATATTTAATAGGTATTTTCTGAAATGTTTGAGCTGTTTTATTTCTTAATAAGTCTTTTACAAACCTCAGAATGTATTAGTGGTTTACAAGGGGCTGTTTATGGCTCCCCTATGTTTTTGTTAAATATACTATTCCTCTCATTCTCTTTCATCCTCTTGATGTGAAGATATTCATTGAAGATAAATAAGAAAAACTTGATATTAAATCTCACAACATTTTCTAAGTTTTAAAACATGCTTTGTCAAGAGAGGACTCTACTCTAAAATATAACAGCATTATATTTTTTGGAACATATATATTTGAGTAAAGTAAAAAAAAAAAATTAACAAAGTAAAATTTATATGAAACTAGAAACATATAACGTATTTGCATAGTAATGTTATTTATGTGATAGTTGGAAAATTTCTTCAAACATGCCACGTACATACTCATAGGAAATCTGGCATGACTTTTACTAAAAAATAGTTGATAAACTTGTTTATCTAATTATATTATTTTTGGTCTGGACATCTTACCTCAATAGAAGAAATAGAAGACAATAAACAAATACCTTTTTTGGATCTTAAATTGGTCAGAAACGAAGAAAAAAGGAAAATTGAATTTGGGATTCATAGAAAAGAAACTCATACGGAAAATTTTATAAAATCAACAGGGTTCAATCCAATTGGACATAAATTAGCAGCATTTAATAGTTTAACTCATAGATTGGTAAACTTACCCTTAAACGAAGAAGATTTCAAACATGAGAAAAAACACATAATCAAAGTAGCAAGAGAAAATGGGTTTGATGAAAAAATGGTACATAAAAGGATAGAAAAGTATAAAAAACAAAAAATGATAAACAGAAGTAATCTTGAAAAAGAAGAACCACCTATGAAAAAATATAGGAAATTCACATATCACCCTTGGGTACATAATAAATTTCAAAATATATTTGAGAAGTTTAATATTAAATTAGCACCAAAAAATAACCATAGTTTAAATAAACTAATAAAAACCAACAAAAATGAAAAAACTGATAAAAATAAAAAGTCAGGAATATATCAAATTGAATGCATGGGTTGTGAAAAGATATATATAGGGAAAACAAAAAGAAACCTAAAAATTAGAACCAAAGAACACACAAGAAATATTAAAAATGGAGAAATTGAAAAATCTGCAGTTGCTGCTCATGTTTGGTCTGAAAAACATAATATAAATTCAGACACTAAATTATTAAAACAGTTAGAAAATACAAAAGAGCTGACTATTTGGGAAAAAATTTATATTCAGAAGAACAGAAACAGAGTTATGAATTTTGATATTCCGATGGAGGGTGACCTTGTTTGGAGGTTCTTTGGCCAACCACAGGATGGAGCTGACATCGACATCCAGGTGGTGCAACATAATGCAACATAAATAAAACCAGTCTGGGAAAGCTGACGATAAAACAGAATTGTTTTGAAACATGTCCAAGAACAAATCAACATTAATATTGAGGTAAGATGTCCAGACCAAAAATAATATAATTAAAATAACCTCAAAATGTAACTTCCTAAAATTAAATATTGTTTATCTAAATTGAACTTTTATAGAGGTAAAAAAAATCACTATGAGATTTAAATTAAAATGTTTTATATCTCACCTCATACCCAGTCTTTTAGTTATACTGGTTTTAAAGCTTAGACAGCTTCATCTTCAGTAATTTCTTGTCGACTGTCAGTCAGGAGAACTGCTTCTTCCTTCCTCTGTTGGTGGGCTGATGAACTCCGGATCAAATCAGAATCCCTGAGAATTTAAAAATTCATAAGTTTTTCTTTCTTGTTTTATTGAATGTGAATTTTTTCCTAAACCATGAGTTCCTTTATTTTTTCTGTTTATTTAATAGGACTAGCTTTTATATCAATTAGATGTGTTTCAGACCAAGCATGAGCAGCTACTGTTGACTTTTCCACTTTACCGTTTTTGACATTTCTATGATGTCTTTCACTCTTATTTTCAAATTTCTTTTTGTTTTTCTTATACAAATTTTGTCACAATCTCTGCATTTGATCTAATAAATTACTGATTTTGTTTATTTTTTATTATTTCACTCACCTCATACTTCATAATTCCTAGCAGACCCAGGGTTTCTTCACATCATTTGTGGCACAGCATTGAGAATCTCACAAATGATGTGAAGAAACCTTGGGTCTGCTAGGAATTATGAAGTATGAGGTGAGTGAAATAATAAAAAATAAACAATATTAAAAAACCTCATTGTGTTATTTCCTATCTACATAACTTAATAAATTACTGATTTGTTTTCTTCTACAATTTTTTCATTTTTGTTGGTTGGTTAGACTTATATGAATGTTTAACTTTTATAGGAATTGATCACTATGTTTCACCATTATATGAATGTGTCTAAAAGGCACAAAGAGTAGGGCGCGTGTAGGTAAACAGTTTTCGGATACTTTTGAAATCCAGAACGGGTTGGAGCAAGGAGATGCACTATCTCCTCTATTATTTAATCTTGTACTAGAGCATGCCATCAAATCTTTAGAGGATGGAGAAGGCCTACAACTCATTGGTATTAATAAGCCATTAGTTTATGCTGATGATGTAGTACTGTTGAATGGTAGCGAGGAGATACTAAAGGACAACACGCACACACTACTACTGAGAAACACTAAGAAATTGGGACTGGAAGTAAATATCAATAAAACTAAATATGTGGTCACACATAGAAATACATTATATAATGGAAATGAACAGCTAATGACAAATGAGGGAAATTTTGAGGAAGTGACTGAATTCAAATACCTAGGAACAATAATCACAAACAGGAATGAGATGCACAAAGAAATTAAACATAGGCTCAATTCTGGAAATGCATGCTATTATGCATTACAGAGACTCTTGACGTCCCAACTCCTTTCAAAAAACGTTAAACTGAAAACATATAAAACTATTATTCTACCAGTTACATTATATGGATGCGAAACATGGACTCTTAATTTAAGGGAGGAAAGGAGATTATGAGTATTTGAGAATAAAGTTCTTAGGAAAATTTTTGGACCAAAGAGAGATCAACAGACAGGTGAATGGAGAAGACTACATAACAACGAACTACATGGTCTTCGTAGGAAGCCAGATATAATGAGAACTGTTAATCTCGTAGACTGCGATGGGCAGGACATGTGGCATGAATGGAGAATGAAAGATGTGCATGGAAGCTTCTTGTAGGAAAATCAGAGGGGAAATGCCCAGTTGATAGACCAAGAATGAGTAGGAGAAGAACATTAACTATGATTTGAGGGAAGTAGATTATACAGGGGATGACTGTAAAACATTGGCTCAGGATAGGGATGTATGGAGAGCATATGCCCATGTGGACATGAACCTACAGGTTCGATAGTGCCAGTGAGTTAGTTAAATTACCCTATTTAGGCTGTGTTCATTCTTCGGTGCCAATCTTATGTTAAACTTTTAAAAAAAAAATTGAAATTTGTAGTGTTTCAATGGATGGTAAGTGAATTTCTTGAATTTTATGTTCTCTACTGTTTGTTTTATAAGTGTACTTTCATTAATTAATTTTTGTCTTTTAATCTTGTTTATTTTCTTGTGTATCATATTTTCTACTTTTGTGTTTATCTAAACTCTTTTAATTAGTTCAGAAGAGAGATGGTTATTGATACTGTAACTTGAAATGTAATTGGTTATATTTGCATTTTTTTTAGATTAATGGATTTGACTGCCCATTGATTATATTTTATACTAGCAGTGGTCGAGAAGTCTACGTGAATGCCGAAACATGTACCTATTCATGGAAAGTCCCAGAAAACTTCATGTCTGAATCGTTTTATGAAGCTCAAATGAAAATTAAAGTAAGTATTTAACCTAATATAATATTCTTTACTTTTTTGACCTAATATCAAAAATAGTGATCCTTTCGAACATTTATAGGAAAAAAAATCACTCTGAGGTTTCATTTAAGATTAAATTAAAATGTTTCATACATCACCTCATATCCAGTATATCACCTTGATATAGTTATACATTTGCATGTATTGTAAAAATGTAAAAGGAAATTGAAAAATTAAATAAAAGTATAATTTTCCAATGGATTCCAGGACATGGTGGTATAGATGACATGAGAGAGCTGATATATTGACCAAAAAAGACTAAATTTGAACAAAAATCTTATCAAAAGCAAAATGGGTTAAATGATCCCAATAGAAAACAACATATTTTCTATGAATCTTTCAAGTAAATTATCAAACATAGAAGCTTTAGCTTCTTAATATTAATTTAATAAATAATGCTATAGCTGCGTGGAGTCACTTCATATCATCTTAATGTACTAAGCCAGGTGTGTCCAATCTTTTTTGAAAAAGGGCCACTGTTGTTAAGGTGAAATGATTTGCGGGCCGCATGATCCAGTTTTTTTACCGTATTAAATAGGATCTAAGATAAACCAATTAATTTAAATATAAAATAGCTGTTATGTTATTCTTCTTCTTCTTCCTTCCAAGTATTAGGCCAAGGCCTGTTACGATCCTATAGAAAATTTTCCCTCCAGCGTTTCATAGGACGGCCCAGTGATCTTCGTCCTCTTGGTATATAATTATAAACAGCTTTGGGGATCCGATTTGAACTCATTCTTTCAAGATGGTGTTTCCAATTTAGTTGGTACTGTTTAATATATTCCAAAATTGGCGTAGTCTTCAATTCTTTTAAGATATCGGTGTTCCTTTTGTGATCCCATCTGGTGTAACCCGCTGTTCTGCGCATGAATCTCATTTCACAAGCCGTTATTCTGCTTTCATGTTGTTTTTTTAGTGTCCATGCTTCACTACCATAGGTCAACACTGGTCTAGCCAAAGTGTTATATAAACGTAATCTGGTGTTTCTTTGTACAAGGGATGGTTTCATAACTTGATTAATAATTCCTAAACTTTTATTATAACTAGTAACTTTTTCAGGGATATCCGTTTCATCCCAGATAGAGAGATAATATCCAAGATATTTAAATTGATTAGATCTCTCTAAAATTTTATTCTGGAGACAGATTTTACTTTGTATGGGGTCCTTCCCATGAAATGCCATAATTTTAGTTTTGTTAATTGATATTTCCACATTAAATTTGGCACCTATTTTTTGTAAATTATAAATTGATCGTTGCAAATCATTTTCGGAAAGTTATTTTTATTAAATATTAATCACATACTAGTTATTTTTAAAATTAAATTAAATATTTTTTCATGTATAATCTAATTCTAAAATCTAAATTTAACAATATAAATAAAGTATGTTTAATATCAATTTTGGTCCATCGCTGTGGTCTTGAGGTAGTGTGCTGCCTTGTCATGTAGTGGGGCCAGGTTCGATTCCCGGTCGGGGCAGGCTGCTAAGTGAGCGTTTTTTCAGGGTTTTTCCTCACCTATAAGACAAATGTCAGGAAGCTTAAGGCCCAACGGTCCCCAAAAATCATCCAGCCATCATCATCATCATCCTTATGGTTATCATCATCCTTATCATTATTCTCATCCTTATCATTATCATCATCCTTATCATTATCATCCTTATCATTATCATCATCCTTATCATTATCATCCTTATCATTATCATCCTTATCATTATCATCATCCTTATCATTATCATCCTTATCATTATCATCATCAACCTTCACCGGTGTGGAAAGGAACGGGAAGCTGCCACACTTATAATTCCCTAGAAAAGCTGCAAAGCATAGCATGAAAATACTATGATTGCAATGAAAGACCTGCCCTCGGGCGCTGAATTACTATGGATGGAATTTAAATTTTAGTCTAAAATTTAAATAAAATTGTTATATTAAAATAATAAATTTTTTATATTTGAAGAGAAAAATTATACGCTCAGACCGGGACCCTTGGTTTTCTAGTCCAAGTGCTCTACCATTTGAGCTACCTGAGCAAGTACCGATCTAAACGCAAACCTTTCTCTATATACGTTGTAATTCCCGCCCACCAAATGCTTTGAAGCCTTTGCTTCTATCTTTGCAAATGGCTGCTCCTATATTAAGAAGACATATTTGGGAATTATACATTACATTATAAATGCCAGTACGGCTTTTTTCGATGTTCTTATTATTAATTTCATACATCTCAATGATGGATAAATCATATTTGAAGAGAAAAATTATACGCTCAGACCGGGACTTGAACCCGTTGAACATGTTACGTTTAGATCGGTACTTGCTCAGGTAGCTCAAATGGTAGAGCACTTGGACTAGAAAACCAAGGGTCCCAGGTTCAAGTCCCGGTCTGAGCGTATAATTTTTCTCTTCAAATATGATTTATCCATCATTGAGATGTATGAAATTAATAATAAGAACATCAATAAATTTTTTACCTGTCAGTGCGGCACCTGGCACTGCTTTTCACGAATGAGGTATCCGATATGTGGTTTGATTGATGATGTAGCAATACCAAGTGATCTCTCCAGATGACTGTTGGTGATTCGCGTTCTCGTTGCACACTTGACATGTTTCATCCTGGAGAACGCTTGTTTGCATATATATGTGCTACCAAAAAGTGATGCGAAACGAAGTGCATGTCTATTAATGCCTGGATATTTTTCTCTGGGAAAGTAGTCGCCGGATAGAATTATAGTAAGGGAACATGTTGTTGTTGTTTTCAAATGCTGGGCCTTGGCACCGAAGCCATTAGCGTTCTTGCTCTCCAATATTTCTCTATTGTGGATCCAACAGGTAATACTTCACAGGTTTGTAGGTTTTGTCTGAAGGATTTGCCATTGTTCAGCATAAATGTAACCGTTTTTTAAGCGGGCACCAATTTTTATTTGTAATGGTGGTTACATCACCCACTCACATAAACCCCCAGTATGACTGGAGGGCCACACATGCCGTTGGTTAATGGGTCCATCGGACCTTGCCGGGAGGATCTATATATTTGAATCCACCGACCATTCTCACAAGCACCATTTGTGGACCATTTCTACGCCGTGGCATGCCAGCGTAAGTGTTGAAAATAGCATTTCCTCTATTTCTGATGATGTGGTTATACTGCCATTACTCGGTCCTCATAGCCTCATTTGTAAAAGCAGGTTGCACCATGAGCAGGTTGAGGTTGAGATTTGGATAGGAGAGAGAGGTTATGGAATGCACTTCACAATCCTTTGCAACCCAGTAAGGGAACATTGTTAAACTTATTCTTTAGGTCTGATGCACATTGAAAATCAACGCACTCCATTTGCAGATACTCGGGGACCTCGTCTATTTTAATGGAGAAAGTAGAAGAAAACAGATTGAAACTTATAACATTCTCCTTGAAGTCTTGAAATCTAATGCAGAATTTATTTCTTAATTCTGATATAATTTCTGTGTACTTTTGAGAATATTGATTATTACACTTTTGTAGGGTTGGGAAATGCACAAAATTATTATTTTTTATTTGTGATTCTCAAAGTCGTAATATTGTTTCAGAGGCCTTCACGAGTTCAAAACATAGTAGTGATCAATTGGTCTTTACCTTGGAGACGTGAATTAAGTTCGTTCAATTGTGTTGTTATATCTACCAGAAAGGCAAAATCACACATTCAATAATATGTTTGTCCTTCTCCTCCATAAATGTTTGTATTTAGTTTTTGAGATCAAACATTGGCTTAACATTTTGCCACGGCTCAGCCATCTTATTTCAGTATAATAAACAATATCTTTTAATTCTGAATCGAGATTTTGTAAGAAATTTTGAATTTCTCTATGTCGCAAACCAAGTGAACGAATGAAATTCACTACTTTTACAAAGACTTTCAAAACACTATCTAAATTTAAGGATTTAGCACAAAGTTTTTCTTGGTGTATTAAGCAGTGATATTGCATTACAGAAATGTTTCCTACTTTAGCTGCCTCTGCTTGCAGTAATTTAACTAACCCTTCTCTTTTTCCTGCAATGCAGGACCTCTGTCTGTTGTTACACCAGATAGATTTGTATATTTCAAGCCAAGCCAATTTTTAATGTTTTCGGTGATACCTCCCATTAAATCATTGGCTTTAGTGGTGCCTTTAAGAGGGACAAGAGCAGCTAATTCTTCTGTAATATTAAAATCTATAACAATTACCTTTAAGAAAATTGCTAATTTGGCAGTATCACCAGCATCACTACTTGCATCGAGTGCCAGAGAATAGAACTGGAAATTTGTGGCTCGGTATTTTAAAGTTCTCTCTATATCAGGCACTAATTTGGCAATATGGCAAGCTACAGTCTGTCACGACAAGCTTAATTTTGCAAACTGCGCTTTTTTGTCAGGGCATATAATATCAGCAATACTCTCAATGCTCTCTTTAACGAACTCGCCATCTGAAAATGGTTAGATTTTTTGCAATAATTTCTGCTACTGCATAACTCGCTTTTAACAGAAATTCAGTTTGAAGTGACACATTCTTTAAAATTAACTGCTGTCCCGAACTGTTAAAGTCCTCTTTGCAATGAGAAGTCAGTGACCTTAAGAAATCTGTTGAATTCATGTCCGACAAATTTGATAGTCTATAATCATAGTTGGAACATGCGAAAACAGAACTCAAGGAGACGAAAGAAGAATTAAAACTTTGTGAGACGAGAAAATGTGGATCTATGAAGAGAATTGGACGATCTACAGCAGTACACGCGCAGGGATAACATTATGTTGTATGGAGTTCCTGAATCAGAGGAGCCGGTATACACATTAGGACCAGCAGCATCAAAACACCATACTGGACGCTGTAGAGAAGAATGTACTGCTGAAGATGGGACGGATGTCCTGAAAGGCCTACAGGCATAACGATTATACGTTTTATAAGTTGAAGACGACGGATTTTACCTATGAAGGTATATTTTAACTTATTTTATTTTACTATGAGGTTTTTTAATATTGTATATTTTTTTCTTTCACTCGCCTCATACTTCATAACTCCTCGCAGACCCGGGTTTCGTCACATCATTTGTGACATTTTCAATGCTGTGTTACGTTCACAATTCATCAGTGGAAACCATGACTGAAGAGGGATAAGATATTGTCTGAAACCTCTGGTATCAAAGAAATTTGAAATTATATGAGGTGAGTCGTTAAAATATGTTCTCCACTCACTATTAATGATATAACCTCATAATGTTTACTTCCCAATATTAATTTAAATAAAATTAATAAAATTATGTTTTATTATTCATTTCATACATCTCTATGAAATAAGAATTAATTTAATCATAAATTAGTTATGGGAATTAATAATTATGAGTTATTTCCTACAAATATTAAATAAATGAGAATTAATGTTGTCTTTCAGAATGAATTAACTGAAAGATGGTTGGTGCCCCTTCAAGCAAGATGTAAGGGATTTTTGTTGAGAAAAAAGATTGGTGATCAGCTGGAGTATTTCCGCTCAAATATTGGTGCAGTTATTAAAATCCAGGTAAGTGTTATGATTATTTGCTTTTGTGGTGTTAACTATACAATGATTTTACTTTACAGGTAAAGTACAGGTCTAATAGATTACATTTGAAAATATATTATATTTTAAGTAATTTCATTCAAGCTGAAATATTGAATATTGTGTAGAAACTATTGCATATTAAGATGACAACACTGTAAAATTCAATTTCTGATCTCGATAATCCACTGATTATATTAACCAGTGTACTTGAAGATTATAAGTTCAAATCCAGTCTATGTAAATGGAATTTTGAGTTCCTGAATTTCAGAATACACTAAACAGATCAACTTTTTAATTGTTAAAAAATCATGAACATAGTAATTAAATCGTCTATGAATAACTTAAAATTCAATTGGTACTAGTGGACTGGTGATTACCATATTTTCCTGTGATTCTGAGGTTTACAGATTCAAATTAGGTTTCTAAGGACATAAAAATCCTGATAATGACTTCCATCAGAAGTGATTTGCTCCTTACTTTTATCTTTAACCGATCTGGTATTTCTTCCTTTTCTAGTACCAGACCTCTCTTTTACTTTCCTATCCAGTCTCCCTTGCCTGACCTCTTGTTTTCTTCGACCCTGATGGTATTAGAGTATTAAAGGCCAAAGGGTTCATTTCTGTCTTTCCTATATCTATTTTAACCTCATGAACACTCACCTTGAATGCCGTACTATTTATTTATGTGACAAGATTAGCCTCAAACGAAATATTCAACTTACCCACCAAATTAATGTTACTTACATTTACTTTAATCCCAATGATATCCCCTGTTTACAGGGCTTTCCATGAACCCTAAATGATTAAAAATTTATAATTATATTTACAGGAATAAATTTAATATTTAATTTTAGGAAGTTATATTTTGAGGTTATTTTAATTATATTATTTTTGGTCTGGACTGGGAAAGCTGAAGATAAAACAGAATTGTTTTGAAACATGTTCAAGAACAAATCAACATTAATATTGAGGTAAGATGTCCAGACCAAAAATAATATAATTAGGAATAAATTTAACTTTTTTTTCCACATAAGCTGCATGTTCAAATGCAGTCCCATTGCAACTTATAGCATAAGTATGCAATGGACTCGTGTCATCAGCTATGTCTGGATACGCGTAATGAAGAAGGATAAAATGACCTCAAGCCTAAAATAAGGGGCCTTTTAGCAAAATTTGATTGATTTGCGATGTTAATTAGAGTAATTAATGAGTGTCATTAAATAAAATACCAACTAACCAATCTAGATTTTCAAATAAGTAGTTTTTTCAAAGTCTGTAAAAATTGATATAAATTGGTCCAATTTGAAGAAGTATTTTAGTAAGATCTTCATTATGCCCCTCGTTGTGGCGACAATTTTGAAGAAGTAATTCTTTTCCCATATTGTGGCGATGTTTTGAAGCAGCTAACTCTCTTCATGCCCGATGTTGTAGTAACATTTTGAAGGATTAGTGTCCCAAAAAGAATTACTGGTTCAGGTTGGGTTTAATTTTCGGTAGAGCTGGATTCTCTTCTCAAGGTCGAAGTTGGTACACAAGATAGGAAAACACTTTAAAAATCACTAATAACTGATTCTTGTAGAAATAGTTGTAAATTTATTTACTATTTAATTTCCCAGCAGATCAAGTAAATATAGGTGGTATTATTCTTCACCGTCAATTAAAAGTAAATTATTTTCTTTTCTTGAATGAACTATTCTTCTTGTATTAAATATCACATTTTATCAGGAGAGCAGTTATTGTTTCTATCCTTGATGAAAGTTATATGCTGACTGACTAGAGTAATTCTGTTATAATTTTAAAGAACATTATTACATCACATGATGTTATATTTTAAATTCTATTGGTTAATATAATGTTTAAATTTGATTTGTTAAATCAAAAAGTTAATTGTTTTAACATCCAACCAGAATTTAGTATACTTTTATTTAAAAATATTAAGTTAAGCAGGTGTTCTTATTACAGTTATAACAGAAAGCTTTATATTTCAGACAACAATGACTTAAAACACAATTTTAAAAGCATTATTTAGAAAGACTGTTATATAATACAAATTCTTTAATTGTTACTGAGACATTTTTATTCAACAATGAATTATTTTGATGTTTTTCTTTATTTAAGTTACATTTAAATATTAAAAGAATTTTAAAGTATAAAATTATTAACTTTAACTTCTATATTTATTATGATATTAAAATCCTGCTATACATTTAAATGTAGATTTTTTTATTGTGTTAACATGCATCATGGACAGTGATGGTAGCTTATTGCCCCTTGACCAGTGCATTCAGTTCAAATAATGTGTGTACTGGAAGGAATGTTATGTGTACAATTCAATTTCTAATGACTGGACTGTGCACAAAATATTTCAATTTTTTTTTTTGTGTATTTGTTAGAATTTTTATAAATCTTCCCAATCTTATAACTAGAGCTAGGAATTTTAGGTGCTGCACCTTCATTTTATTTCGTTACTACAATGCTCAAATTAGCTTGTCTTACAAAGAAAACATTAAATAAATGCCCCTAAATGTGTTTTAGTTGCACCTTTTTGCACCTTTTTTTCAATGCTAGCACTTTTTTTTGCACATTTTTATCAATGCAAGCACATTTTGCACTTTTAAAAATATTTTTTGTCTCTTAGCAGCATTGTATTCCCAAAATAATGTGTATTTTTTTTTACATTTCTTCAAATTCGCTTTCAAGGGTTGGTAACGATGTGTGGTATCAGTCCACATCACATTACTTCCACTTTAGTGCAGTCCCGTTAGGCTATTCCTTTTAAATTAGTTCGCACCTTCTTGCACCACGGTTATGCGAAAGCTATTGTTTGAGCAAGGGAGATTGTTGAGTGCATAAACAAATGTTTTAGTTCAAAATAATGTTTGACTTGTGCGGTCTGCTATTTTCCTGAGTGACCAGTACACAGTATGCCAAAACCGAATGTGAATTCCTACAAACTACATGATTTTGTAAAACAGTTCAGTCAGAATGAATTCAGAGTGACAGATCTGTCATGAGGTGCATTCTATGAGATATTTCAATAACAATTAATGAAAAACACCAACACAATCGTGTTACGCAGCATATAGGTAGTGCAAAACACAAAAAATAAGGAACCACAAAGCAATAAATGTATATTGTGACAACAGTTTATTGGCGAGGCACTGCCTTCTTCAAGTTTAATAAATAAAAAATATTTTTTGATACAGCAAAGACATTTATGGCATGTGGTATTCCTCTTTCCAAACTTAACAACCCTATTATGAAAGCAAATTTGGAGAAATATACTGGGAAGTTTGTCCCAGATGAAAATCATACCTTCAACCTCTGTATGAAGAAAAATTAAAACAGATCAGTCAAGTAGAAGGTGAAAACCAGAATATTTTACATTAAGCGAAACCACTGATAGACAGTTGAGATAAAGAACTTTTTTAGATATGTTCTAAACATTTGAGTTGTTGAATAATATTTGAAGAGAAAAATTTTCGCCTAGACCGAGACTCGAACCCGGGACCCTTGGCTTTCTTCAAATATAATTTATCCTTCAATGAGAAGTGTTAAATTAATAATAAAATTGTTGAATAATATCTGCTTTAACAGTTTTCTGGACTTGTGATTTCAATAACATAATGTTCTGGGACTTATCTTACTCAGACTTTTTAATATATGACAACATGACTGAATTTTATGTCGTGAGTTACTTGATGTAACTGGTTTTGGTACTCTTTTAATGATAATTCACATGGGAAATTTGCACCTTCTATTTAAAATAAATTGCACCTTTTTTGCACCTTCTTCTGCTAAATTAAAGCACCTTTTTTTGCACCTTTTTCACCAAAATTTTGCACCTAAAATTCCTAGCTCTACTTATATTATATTGCTACTAGCCTATAGTATAATGTAAACTGTTCTAATTCTTTAATTTCATTTTGTTATAGACTTGGTGGCGATCAGTAATGCTTCAACAGAAGTATAGGATGATCTTAGCTGATTATCAATCTAGAAAATGCAGTGAAGAAGAATCAATAATGTATTGTTTGGATCATTATAAAAATGAGGTATATTTAAACTTAGTAGGAAGTATCACTGAGGTCGTCATCTTCATCATCCTCTTCTTTCGGAAGGTCGATTCCAAATATGCCTCCAACCATCTCTATCTTCCCATGCTTCCCTTCTTTTTAGTTCTTCTCAGTCATTTCCTCTTTCTTGTAAACTTTTCTTCACCTGGTTAATCCATCTTCCTGATGGTCTACCTGAAAGATGTGCACTGAGGTATTAATAATCAAATATTAAACATTTATCACCTCAATTAACATTGAGTGGAGAACATATTTTAATCGACTCACCTCATACATTTTCAAACTTCTTTGATACCGACGGTTTCAGACAATATCATGTCCTTCTTCAGTCATGGCGTCCACTGATGAAATTCCATGATTGTTGATTTCTTTAGTGACATCACCTCTTGTACTGCCATCTTTCGTTGGGATTATAAACTTTGTAATTAAATTTTTATCCACCGGAATATCGAAATTCATAGATCGATATTTATTCCAATGGAATTGACAATTTGGGAAATGATATTCATTCAGAAGAATAAATATCGATCTATGAATTTCGATATTCCGGTGGATAAAAATTTAATTACAAAGTTTATAATCCCAACGAAAGATGGCAGTACAAGAGGTGATGTCACTAAAGAAATCAACAATCATGGAATTTCATCAGTGGATGCCATGACTGAAGAAGGACATGATATTGTCTGAAACCGTCGGTATCAAAGAAGTTTGAAAATGTATGAGGTGAGTCGATTAAAATGTTCTCCACTCACTATTAATGATATAACCTCATAATGTTTACTTCCCAATATTAATTTAAATATATTTATCACTTCACCTCACATTTTGTCTTCTTTTTAAACTGGTTTCGGAATTATTCCAGCTTCAGTATTTTCACGACTGTTCTGTCATGGTGATGCACTGTTCCTTCCTCCATCTGTTAGTAGACTGATGAAACTACAAATCACATCACATTCTCTGGGAATTTCAAAATTCATTAATTTCTCCTTGTTTTTTTATGCGGATTTTTTCCCAAATTGTGAGCTCTTTAGGTTTTTTCCATTTTCTTTTATTAATTTAGCCTTTCTTTACCAAGCATGAGTGGCTACTGTAGATTTTTCTACTTCCCCATTTTTAACATCCCTAAGATGTTCCTTCAGTCTGGTTTTCAAATTTCTTTTTGTTATCCTTATGTAGATTTTATTACAATCCCCACATTTTATCTGATAAGTATCTGATTTATTTCTCTTCCATTTTCTCAATTCTGTTGAATTTGATTATTTTATTGAGGCTGAAATCTTTTTTTTTGGTGCCAATCTTATGTTGAACTTTTTAAGCCATTTTTGAAACTTGTGATGCTTCAATGGATGATGCGTAAACTTATTGAATTTTATATTTCCTTCTTTTTCTTTTTTTAAAGTGTACTTTCCTTGATTAATTTTTTTCTATTGAACTTGTTTATTTTCTTGTATATCATGCTTTTTTGAAACCTAAATTCTCTATTGCTATGTTAATTATGGATTTTTTTTTTCATAATTCTCTCTGTTCATGGGTATCATTACTAATCTGTGTGTTAGACTATCAAAAACTGCTTCTTTGTGAACAACGTGATTAAATCCAGAAGCTTTAATATAATTAATAAATTGAGTTAGATTTGATTAATATAATTGTGTGTTACTTTTTTTTAGGAATTTACACTATCAGGTGGTATTTATTTAAGTAAAATATTATCAATATTTAATTTTAGGAAGTTATATTTTGAGGTTATTTTAATTATATTATTTTTGGTCTGGACATCTTACCTCAATATTAATGTTGATTTGTTCTTGGACATGTTTCAAAACAATTCTGTTTTATCTTCAGCTTTCCCAGTCTGGGAAACATTAATATTGAGGTAAGATGTCCAGACCAAAAATAATATAATTAAAATATTATCACATTACATCATATTATTCTTCTTCTTATACCAGTTTTGAAACTTTATTTTTCAGTTCCATCTCCAGTATTCTCACTACCATTATTTTGTTGTTTTGAAGAGTAGTTCTTCAAGACGACGAAACAATGGTCATGAGAATACTGAAGATTGAACTGAAGGAGAAAGTTCTGAAAAAAACTGGTATAAGAAGAAGGAGAAGATGAAGTGATAATATTTTCATATAATAGGACTATGGAAAACACGTTAAAACACACAAGCATACAATCAGGGAACAGGATAAATCTAAATTAAAAGTTTTAAACCTTTCTAATCCAAAATTATATGGTCAACCAAAAGTTCACAAAGATGGTAAAAAAAGAGACCTATTGTCAATAATATTGGTTCCCCATGCTATAATTTGTCAAAATGGCTTGCCAAAAATTTAGTGAACTACCTCAATTTGGAAATAAGAGCATTGAAAATACGATAAAATTGGTAGAAGAATTAAATAACATTACATTGGTTCTGAATGATAGACTGGTTTCATTTGACGTTATCTCTATATTCCCTAGTATTCCTATTGATAAGATGCTTATGTTTTTAAGATGGTTAAATTCACTGGAATTAAAAACAGAAGTTATTGAGGAATATTTAATGCTAACTAAACTTTGTGTTGACAATAATTTTTTTCACTTTTAATGATACATTTTATAAACAGTTTTCTGGATTGGCAATGGGAAATCCACTTTCTCCATTTTTGGCCAATTTATTTATGGATTTTTAAGTGTTGGTATAGATATGTAGATGATATTTTCTCTGTAATAGATTCAAAATACATTCAAGATGCATTAAAATTGCACACTCTTCAAGATGAATTGGTGAAATTCACTATTGAAATAGAACAAGATAACAAGATCTCATTTTTAGACTTGTACATAATAAGAAATGAGCAATTACAATGAATTGGAATTTAATTTCTTATTTTAGGAACTCACACTATGAGATACATTCATTTCATATTTTTCTTCTTATTTTAACTGAAACTAGTTTTGGAACTTTACATAATGAAGAAAATAAGTTAGAATTTGGAATATACAGAAAGAAGACATATTTAGATAACTATATAAAAGCTTCAGGTTTCCATCACATAGCTTCCAAAGAAGCAGTTTTCAATAGTTTGACACATAGATCAGTGAACATACCCATGAACAATGAAAATTATGAAAAAGTAAAGGAACACATAATCAACGTGGCTACAAAAAATGGTTTTGAAGAAAGAATGATACACAAGAAAATAAACAAGTTCAAAAGACAAAATTTATTAATCAAAGCACTCTTCTAAAAGGAAAAGAAGAAATTGTAAAATTCAGGAAATTCATCCATTGAAGCACCACAAGTTTAAAAAATAATAAAAAAAATTTCAACATAAGGTTGGGCCCCCAAAAATGACTATAGTATCAGTAGATTGATTAGACCTAACAAAAATGAGAAAATAGAAGAAGAAAACAAATCAGGGATTTATCAGATTAAATGTGAAGAATGTGAGAAATTCTACATAGGAATGCCAAGGAAGGGGAAGTAGAAAAATCTGCAGTGGCTGCCCATGCATGATTTGAAAAACATCTTATCGAAAAGAAGGCTAAATTATTAAAACAAATAGAAAAACCAAAAGAACTCACTGTTTGGGAAAATATCTACATCAAAGGAGTGAAAAGGAGAAATTGACGAACTTTGAAATTCCTGGAGAGAATGACCTAGTTTTGAGGTTTTTCAATCTGTCAATAGAAGGAGCGAAAGACGGCTCTTCAAGACAGCAGAACAATGGTCATGGAGAAACTGACGATGGAACTGAAATGTAAAGCTTTGAAACTAGTTTAAATTAAAATGAGAAGAAGAATATTAGGTGAGTAATTAAATTTTACCTAAATTGAATTTAATGTTTATAGGAAAGACACTCATACTGATAACTACATAAAATCTTCAGGTTTTAATCATGTTTCACATAAACATGCAATTTTCAACAGTCTATTACTAGATTAATAAATATTCCACTCAATGTAGAGGATTTTGAGAATGAAATTATGGCATTTCATGGGAAGGACCCCATACAAAGTAAAATCTGTCTCCAGAATAAAATTTTAGAGAGATCTAATTAATTTAAATATCTTGGATATTATCTCTCTATCTGGGATGAAAAGGATATCCCTGAAAAAATTACTAGTTATATTAAAAGTTTGGGAATTATTAATCAAGTTATGAAACCATCCCTTGTACAAAAAAACACCAGATTACGTTTATATAACAATTTGGCTAGACCAGTGTTGACCTATGGTAGTGAAGCATGGACACTAAAAAGACAACATGAAAGCAGAATAACGGTTTGTGAAATGAGATTCATACGCAGAACAGCGGGTTACACCAGATGGGATCGGAAAAGGAACACCGATATCTTAAAAGAATTGAAGATTACACCAATTTTGGAATATATTAAACAGTACCAACTAAATTGGAAACACCATCTTGAAAGAATGAGTTCAAATCGGATCCCCAAAGCTGTTTATAATTATATACCAAGAGGATGAAGATCTCCGGGCCGTCCTATGAAACGCTGGAGGGTAAATTTTCTATAGGATCGTAACAGGCCTTGGCCTAATACTTGGAAGGAAGAAGAAGAAGAATATAATCATATTGTACACATAGCTAACTTAAATGGTTTTGGTGAAGACATAATAAAGAAGAAATTAAAGAAATTTAAACAGCAGGATCTTTGGTTTTTTGGTTTAGAAAGCCAATGTTCCCAGGTTCAAACCCTGGCTGAGCATATAATTTTTCTCTTCAAATGTGATTTGTCCTTGAGTGAGAAGTATTAAATTAATAATAAAATACATCAAAAGAAGCCCTACTGGCTTTATAATGTAATGTTTAAATTCCAAATAAATGTCTTCTTAAATAAGAAGCAGCCATTTGAGCGATTGAGCAAAGGCTTGTAGCATTCATCACTCAGGAATTAACAATGTATAAGAGGAAAATTTGCATTTACATTGGAGTGCTCAGGTAGCTCAGGGGTAGACCATTGGCCTAGAAAGCCAAAGGTCCTGGGTTCAAACCCCGGTCTGAGTATATAATTTTTCTCTTCAAATATACTAAGGCTAATGTTTGATTCACAGGATTTTTGTGTTATTACAGGAAGACAAAATAGTGAAGATTCAAGCTGTGTGGCGTGGATATAGAGTGAGAAAAGCATTTCTTACCTTACTTCACAAGCCACATCCTCCTTTCAAAGTTGTTTGCAGTTTTGCTCATCACTTAGACTTCAGTACTGATGATTACCAGAGAGATCTTCAACTTCAGGTACAATTTTATTTGTAATTTTTGTACTGAAGCAACATTCAATTCAATTTTCAGAAAATCTTCTAATAAATGTACTTGGTTTATTTACCCACATGTGCATTGTTTATTTACCCATTAGTTAGGTAGACATGTTTTTACATCTTTATGCATTTTAAGTTAGTTAGAAGTTAGTATTTTTATTTAACATCTCAGGTCATTAGCATTCTATTTCAGGTCTGAGCATTAAAGGGCTGACAAGTTTTGCTAAGATGTCTTTTATTTCTGATTGAGATTATTTTATGTGCGTAAATCTAAGGCATTCCGAAGGAAAACTGTACTCAAGATTTTTTAACCCCTAAAAACCAATCATCTCTGGTTGGGTTTGAACTTACAAATCTTGGAAACCAAAAGCAATCCAACCTCAAAGCACAACACCCCAGATCTTAATCACACAACCTTCCTTTCTCCACAAAACTAGTAATCTTTTCCAAAAACATAAATTAGATGCCAAAACTGAACCAACACCTCAAATACCAAGCCCATTAGATTACCAACTGTACAATGCAACCCTCTCAATAGACGAAATAATAAAGAAAAATGATACAAACCCATCAATAGCCAAACAAATGACCTTAGAAACTATTAGTACAAAGTTCCCAGAACCAGAGTGGTTAAGAGTCTTCACTGATGGCTCCAAAACCAAGAGTGAAAATGCTGGTGCAGGAATCTACTCTCATCTGTTTAGTCAATATGTTGCAGTAGGCACAAACAATACAGCCTTCGATGGTGAAGTAAAAGCCATAGAAGTAGCACTCCACAACCTCCTATTCCGAACAAAAATGTTTACAAAAGCTGTTATTCTGGCAGACTCTAAGGCCGCTATACAAGCAATAACCTCCAACCAAACACCAGAAAATGAAACCATCTTGGAATGCCGTAAACTTCTGAAATACCTCAACAACCAAAATAAATTAATAGCCTTCCAGTGGATACCCTCACACATTGGAATAGTTGGCAATGAAATAGCTGATGGACTTGCCAAAAAGGGTACCAAAATACAGATAACAACCCACCCCAATTCGAACCTCCACAGAAAGATCGAAGAAATTAAGAAAGCATTCCAAATGGAAAACATGAAAGAAAACATTGCAACAGCCAGAGGGAAATCATGGGAAAAAATTGATGAGCTATACACAGAAATAAAATATAAAGGCCGCAAGGAAGCAGTAGCAAAATTCAGACTGATGTCAGGACATGACTGCCTGGCTCACCACCTCCACAGAATAAACGTTTTCCAATCCGACAGATGTGTCATATGCAAAGACCCGGACCTGATCATGGACAAACACCACCTTCTAGTCTGTCCAGCTTTAAATCCAACTGCACAACACTCTAAGGACCTTGTTCGCTTGTACTGGGAAGCCAGAGAGAAAATGACTTAAGCGTCAAATCTCGCCATTAGAACAACCTTGGAACTAGAGGCAAAACATTTTATTATTTTAAAATACAATAGGAAGTAACGTTAAGAGGTTTGTTTAATAATTAAAACATTTTGTCTGTTCATTCTTAGCCCTTAGAGTTGTTTTTGTTGAACATATGTTTCAGAACTTCTTAGCCCCATCATCAGCAATTACAAACTGAATTTTCTCATGTTGTCGGCCCTGATTCTTGATTCCTGCTCTCTTTGTCTCTGGTCCAATGAATTTACTAATGAGGTTCCTTCTGCGGGAATTTCAAAGTTCATAATTCTTCCCTTGTTCTTCTGTATATAGATTTTTTCCCATATGGTGAGTTCATTTTTGTTTTCTAACTGTTTTAATAATTTTGTGTTTACATCTATTTTGTGTTTTTCTGACCAAACATGAGCAGCCACTGCAGATTTTTCTACTTCCCCCTTTTTTACATTCCTTATGTGTTCTTTAGTTCTAATGCTTAAATTTCTTTTTGTTTTCCCCATGTATATCTTATCAAATGTGAAGACTGTGATAAGATATACGTAGGGAAAACAAAAAGAAATTTAAGCATTAGAAGTAAAGAACACATAAGGAATGTAAAAAAAAGGAGAAGAAGAATAGAAAAATCTGCAGTGGCTGCTCATGTTTGGTCAGAAAAAACACAAAAATAGATGTAAACACAAAATTATTAAAACAGAAAACAAAAA
This sequence comes from Diploptera punctata, assembly GCA_030220185.1. Classification (NCBI taxonomy): domain Eukaryota; kingdom Metazoa; phylum Arthropoda; class Insecta; order Blattodea; family Blaberidae; genus Diploptera; species Diploptera punctata. The sequence continues at coordinate 1,507,328 of JASPKZ010003434.1, forward strand.
TTAACTCACCGTATGGGAAAAAATCTATGTACAGAAGAACAAGGAAAGAATTATGAACTTTGAAATTCCTGCAGAAAGGAACCTCATTAGTAAATTCATTGGACCAGAGGCAAAGAGAGGAGGAATCAAGAATCAGGGCCGACAGCATGAGAAAATTCAGTCTGTAATCGCTAATGATGGGGCTAAGAAGCGTTGAAACATATGTTTGACAAAAACAACTCTAAGAGGTAAGAATGAACAGAGAAAATGTTTTAATCATTTCTGTCAGTTGGAAAAAAAAAAAAAAATACAAATTTTGACTTAGAATTTTGTATTTATTATCTTAGAAAATTACTTTATTTTATATTCCATCTAACCTTAACATCAAATTTGCAAGCAATATACTAGTGCTATTGAGCATAGTTGGGAGAAAAAAATATTGACTGAAAAAAAAAAAAGCTTTCCAAAATTTGCTTCCTATGAAGTAATAAATTGATCTATTTGTTTTAGATATGTAATTAAATTTACAGTGGGAGGAAACACTATGAGGTATTTATATTAATAAATGAGTTGGAGAAAATGTTTTAACATCTCACCTCACAAAGTTGGAATTTGACTGAAGATGGAAGTAATACTATACTTTTGAAACCGATATCGTGAAGACACGCAACTTTGTGAGGTGAGATGTTAAAACATTTTCTCCAACTCATTTATTAATGTTTTAGATATATTAATGTGCCTCCAAATAAATTTTGTTGTACTCTTAAGTAATGTTAGATGAAGTATTCTTTAATGTCAGTTAAATAACAGTACCATTGTGTATTCCAGAATCTGAAGGGTCAAGTTGTACAAAGTATCCGTCGCAACCAACAACTATCACAACAGATAGATGCTATGGATGTGAAGATTGGATTACTTGTCCAGAATAGAATTGCTTTGCAGGTAAATTCATAGCTTACATGGCTTACAGTTGTTAACCTACATGGAAAATGTTTAAGTCCAAAAAAGGTAGTTATGAAATAAATGAACTGTAAAGCTTGAGTGTTTATGAAAAATCAGAGTTTAAAATTTATAGAGATTTCATTGTAAGGAACTATTAAGAGATATAACTTAATTCCTTTTCCCTGTAGAAAGATCTACTATGTTGTAGTAATTACCATTAAAATTAATGTTTCTCAATTTTGGACTTAATAGCTATTCTTTGTAAAGCCCATGATATATTATAAACATACAGTGAAATCCTTCTTGTGCAGCTGTTAGCCATTCTTCAATTCTTGAGAAAAATAACTAAGTATTTATGAAGCTTGAGAAATGAGTGAACAAGTCTTGTTTCATTACTTATCACTGCTAATATCCAGTTTTATTAGTTCAAAGAAAAAAGTGAGTTTCTACCATTTAATTAAGATATGTAGGTAGGAAATAACAATATGAGGTTTATTTTAATTAATTTTGAGTTGTTTTTTGACTCACCTCATATTTCTTGACTTCCATGCAGACCCAGGTTTTGTCACTGCATTTGTGACATTCTAGATGCAACACCATGAGTCTACCATTTAATTTCATTTCCAATTGTGGATTATCTCAGAACAGCCTCTCTTCCATAAAGTTCAGTCCTACCATAATTCCTCTTCTTGTACTCTTTCCCAGTTATAACTCTTTAGTTGATTATTTTCATTTATCAATAATGCATAAAAATGTACTCATATAAATGTATTGTAATAAATGAGCAGGTTTTAATTTGCAAGTATAATAAGAACCCTTCAACAATTTAACTGGGAGGCAAAAGCAAAATGACTTAAAGGATCCCAACTACAAAAAAATCATTGCAGGGTGTCCAGCAGTTGGGAAAATCTTGAAAACTTGGAATAAGTTAGAAATTTGAAAACAACCGGGAAAACTGGGAAATAGATGGGAATTCGTAAAGTGGAATCCATGTATCTTATATTCAAATCAAAAGAATCACAATCGGTAAACCACATTAAAAAAAAATGCATACAAATATTGGTTTTTTCTTTTTATATTTGAGTTTGTATTTTTTAACATTCTTACCTGATGTGATTGTTTTGTCGAACATATGTTTCAAAGCTGTTGCTCCATCGTCAGCGTTTTCGCAAATTGATTTCTTCTTTTCTTCAAGTTGTTGGCCCTGGATCTGTGTTCCAAAGAACTTGGTAATGAGGCTCCTTTCTCCGGGAATTTCAAAGTTCAAAATTGTCTCCTTATTCTTCTATATATAGATTTTTTCCATATCGTGAGTTCATTGGTATTTTCTAACAAAATTATTAAAACAGAAAATTTCAAAGTTCATAATTTTTTCCATGTTCTTCTGTATGTAGATTTTTTCCCATATCGTGAGTTCATTGGTATTTTCTAACTGTTTTAATAATTTTGTTAGAAAATACCAATGAACTCACGATATGAGAAAAAATCTATATACAGAAGAACAACAAGAAAATTACGAGCGTTGAAATTCCTGGAGAAAGGAGCCTCATTACCAAGTTCTTTGGAACACAGATGCAGGGCCGTTAACTTGAAGAAAAGAAGAAATCAGTTTGTGAAAACGCTGACGATGGAGCAACAGCTTTGAAACATATACATATAAGAATTAAATGAATCGTGATTTCTTCTTACCTCATACTTCTATGTTTTTTAAATACAGCACTGCAGTATCAGCGACCATTGTCACCATCCTCAGCTGTTTTCACGACTGTCAATTTTTTCTTTTGCCGGTACTTATCCAAACTGCCATCTGGTGTTCTTTTGAAGGAACTATTTTCTAAACTGCCATCTGGTGTTCTTTTGAAGGAATTATTTTCTAAACTGCCATCTGGTGTTCTTTTGAAGGAATCATTTTCTAAACTGCCATCTGTTGTATCACGATTCATTTAATTCTTATGAATTAAACCTCATAATGTTAAAAATTCCCAAAACTTATTATATAAATTTGAAACATATGTTCAATAAAATAATCACGTGAGGTAAGAATGTTAAAAAAATACAAACTCATATCAAATGAAACATCATAATGTTACTTCCTAATGATTTTAAAATATTGGAATGTTTTCTTTGAAGATTAGGCATAAATTTTTCTCTTCAAATATAATTTGCCCTTCAGTGAGAAGTGATAAATTAAAAATAAAATGATCAATTGTAATACATATTTGCAGGATGTGGTTAAACATGGAAAGAGTTTAAATGAGCTTACAAAACATCATCAGCAGGATGCTACTAGTCAGGAGGACTCTGCTAGCACTAAAGGGCTTAAGAGCTTGACGAAAGTAGGACGTAAAATGTTAGAAGGATACCAGCAATTGTTTTATGCTCTTCAAACAAACCCAAATTACCTAGCAAAACTCATCTTCTGTCTTCCTTTGAGTCGCACTACAAGATTTGTACAGACAGTGATTCTTACTCTCTTTAATTATGGGTCAAATCCTCGAGAGGAATATCTTCTTCTGAAACTTTTCAAAACTGCTCTTGAAGAAGAAGTTAGGTAAGTAATGCTACATTTTTTGTATCTCTGCCACACATACTAAAATTTCAGTGAGAAATTGAAAATATGAATAAAAGTACACTTTATAGTTAAATATGGGAAATAACAGTATGACATTCTTATTTATGAAGAATGAGTCATTTTTTTATATCTTACCTCATAGTTTGTTTTCTTAAACACAGGAATTGCAGTTTTGAAGAGGAAACATCCCTCCCATTTTCAACTGACATTATGATTACCAGATTTTAGTCAACACCAAACGACAACGTTATAGATGGAGATTACAATGAAAATCCGATAGTTATAATGTCAGTTGAAAATGGGAGGGATGTTTCCTCTTGAAAACTGCAGTTCCCGTATTTAAGAAAACACAAACTATGAGATAAGGTATTAAAAAAACCCATTCTTCATAAAAATTACAGTTTTTTCACTCTACATACAAATAATGTAAAAATAATAAGTTTTGTTTAATTAATTGAATCAGACATTTTTACACCTCATCTCATAAAAGTTTCCTACCTGACCAGTTTCAAAGGCTTATTGCTCCCATCATCAACTATACTTGATTGTTTGAACATTAGTTGTTAACACCAGGATACCTCCTGCCACCTGGGGTGGGTTGAATGAACTTTGAGATCAAATCTTGCTTGCCGGGAACTTCAAAATTCATTTTCTTCTGAATATATAGATTTTCCCAAACTGTTCTGCAGATTTTTTAAAATGTTTTAATAGTTTACTTTCCTTTCCAATATGTGATTCTGATCAAACTATGAGCTACAGAATCAAATAATTGGAAAGAAAACTAAACTATTAAAACATTTAGGGTTGAATGTTTGAACGCATTAGACAGTAAAAGGTGTTCTCTGCTGATAAAGTTTTATTCAAACACATTTTTCTTACTCAGAAATCTATTCACGCGGTAATAATTGTAAAGCTACCTGACAAGGTACCTTAAGATCGTAGCTCAAGATATAACTTATGTGAAAATCCCGAAGGGAACCGATGGTAACCGATGTAGTTTGCAGCTTTATCCAAGATGTCGGACCTTGAAGACTTCGATCATGTTTTCGGTATACGCGGAGAAGGGGAACTTGATAGAGTCTACCAAAGAATTCAACTGGAAGAAACAGGAGAATCGGCGTAATATTGCGCGATGCAGACGTCGTTGTATACGGTATTATTTGCGGGATGCAAGCATAAATGCGTTCCTCTATAGCAGACGAAAATAACGGAAGTGGTTTTATCGCTAAGAATTCTGGGTAATTCGTTGCCAATATTACGAAAACGTCAACAATCATGCATGACCGGTTAAGGCGGCCGTTAATTCGATCTCATGCTCACCAGTGATTGGAAGTGATTTGAGCAGAGACTAATGTATTTGCATACGACCCTTAGAAAAACCTGTGGAACTAACAGTTTGGGAAAATATTTACATTCAGGAGAACAAATACAGGTCAACGAATTCTGAAGTTGCTGGAGTACGAGATTTGATCTCAGAGTACATTTAACATGCACCAGGTGGCAGTAGGAATGCTGATTTTATTTTAAAATATAATAGGAAGTAACATTAAGAGTAATCAATTGAGTGGAGAACATATTTTTATCGACTCACCTCATATATTTTCAAATTTCTTTGATACCGATGGTTTCAGACAATATCATGTCCCTCTTCAGTCATGGCTTCCACTCATAATGTTTACTTTCCAATATTAATGTTAATTTAAATTAAAAAAATTGAGTTGGTGTTTACTTGATGAAAATCCATATTATTAATTAAATAAAAATAAAACTAAGTTTTCCGCTGTGGTGTTGGGGTAGCGTGCTGCCTTGTCATGCAGCAGGCCCGGGTTCTATCCCTGGTCGGGACAGTTTTTCTGGGTGATGTTTTTATCGGGGGTTTTTCCTCACCTGTAAGACAAATGTCAGGAAAACTTTAAGGCCCCAAAATCATATGGCCATCGCAATCATCATCATTCATATTCATCTTAGGTTAAGCTTAGAATTAGGGATTCTCCTGGCGCACCAATATCATCATCATCATCACCCATCATATCATCGGGGCAACGTAACCCTGCCTTCCAGGTGCCCCAACCTCAGAAGTATGCCATGCCAGGAGAAAAACCAGGAATGTCGAAAGACAAACCTTGGGTATTTGGGGGAAAAAAAAATAATTAACATTAAGAGGTTTCTTAGCCCTAAAACATATGTTCGACAAAAAACAACTATAAGAGGTAAGAATGAATAGACAAAATGTTTTAATTAGGAATGCTGATGTTAACTTTCAGTCAAGTGTAGCTGATGTTGAGAGTGATAGCCTTCAAAATTAGTCATATGAGAAATATATATTTTATGAGTTGAATGAGGTAAACATTTCTGAATAAATTGTATAATATTGATAATTTTACCTCATAGTGTCAGATCTGGTGGCTCAGGGTGCAAGCTGTTAGACGCTCGGCCTCTCACCGCTGGGGTTCCAAGTCACTCATGTTTTTGTGGTGGACGAAACTGAGCTTGGACAAGTTTTTCTTGGGATTTTCTCCCTTTTCCCCTGCCACAATTTCATTCCACTATTTCTCCATACTCATCCATTTAGTTTGTCTTATTTTCTGCCATTTTTTTCCCTGCCAAAAACTTCACTCTACCACTTTTCATATTTGTATCATCCATTTCACAGCAGCCTTTATGTGATTAAGTTTCTTGGATATTGTATCATGTCATGTTTTGATGTGCCAACATTCTTGCTGACTTTCAAATGGCGAGAAGCATATCAAGATACAACATGATGTAATGTCCAAGAATCTTGAATATTGAATTCTGAAAACCTACCTTTCATCATTCATCTCGAGCAATGAATTCTACAGTCACCAGGAAAAATAATCTACCTAAAGACCAGCCGACTTCAAAAAAGCATATGATTCAATTAAGAGCGAAAAGTTACATAGTATCCTGCTGGAGTTCGGAATTCCTAAAAAGTTAGACTTATACTAATGTGTCTAAATGGCACAAAGAGTAGGGTGCGTGTAGGCAAACAGTTTTTGGACACCTTTGAAATCCAGAATGGGTTGAAGCAAGGAGATGCACTATCTCCTCTACTATTTAATTTTGTACTGGAGCATGCCATCAAATCTTTAGAGGATGAGGAAGGCCTATAATTCAATGGTATTAATAAGCTGTTAGTTTATGCTGATGATGTAGTACTATTGGCCGATAGCGAGGAGATACTAAAGGACAACACGCACACACTATTGAGTAACACTAAGAAATTAGGACTGGAAGTAAATATCAATAAAACTAAATATATGGTCACATGTAGAAATGCATTATATAATGGAAATGGACAGCTAATGACAAATTAGGGAAATTTTGAGGAAGTTGCTGAATTCAAATACCTAGGAACAATAATCACAAATAGGAATGAGATGCACAAAGAAATTAAACATAGGCTCAATTCTGGAAATGCGTGCTATTATGCTGCAGAGACTTTTGATGTCCCAACTCCTTTCAAAAAACGTTAAACTGAAAATATATAGAACTATTATTCTACTAGTTATATTATATGGGTGCGAAACATGGACTCTTACTTTAAGGGAGGAAATGAGATTACAAGTTTTTGAGAATAAAGTTCTTAGGAAAATTTTTTGACCAAAGAGAGATGAACAGACAGGTGAATGGAGAATACTACATAACAATGAACTACATGCTCTTTATAGGAAGCCAGATATAATAAGAACAGTTAAGTCTCGTAGACTGCGATGGGCAGGACATGTTGCGCATATGGGGAATGAAAGACGTGCATGGAAGCTTCTTGTAGGAAAGCCAGAGGGAAAACGTCCAGCTGGTAGACCAAGAATGAGGTGGGAGAACAACATTAATTATGATTTGAGGGAAGTAGATTATACAGGAAATGATTGAAAAGCATTAGCTCAGGATAGGGGTGTATGGAGAGCTTATGTCCGTGCAGCCATGAACAGCTCAGGCTGAACTTTAACCTCCATAAGAATACACCTCCATTATAACCTGTCAATACAATCTTCCAATATTGTCTTCAAGTCTTCCTCAACAGATTGGATCTCTTCCTTCATCTTCCACCTTTATCATACCATCCATTTCTCCATGAATTTTATTAAGGTATTAGATCAAGATTTCTTAACTGTTTGTCAAAAATTCATGGGATGTGACACTGAGGTAATTATCAATAGTATACAAATATGAATTGGAAATATTACACCTCAACTTATAAAATATGATTCTCTCACCTGGACGTGTTTTGGAAGACCATTTCTCTCCATCATCAATTAACTTCAAATTGATGTGAGAAGATAATATTTTATGAAGAGAGATATATAAGTTTCCAGGTGAAAGGATCATATTTTATAAGGTGAGGTGTAAAGTTTTCTATTCATATTTGTATTCTATTTATATTTATTGTACTGTTTAATTTTTCAAGATCATATTTTTTCATGTTGTTAGTTTTTTTGTTATATATGTTATTAGTTTTGGTAGCATGTTTTTTTTTTAACAAAAACCAATAAAAAACTTGTATAATATTTGTAGAGAGTTTATTTATTTATTTTCAGATGTAAATTCACAAAACCATCTGATTCAGTAACAGGGAATCCTCTTGTCCTTAAAATGGTTGTAAATTATTCACGTCAACTATCGAAGCAGAATGCTCTAAGAGATATAGTTGGACCACTAATTGTGAAGGTAATGAACATTAATTGACTTTACTTATTTTAGGAATTCTCACTATGAGGTATATTCTACCTTAATTAATTTGACTTAATATTTAATTTTAGGAAGTTATATTTTGAGGTTATTTTAATTATATTATTTTTTAATCTGATCATCTTACCTCAATAGTAATGTTGATTTGTTCTTGAAAAGCTGACGATAAAACAGAATTGTTTTGAAACATGTTCAAGAACAAATCAACATTACTATTGAGGTAAGATGATCAGACTAAAAATAATATAATGTAATGACTTTTTATGTATTTATTTAAATTTATTACTTACATTGAAAGACAGATTAATATTTTAAGAGAAAATTTTTCACAAAAAACTAGGATTTGAACTCAAGAATTCTATTTAATTTAATAAAAGTAAAGTAAAGTGATCCCACAACAGGCCTGGATGCCCTTGGGGTAGTAGGAGGTTAAGGCTCCCACTTTTTCTAGACAATCGGCACTTTATGTCAGCCGGGTTGTCAGCCCTGTGTGACGGCCGCCTTTACCCCCAGAACAAGCATCTGGTACTCATTTCTGTTAGAGGCTGAGTCGACCCCAGGGCCTTAGTGCCGCCATAGGGTTTGGGTCAGTTTAAAAATCCTGACTCCAACGGGACTTGAACCCTCGACCCTACGGCTTGTAGCTCAGTGCCTTAACCACTACGCTACGGCGTGCCATTTAATTTAATATATGTAGGAAATAACACTATGAGGTTTCTTTTAATTATGAAGCTGTGTTTTATTTTGTGCCCCTCGTTGTGGAGACATTTAAAGTTGGGTTTCTCGGTGTAATGTCCCAAGTTGTAGATTTAAGATATAATTTAAATCACTTTAAATCTGCCACGGCACTAATAACTCTCTTCAGGGGAATGAGGAAACGTTTCTTACACAAATAACAACACTTTATTAACAGTTGAACTATAAGTTAGTTTATTTAAAACTCTCACTTTGGTTAAGATGAATCTTGTAATTTAAAAGTTCCAAAAGATTCCGGCTTAGGTTGATATTTTTCATTTCTAGAAGATTACTATTTTATGTATTTAATGGATGACGAATGCTAACGGGTCAATCCAGTAATTATTCATTATTTTCACTTAGAAACGTGTTTTTACCAAGATGGATAACTATTATATCACTATATAATCTTTCATACTTTAACACTATTTTCTTTCAACCAACATCAATAAAATAAACAATTATTCCTTATTCTTTAAGGAGCAGTCGCTGAACATGACCGACCATCTTCAAGTATTGTAGCCATCTTTTTTTATTATGTAATAACCTCTAGGTTCTGATTGGTCCAACAGAAAAGGAAGGAGTATTCTCAAGTTAACTTCTATCCCATTCCACCAATCCCATTTATTTCTTTATAAAAATTATCAATTTGAATATTTGAAGTATTTTACATACTGCATCAGTTATAAAAACATCTAACTGTATTAACAGTTTATATTGACCAGTTATTTTTTTTTTTTATACTTATAAAAAAAATTTGAATTCTATAAATCAATCTGATGTCCATTCTTCATATAAATAAATATAATTATAAACAAAACAAAAACCCTTATTATTATTATATGGGGATAAATATCCGGTTTTAAATTGCCCCTGATTTATTTTAAATCTTAGCTACAAACTAAGTGAGAGGCTAAATTAAAATAAATCACTTTCCCCAAATATCAAGTTTCTTTCTATACAAGATTCATCTGTATTAGAATCAATACAATGTAATACATCACAATTATAATAAATACATGTTACATAAAGAAATAGAAGTATTAATTTTACAAAATTTACATACAATATTTTTAAATACACTTTGAACTATTTGAAGTCACCAGCTACAACTAATTAATAGGAGTCTGAAATGGTTTCAACAGTTCTTTGGAATATTTTCCAATTTCTTTTCTAGTGTCTATTTCTCTTAGCTCATATGTGGTATCATTAAAATTTTTAAAATATTTCATAGGGACCTTTATACAATAGGTTCATCCTATGATATTGTTTCTTTAAAGCATTGGATAATGAAATATCCCTTATGAGAACTTTGTCTCCAACTTTGGGATTCCACTTCCTTTTATGTCTTTTTAACCTTATTGTTGCGCTTTTCTGCGCGACATTCTAACCTTTCAATAACTCTTTTACATATTTTCCTCGGATGTCTCCGGGATTTGACTTTTATCAATGATAGGTAATGGTAAATTAGCAATTAACCTGTCAGGTTGTTTACCTGTCATTAGGAATATGGGTGCTTCCCCAGTATTGACATTAATTGAATGATTCATAACATTCTCTATGACGCTGATATGTTTAAACCAGTCAGGAATGTTTATGATGGGTCAAAACTCTTAAACTTGTAGTAATTTCCCCTATTAACTCTCTCACAGGGATTACTTTTTGGGTGATATTTACTACAATGGTACAATTTAATTCCTATCGCAGTAAGTTTATCTTTAAACTTAGGACTTGAGGAACACTGAAGCATTATCACTAAGTAGTGCATCAATAGGTCCATAATTAGGTAAATAATCTCTCACAATTTTACCTAGGCAAGCTCTGCTATTTACACTTCTTAATGGATATATTTTTACAAATTTTGAGAATACACTCAGATAATACAAGAATATGCTTGTAACCAAATTGAGTAGTAGGCATTTCTCCATGAGTATCCATTACTACTAAGCTATTTATTTTGTTCCTTAATATGTTTTGTGGAACTATATCATATTTATACGTTCATACATTTGGCTTTTTGACAAGTTATGCATGAAGAAGTAAACTTTCTCACTTTTTATCTAAATGTTTAACATAAAAAAATTCACTTATGTTGAGAGCTAATTTTTCACAACCTGCATGATTGATAAAGCCGACATGAAAAGTTCTAAATAGTGGAACTTCCATATTATTAGGGAATTATAACTTTCCATTTTTTCAACATTCTCTCCATGTAATTTGTAAAGAATGTCATCCTTTATAACCGATTTTCTTATTACAAACTCAATTCCATTTTTGTCATCATTATTTATATCTCTCGCACTATACTTCAATCGTTGTAACTCTATATCAGATTTTTTGATGCTCAACAATGTTTTTTCATCAACAATGAAAATTCTTTGTCTCTATACAGTTTTACATTAAACATTACTACTTCGTGTTTAGGAGTATGTACAGTTTTCAGGTATTTTCCCAACACTTTTCAATCTAGACAGGAGGTCAGCAAACACATTCTGTTCTCCTTCTATGTGTTTTATTTCAATATCATAGGAAATTATTTCCATGATCATCCTACTCAGTTTATTATTGGATAATCTACATTTACTTATAAAACTTAGTGAGATGTGGTCACTATGAACAATAACTTTGTTTTTATAAGCATAAATCATATTTTTTTTTTTATTATGTAAAAATGCTGTATAGGGCCGAACTTTGGGGTCTAGTTCTATCTGCCAAAATGAAGAAGTTAAATCAATAGAACTAATAAATCTACCTGTTTTCATATTTGCTATAGATGCTTCAATTGTCTCGGGCCTATAATTATCCCGGACAGTGAAAGAATTAGTCCTACGACTGTCTAAACACAGGCGAATTTTGCCATTAGGTTTTAACACCCAGCAAATATGGTTGGCGTAAGGAGAATCAGATTTCTGTATTATTCCTTGCATTAACATGTCATCTATCATTTGATCTGCCTGCTCTCTGATAGCAATAGGGATAGGTCTACTTTTAATATTTATAGGTGGATGTTCCATCACTTTAAAGGAATATTTAAAACAGTTGCACAATCCCGGCTTCGAAGAAAAAGAACTCTTATTTTTCATTAAGATGTCATACAACATGCCTTTCTGTTCATTGTTTATGCCATGAGTGTCTTTAACTTTTTCCTTTATCATTTCACAGATGTCTTTATCAAGTTCGTCACTCACACAATATAATAGAGGAATTTCATCATACTCAGTATTGCAAGAGACACATTCTAAATCACAACATTTACATGCGACATAATCGTCAGCACAACCATTTTCATTAGTAAGGCTTTCTTCGCCCTCGACACTTTTGTCGGAAGTACAATTAACTGCAATATTATCTTGCATTTGGCATCCACGGCCATTCACCAATTCCTCTCCTCATGAACAACAATATTCTCTATAAAAATGTGTTCTTCAGCAATGTCACTCTCCTTCTTACTTAGATTCTTATTCTCCTCATATTCATTATCAAATGGGATGACGACTCTCACATTATCTTCATTATACAAGGAAATATTCTTACACTCAAAATTTATTATGGCATTATATTGCTCCAACAGGTCGCAGCCTATTAACATATCACAAGACAAGTATGGAGAAATTAAACATATTGCACTGAAGTAATATCCTCCGATATGTAAATCTAGAAGGCACTGTAGCTTAATTGGCAGTTTCTTCTTGCCTATCGCAAGAGTACAATACACTCCACATATTCTTACAGTCATTATCTTATTCCCTTTGTTGACTAAGAAATTATAAAATTTCTGATCTATTGTTGTGTTTGAGCAGCCACTATCCGCTATGCAAGTAACATCATTGTTAAAAATATTTACTTTAATTTTGGGTGGTCGTCCTATAATATTTAATTCTTTATTAGTAACAGGCATAGTATCCTGATTCTTAGAAATATTCAAATGATTATTCAATATTATGCTATCTCGCTGTCTTGAGGTACATAACTTACTATCTCCTCTCATATTTGCTGGTACAATTTCTAAATTTTGAAACCTATCAAAGCATCTATTTTGGACCCCTAAGTTCATAACGATTGAGGTACATTGCGGAGTCTTTAATGTACCTTCTATGCGTTTAAAGCACGAGGTATCCTGTGATTTACTTCGAGGTCATTTTCATTACTAGGTATATCTTGACTTTGGTTGTGAATAGTTACAGAGTCTATTCTATTTTGCTCTGTCCTATCACTAGTTTCATTAATTTGACAATTTTGTTGTCGTTGGAAATACCCTTTATTTTCATTACCATAGGTATTCCTTCTTCTTTTACCTCTACAGGGAGAAGTCCAATACCTATTTCTATTTTCTCCTACTCTGTTAACATCCATATAATTAATTTGTCTGGTCATTCCTATTTTCATTACGTTTGAACCATCCATTCTGGTTATTGTTACTATAATTATTAGTCATCCTATTTTTATTTGGGCTGTTTCTATTTTGAACAAACCTATTATTATTGTTGCCCTGTTTGAAACTTCTTTCTCTATTCTCATTATGATATTCATCATTTCTTTTAGTTACAAAATTACCTTTCTTATTATAGGGCTCTGCCCCTTCCCCAAATAAATTTCTTTTACTACATTTATCTACTTCTCTTTTATTCTCTAGTAGAGCTAACAACTCTAACATTTCAGATACATTTTGTGGTCTGGCTACTATCAAATGATATCTAATCTCATCTGGGAAGTGGTGCGATAACATAGAAATTAAAGTTCTCTCATCTATTGGAGGCTGTAACAATGATGCCATTTTGCCTTCTCCAAGAAATAATTAAGATAACCTTGTTTACCATTGTTGGAGAATTTTCCACTAGTTAGGTCTAACCTTAGTTTGTTTTGTCTTTCTGGTCCCCAGTAGTAACCTAAGAAAGCATTTTTAAATGTTTGATAAGTCATTGAATCATGGCAAGCTATCTTAAACCAAGACTCTGCATTGTCTTTTAAACTTTTTCTTATGAAGAACATTCTGAACTTGTCTTCTATTCCTTTGATTTCGAAGTATTCTTCAATTTCCCTAATGAAATCAGTAGGGCTTTGGCCTACAGTATCACCAAAATTAGGTAAGTTAATTTCCCCTAAAAGATTAGCAGGAATTTTACATACATTTTTACTACTACTACTAGAAGGAGGATCATTATTAACATTACTAGAATGTCCTGACATAACCTCAATCTCCTTTTCACTAGTTTTTGACACATATTTGTTTTCAAGTTCAACAATCTTAGTTATCCATCCTTCAACTTGTTCTTTTATAATAATTACTTCATTTGTTATCTTTGATTGAAGTTCTTCATTACCTAAGATAACACTTTCTTCGGAAATTTTTAGTCTATCTTCGACTTTAGTTCCTAATTCTTCGATTTTATCTTGGCAACTTTGCCTTACCTCAATCAAAGATGTTTCTATTTGATTATGAGTTTCATCAATCTTTTCATTACATTTTTCTATCTCATTTTTACAATCTTTGGCTATATTTACTATTCTCTTTTCCAGTTTAGAATTGTTTTGTTTGCATTCTAACCTAATGCTTTCTAATTTTTCATCTAGTTTCAAGTTATTTTCTTTAATTTCTTTCTTTATATCTTTACTGAGATTGGAAATATCATTGCATCAATTTTATTGCTAAGGTTAGTTACATTAGCTTCTAATTTACTACTGAGAATTGAATTGTCATTCCTAATTTCTTTTAATTCATCACTATTCTTTTCTAATTTGTTACTGAGATTTGAAATATTATTACTGAGATTTGAATTGTCATTCCTAATTTCTTTTAATTCTGCACTATTCTTCTCTAATTTATTTATTAATAATGCTACCCAAGGAGGTGTATCATTAGTTTCATTATTTTCATTGTTACACAAAATTAAATTTTCTTGGCCTTCACTAATTTGTTCGTTTTCAATATTAACAGTTTTACAAGTTATATTTTCGTTATTGGCCATTGTTGGGTATTTTAATATTTTCTTATTTCTTAAAAGCATTAATTGTTATTATCACTAATTCACTTTTCACATATAAATTTTAACTGTACTCACTTTTGAAGATTTTTATTACTTTCCTCATTCTCGTGGTCCTTGGTTCGATTCAGGTTTACAGGTCCCTGGTTCGATTCCCATTCGAGCCCTCGTTGATGCGCCATTTGAAGTTGTATTCAATTTTGTGCCCCTCGTTGTGGAGACATTTAAAGTTGGGTTTCTCGGTGTAATGTCCCAAGTTGTAGATTTAAGATATAATTTAAATCACTTTAAATCTGCCACGGCACTAATAACTCTCTTCAGGGGAATGAGGAAAAGTTTCTTACACAAATAACAACACTTTATTAACAGTTGAACTATAAGTTAGTTTATTTAAAACTCTCACTTTGGTTAAGATGAATCTGTAATTTAAAAGTTCCAAAAGATTCCGGCTTAGGTTGATATTTTTCACTTCTAGAAGATTACCATTTTATGTATTTAATGGATGACGAATGCTAACGGTCAATCCAGTAATTATTCATTATTTTCACTTAGAAACTGTTTTTTTCACCAAGATGGATGACTATTATATCACTATATAATCTTTCATACTTTTAACACTATTTCTTTCAACCAACATCAATAAAATAAACAATTATTTCCTTATTCTTTAAGGAGCAGTCGCTGAACATGACCGACCATCTTCAAGTATTGTAGCCATCTTGTTATTATGTAATAACCTCTAGGTTCTGATTGGTCCAACAGAAAAGGAAGGAGTATTTTCAAGCTAACTTCTATCCAATTCCACCAATCCCATTTATTTCTTTATAAAAATTATCAATTTGAATATTTGAAGTATTTTACATACTGCATCAGTTATAAAAACATCCAACTGTATTAACAGTTTATATTGACCAGTTATTTTTTTATATACTTATAAAAAAAATATGAATTCTATAAATCAATCTTATGTCCATTCTTCATATAAATAAATATAATTATAAACAAAACAAAAACCCTTATTATTATTATATGGGGATAAATATCCGGTTTTAATTACTATTGAGTTGGTTATTTTGACTCACCTCATATTTCTTGATTTTTATGCAGACCTGGTTTTATTGCTTTTGCACGACATTGTCTGCATGCATCGACAGTGTCACGCAAAAGCGACAAAACCAGGTCTGCATAAAAACCAAGAATTCTAGTTTTCTATATCAGTGCTTTGACCATTGAGTTATCTAGGCTCCCGACTTAGAAGGGAATTTTCTTTGAATTATATAATCCGATGTGCATGAAGTCAAGAACCTTCATTCTACACACTTTCTAGCAGCTACTTATTGAAGAAGACTTGTTAGTGAGATTTTTAACATGAAAACAGCTGATGATGGTGACGATGGTCGCTGATATTGCGGTGCTGTGTTTAAAAAAAACATAGAAGTATGAGATAAGAAGAAATTCACGATTCATTTTATTCTTATCAATAAAACCTCATAATATTAAAAATTCCCAAATTTATTATATTAAATTTTTAACATTACTTTATAGCCAGCATAACTTCATTTTCGATTAATTATTTTTATTAATATTATAATTAAAAGAAACCTTATAGTGTTACTTCATTCAAATATTAAATAAAAAATTCATTTTCGATGTTTATTTTCTTTTTAACACTACTTTTTTTAGCTAGTAAAGCTTATCTTTTTATGTTTTTATTTAAATTTATCACTTCATTGAAGAACGAAATAATATTTGAAGAGAAAAATTTTTGCCTGAACTGGGCTTTATACCCAAGATCTCTGGTTTTCTGTACCAGTGCTTTGAGCATTAAGCTACCTAGGCTCCCAATTTTGATGGAAAATGTTCTCTTATAATATAAGGTATTATATTGTAATCCTGGGTGCTTGAAGTCGAGAACTTTCATTTAATGACATTTTGGAACATGTTTTTCATTCTTTAACCACTCACAGCCCTCTTCGATGAATGCTTGAGACAAGGAGCTGTACCAGATAGATGGAAAATGTCAAAGGTAATAATGCTATACGAGGGAAATGGCAACACGGCTGACCCAAATGCATACAGGGGCATTGCCTTAGAGAATACTCTACTCAAGACCCTTACAACATTACTATGCAAGCATCTCAGATGTATTATTGATGAGAAATTACCAGATTTATAGTTTGGATTCAGAAGTGGGAGATCAACGACACAAGCTGTACATTGTCTCTAATCTGATATAGAAACAGCCATAGCAAACCGTGAAAGAAAGCTACATGCTATATTTATTGACTACTCAAAGGCATTCGACATAATAAATAGAACCATCCTAATGAAGAAATTGGAAAACGCTATAAATCTAAAACACTACCTACTACCCTTATTATAAGTTATGTAGATAGGAAATAACACTATGAGGTTTTTTAATATTGTTTATTTTTTATTTCACTCACTTCATACTTCATAACTCCTAGCATACCCAGGGTTTCGTCATATCCTTTGTGACATTCTCAATGCTGTGTCACGTTCACAACTGACGTCCAGCTGCCTTCTATCCTGCAGACTGACCTCCGCGCCATCTGATGGCTGACCGACGAACTTCCAAATCAGTCCTCTCTACTTATAACCGGGTATTTCAAAATTCATGGTTGTATTTTCATTCTTGCATATGTAAATTTTTTCCCAAATTGTGAGTTCCTTCGGTTTTTCCAATTGTTTAAGTAATTTTGTTTTGGTTTCTATTCTATGTTTTTCTGACCAGGCATGTGCAGCTATTGCAGATTTTTCTGTTTCTCCATTTTTAACATTTCTGAGGTGTTCCTTTAATCTTGTATTTAGATTCCTTTTTGTTTTTCCTTGTATATCTTTTCACAATCTTTACAATTAATTTGATAAATTCCCGATTTTTTGCAGTCTTCAATCTTTTCATTTTTGTTGGTTTTTATTAAATTACCTAAGCTGTAATCATTTTTCGGTGCTAATTTAGGGTCGTATGCAAATACATTACTCTCTACTCAAATTATTTCCAATCACTGGTGAGCTGAGATCGAATAACGACGGCCACCTTTACCGGTCATGCATGAATGTTGACGTTTTCGTAATATTGGCAACGAGTTACCCAGAATTCTCAGCGATAAAACCACTTCCGTTATTTTAGTCTGCTATAGAGGAATGCATTTATGCTTGCATCCCGCAAATAATACCGTATACAAACACGTCTGCGACGCGTAATATTACGCCGATTCTCCTGTTCTTCCAGTTGAATTCTTTGGTAGATTCTATCAAATTCCTCTTCTCCGCATATACCGAAAACATGATCAAAGTCTTCAAGGTCCGACATCTTGGATAAGTTTCAAACTACGTCGGATACCATCGGTTCCCTTCGGGATTTTCACATAAGTTTATATCTTGAGCTACGATCTTAAGGTACCTTGTCAGGTAGCTTTACAATTATTACTGCGTGAATAGATTTCTGAGTAAGAAAAATGTGTTTGAATAAAACTTTATCAGCAGAGAATGCCTTTTACTGTCTAATGCGTCCAAACATTCGACCCTTAATGTTGAATTTGTTGAAGATTTTTGAAACTTGTCAAATACTGAAGGATGGTATGTGAACTTCTTGAATTTTTTACCAATATTTTAATCTGTCTGAAGAGTACTTTCATTAATCATTTTTTGTTCTTTAAATTTATTTATTTTCTTGTGTATCATCTTCTCTTAAAAACCATTATCCTTCACAATTTTTATGATGTGTTCTTTCTCTTTATTGTAATTTTCTTTGCTCATGGGGACATTCACAAGTCTGTGTGTTAAACTATTAAGTACTGCCTGTTTGTGTGAAAAATGGTTAAGTCCAGTAGCTTTTATATAATTGTCAATGTGAGTTTCTTTTCTGTAGATTCCAAATTCTATTTTCTTTTTTTCCTCATTCCTAATCAATTTAAGGTCTAAAAATGGTATTTCATGATTTTCTACTTCCATTGTAAATTTGATTGTTTCATTTTGAATATTTAACAGTTTAATGGCATCTTCTAATTGTTTCTGTTTTACTATTGCTATGATATCATCTACATATCTTCGCCAAAATTTAAACATCAAAGAGTGTGCTTTGATTACAAAAACAAAAAGGAATCTAATACAAGATTAAAGGAACACCTCAGAAATGTTAAAAATGGAGAAACAGAAAAATCTGCAATAGCTGCACATGCTTGGTCAGAAAAACATAGAATAGAAACCAAAACAAAATTACTTAAACAATTGGAAAAACTGAAGGAATTCACAATTTGGGAAAAATTTACATATGCAAGAATAAGTGTATGGATGTACACTTAGCGACAAAAAGAATGGGCCGACTCTTGATCTCGAATATTTCAAGTTCTAATGCACGATTCACATGAGTAAACTAATTGCACAGTAGTGCTACAATACGTTTTCCTTCTTTCCTGGAAGAGTATTCTTTCTAAATGCAACAAGGCAGCAAAAGCATAGCTCAGTGCTTAGTGGCTTGATTCATATACAAGTGGTCGCAGGTTCTATTCCCAGTGAGGTTAATTTTTTAATTATTAATTAAATAAAAATAAAACGTAGTTTTATTTGATTTTCATATTTATTATATAATTCAGTGACAGCTGTTTCGGTACACTGTACCTTCTTCAGACATGTTAGCAAATTATGATTTTTTACACGCTTTATATTAGCTTGACCTGTATCTCTCTATGTAACAGAATATTTCAACGCGATTTTCACACCCACTTAAAATCATTGGATCGACTTGAAACTTTGTATACATGCAGAGGACCCGTGACAATACAATCATTTCATATTTATTTTCTAAAATCCTGGCCATAATCATCAGAAAATAAAAAAAAAGTGTTTTTGTATCAATGTAACGGAATCTTTCAGCGCGATTTTCACCCACTTAGAAACATTGGATCGACTTGAAACTTTGTATACTTGTAGAGAACCCGTGACAGTACAATAACTTCATATTTATTTTCTAAAATCCTGGCCATAATCATCAGAAAAATCAAACAAAGGGTTTTTGTATCAATGTAACAGAATCTTTCAACGTGATGTTCACCCACTTAGAAACATTGGATCGACATGAAACTTTGTATACGTGTAGAGAACCCGTGACAATACAATAATTTCATATTTTGTTTCTAAAATCCTGGCCAGAATCATCCGAAAATCAAAAAAATGAAAACTGGTATAATAGTTTGCGGACTTGTCGAGTTTTTAGTCAATCGTTGTAAGAGCTCATTTGGTAGAGCAGAGAACTCTTAGTGTTATATAATTTCTGTAATCCATACGTCGCTGGTTCAAATCCGGCTGGGAGGTTTTTTTTTATAGAAGAGTTTTACTTTTTTTAGCTCATACTACAATAGTATCGAATTTAAAGATATTTACATTTTATCTTATTCTGTAAAATATTAAAACTAAAAAATAAATAATAGTTTTAAAAAAACTAAAAGAACACGCTTTATTAGAAAACTAAAAAATGAAATATATTTGAAGAGAAAAAATTTTCGCCTAGACTGGGACTCGAACCCGGGACCCTTGGCTTTCCGGGCCAAGTGCTCTACCAACTGCACTTGGCCCGGAAAGCCAAGGGTCCCGGGTTCGAGTCCTGGTGTAGGCGAAAATTTTTCTCTTCAAATATAATTTATCCTTCAATGAGAAGTGTTAAATGAATAATAAAATCGTCTAAAAAATGAAAAATGATTTTAATTTCCAATATGCTTGGGATAAAATAAAGTGGTCAACAAAAAAATCATCTCCAACACATATAGAATAAAATTAGAGTTATCAACAAAAAGAAAATAATTTTACCATCCAAAGCGTGGGGTGCTTTTTATGATTTTTACATTTTCTTCTTAGAGAGCTTACTTTTACCAATATCTGTTTATTGTCAAATGTATTAATTGATATAGAGCACCCCACGCTTTTGATGGTAAAATTATTTTCTTTTTGTTGATAACTCTAATTTTATTCTATATGTGTTGGAGATGATTTTTTTGTTGACCACTTTATTTTATCCCAAGCGTATTGGAAATTAAAATCATTTTTCATTTTTTAGTTTTCTAATAAAGCGTGTTCTTTTAGTTTTTTAAAACTATTATTTATTTAATTGTTAGTGTATTCTATTTTATTCTATATATTCATTCTTAAAGAAAAAACGTACTAACTATTTGGAAGTACTAATATTTTTATAATTAATATTATTATTTACTTATTTATAAACAGGTTTACAGTGTAATAAACATCTTCCTATGCCCAAAGCTTTTAAAATTTTTATCTTCTTTCTCCATTCTTCTCTATCTTCTCATTCCAATTCTTCCAGACCTAGCTCCCTCATATCTCTTCTTACATCATCCATCCATTTAAATCTGGTCCACCTCTCTTTCCTTTTTCAGGTGGAATCCATTCCGAAGCTTGTCTGGGTAATGTTTTCTCTGGCATCCTACATATATGATAATACCATTCTAGTTGTCTGTATCTCACAAAATCTAATATTGAATTTTGGACTTTCATTTGTTGTGTGATGATTGTATTTCTGATTTTTTTCCAATTTAGAATGTCTAGTTGAGTGTCTGTAAGAATCCATTTCGGTAGACATAAGCTTTAAACTCAAATTTTATTCAGATGCCAAGTTTCTGCACCGAATGTTAGCATGCTTCGAATTATGGATTAATGTTAACATTAATATTGAGGTAAGATGTTGAAGCAAGATTTAGATCCCTCAGCCGTAATAATTTGAATTTTATAAATTTAAACTATAATTGATATAATATAAATTCCTGTGAATGTATATCAATGTATGATATTTAAGGGAATCTAATATTAAATAGTAACTTCCTTTTTTTATTTCTCAATCGACAGTCAGACATGGGCAGATGTTTTGCAAAGCTATTAAACATGTCGCCCCTTTACTATGTTTATGGCAGTAAATCCCATATGCCGCAAGTAACTTTTAAAAAGGGCCTTAAGATATATTTTTCTCATATTTTCATAGTTCTCCTAAGTAGACTGTCCGTCAACTTGATATATTTATTAGCGAGCAGGTCTGCTCGTTTCTGTACTTTTATGAAGGACAAGCCACTGTATAACAATACAGATCCCTTTGGACAATAGAGCATGACTTCCTTTGGGTAACTTGTTTTTGTAGTACAGTCTACTGCTTAGCGAAAACACCCCAAGACGGGAAGACCCGTATAAAAAAAAAGTAAGAGAAAAACAAGTGTTATTTCCTCTTCCCAATAAATCAATTAGGACTGGGACATCTTTTTATTGCCGATATCCGGCCTTTTGAAATCTCGCTAATGTTAAAGAAAAAAAAACATATTTTACCCAAAATCAAGTTGCGTGGGAAGCCCAGAAGAGAAAGGAAGGAGGAGGTAGGCCATGTATTGTTGCCCAGAAAAGACCTCCAGCCAATGGGCAAATAGAGCTAAGAAATCCCTTTAGGTATGAGCCAGTCAAATTTGGCAAACGCCTCGGCAATTAAAATCCTATTTCTCGATAAGTTGTTACAGTAATGATGATACGCCCTACCAGGGTAAGGCCCCAATCAGAGGGCACATTAAATAAGTTGTAAGCCGGACAGAGAACTTTGCTGTATGTAGGCCAACAATTTTTGAAAAAAAAGAATATTGTGTGAGAACCCGCAGGGGAGTCAAGGAGTGAAGTCGAGACACGGTCGTCAGGAGGCATGTGGTCTCCGAGTGCTGTTAAGGGTCGGACTCTGTAAAAATTAGTACATATTTCGGTAGAGACATAAATCTACTGCATATAGATTGGATCTACCCAGCAAATATCTCCGCCGGCAGATTAACTAGTGTAAAAAAGGAGAAAATTCAAGTCTAGAAGAATAAAGAAGTGTGATTCTTTTTGTGTAAAACTGTGCATTAATGTAGAGCTGTTCACATTTCCTGGTGTCGCTCTCCCATCAAATAATCCTCCGTTACACCTGAGATAAGATCCTTGTGCTCTCCGATAATAAGAACCCCTGAGAACCTAGTCCGGAGCAATCAACCCGAACTGTCCAGCAGTAAGGATCCCTCATCCTTAACATGGAAGGAGTGAACCCTGAAGCAGACTATCACGCTTTTCATAGTGGCCCTCCAAAGTGGTGCTCCAGAGTGGTGCTACAATGTCCAGACTAAAAATAATATAATTAAAACAACCTCAAAATATAACTTCCTAAAATTAAATATTATGGATTTATAAATTTTTAATTTGGTATCTATTCTTGTTTTCTTATCCCACAAGACTCCGTTTGACAATGTTATTACCGATCTGCCTTTTGAATTCTATATTTTGTCATTTTCTTGGGGACATTTTGAGTTAATTTTGTTACCCAGGTAATTACATTCTTCACATCAATTGATACATCCCATTATATTATTCTTCTTCTTATTATTATTTTTATAGATGACGGATGATGATGATAATAATAATAATAATTTTTTATTATTGTCCATCATCTATGAGCTATTATTATGATGGACTTGACGAATATAAACTAAATATTTTAATTGAAGGTTGAAACTTTTTCCTCACTAATACATAATAAATAAACACACAAATATATGAAGCTATATTGTATTTTATTACATACATTTATAGCATTATTATTAAAATATGGTACTACACGCACAATTAAATTTCTACTGGTAGCTAAATAGTGTTACAGAGGCAAGAATATTACTTAAGATAGTGTAAAGTGAACGTAGATTATGTGGCAGGAATTAAATATTATAGGATGTATTTTGCGAAAATACAAATGAATAAAAAAAAATGTCGGAGGATTTGAACCCTGGCTTTCACATACATTTCATCTTGTTGTATGTAGTTTAACCATCTATGCTATTCGAACGTCTGATACTAGTTGCCGTGTTTACTTTTACACTATGAACGAGAGTTGAACTTTATTTAAAATGTCGCAATTTGAGTAATATTGCATTTGTCCAACACTCTTAAATATCTAGAAACATGCCTCCTTCACTGTTCTTTAACTATTTAAGACCATTAAAACCAAATACAGCATATTTAAAACATTTAATAGTGCGTTACCTCCTGCCCTCGTTGAACCTCAGCTATGGCTTTTCGAGTATGCGCAGTGGGCCATAACAAGAACTCTGCTTTTTGAAGCAGCTCATTCTTTTTGTCGCTAAGTGTACACCTTAAGACAAAAAAAAACTTATCCTCTGGAATGTTCCCTTTTTTTTTTGTTAATTTTTTTGTTTTAAGTGTACATTTAAGGATCATGTAGTTTGAAAAAATGAAATATATGGTGAAATGTTGTCCACTTAATGCCCTTGTAGAGATAATGAGTGATGGCCCACGTAGCTCTTAGTTGGCAAATCTATTGTCAGCAGCTGAAAGATAGTTCACTTTGCTGGTCTAAGTAAGTGGTCTAATTGATCTTATTAAAATGTGAATATAAATTAATCAAATATAAATATATTATTACAGACACAATATGAGTCAGAAACTTTACATTCAGATCCTATTTTAAGCATAAAATTGATAGGAAGTAATAGTAACAAAGCTATATTGATCCCACTTCAGGCCTTATGAGCCTTTCTAGATAGTCAGCATGAGATACCAGTCAGATTTTAAGCTCTTTGTGACAACCGCCTTTACCTCCAGAACATTAGAGGGTTCACTGCTGTGGTCTCAAGATAGCATGCTGCCTTGTCATGCAGCGGGCCTGGGTTTGATCCCTGGTCAGGACAGTTTCCTGGGTGAGGGGTTTTTGGGGTTTTTCCTTACCTGTAAGACAAATGTCAGGTAGCTTTAAGGCCTAAACGGTCCCCTATCATCATCTGGCTATCATCTTCATAATTATCTTATTTGCAGACGTGGAAAGTAACGAGAAGCTACCACACCTATAAATCCCTAGTAAAGCTGCAAGTATAGCATGAAAATGCTATGATTGCAGTAAAATATCTGCCCTTGGGCAGAACACTATATAATAGAACATTTGAGGCTTAGTCGATCCCAAGGCCAAGTGATATAGAAGTTTAGGTTGGTTTAAAAATCCTGACCCCCATAGGAAATCAAACTTCTGATCTTTTGGCTTGTAGCATATTGCATAAAGCAACTATGTTATGCCCTGGACCCCTGGAAGTCACACTGTGAGCAAAGGTATTTGTTTTTGTTGATGCAAAATAAAACAACAGTTATTTAGGTTTTCCTGCAATATCTTTGCATATTTAAGGCATTAAAAGACTTTGGGCTTGAGTTTAAATTGCAAAACAAAACAATATTTAAAAAAAAATGTAAAATATTTTCTTGCAAAATATTAACAGTTTTAAAAGTATATCTTATTCATTTAGCAAATGTTACTCTCCATTAATTTTTAATGCCTCTGACTTGCACCAAAGTTGCACTTTCTTTCATTGAAGAAAGGAATTTAGCAGTATTATAACTACTTCTTGCCGACTTTTAATTAAGTTGTGACATAAGGCAAATTAGGTGATCGGAAATTAATGTAGTTTAGCAGAATTTTGTAGTGTTTTAAGCTTTGTACAATAGCGCTTTATTGTGTGTGGTGTCTGGTTGCTTTGAATGGAATTGTTAATTGCATATTAGTACTTGAGTTTTGATTGCAAGTATTATCATAAGTAATGCCATGAGTGATTTCCAAATTATCTAGAGAATTTGGAAATCAAGAGTGGTATTTGTTAGGACTATTTGATGAATAAAATTAAACTATTTACTCGCAAATCATTATTTAAATATATTTTTTTTAAAATATTTATATATTTAATGTAAACAGTGATGTTTGAAAACAAATGAGAAACGTTATGTTTCACTTGTTTATCACTGCAACCAGATCATATTATTTATTGCCAAAGGATTGCAATATTGTAAGAATACACTCTAGTGGAGAAAAAATGAAACACATCAAACTGTATATTAATTAATTTCTGATGTCCTATGATGTAAATATGTCAATTATATTTTTCTGGAACGTTATTACCTGGAAAAAAAAATATGTTTAAGAAAGTGCAAACAGTGGTTTCTTTTTTTTTTGTGGTATAATCAATTGCTACAAATGTTTTTATATTATCTCCCGCAACTGCGATGTTACATTCATGCAATATGTACAATCTGGTAGCCACATGCAGTCCTTACAAAATAATGTTATGACCTATTCAGAATGTTAAAAAAGGAGGAACTTGATTTTACAGTGATAAAATTAAACTGATAAAATCAAGGTGAAAAATGACTGTGATTGTTTGTAAATAAAGAATCATTGAAATGTGATTGGTCATTGACTCCCTTTTGGGGCATGAGTTAAATAGTCGTGCTAAAACAGCGTGCAGTTGTGCCAATCTATATGCAGAATTTAATCGAAGTGTTTATTGATTCTGCTAGCATATTGTTATGTGATTTTGAAATTATCAGTTAAATTACAAATGAAGGAATACATTAGTTAAATACCGACAATCCAAGAAACATGTGTAAAGTAAAGAGGATGAAAGAAATAAAACTGGAGTTGCTTTATTAGAAGAAACATTTCAACATGTAGAACAATTTAAAGATTTGAAAGAAAGAATTTATAATTGATACAGTGGAGTCTTTTATAAAAACAAACATTCCCATAGAAAAATTGATCAGCCAGCATGTCAGGTCCCTCAGTTGTTGTAGCTGGTTTTCTCAACCTGGAGCAGCTACTTGTATCTACCCAAATTCCTCATGATGCTGGGTGCGCATACTGGATCTTATACTGCCTGAAATCCATTAGAAAATTTCATAATCAAGGGGACTCGAACCATTGCAATTCCCATAGCTCACATAACCCCTGCATCAAGCTTTAAACCACTTGGCTGTAGCGCAGGACTCATGTTTATACTTTATTAATATTTAACCATTGCCTCACTTCCACTTATTTTATAAAAAATAAATGCATTATCTACAATATAAAACAGTATTGCTAGTAAGAAATAATACACTTTCCCTCTTACTAATAATCCATATATAACTTTTATACAAGGTTTATGCATATCTCAGTTGAAAATTCGTACTAATAAACACTGTATTAGCTGTTCAGTGTATAAGAGATGTACAAATTTACATGAGAATCGTTATACATGCCTCTCGCCTTATTTAAGAATTGTATAACTAGACAAAATGTCGGACTTCAGGATCAACTGATTTTCTTATGATATTGATGAAAGTTTCCTTAAATTTAACACAAAATGCAACACTTTAACGACTGTTTGATGGATGCACATGACATAAATAATATTAATAAAGCTCTGGGTAGGAAAATAAAAGCATAACGAAATGCCTTTTGTTACACTCATTCTCGATTAGGCCTAATAATATTTTTAAATTCAACATTAATTCGCAAAAGAATATGTTCTACAATAATTGTCGTAGACAAGATTTAACCTGAATGTGGTTTAAATGCTTCATAATACTACTTTAACAAAACTTTCTTGCATCATTAATACATAATACACATACTGCACAAAGTCACATGTTAGCTTGATAGTCTTGTGGTTAGAGCTTCTGACTATGGTGCGTGAGGTCCTAGGTTTGATTCCTGATCGAACTGCAATGATTTTTTTTTTCACTTAAAACGTTATTCTGTTGTCGGTAACATTTCCTACTATTTCAAACGTTTTCTAACTATTTTTGAAGAGAAAAATTTTCGCCTACACCGAGACTCGAACCCGGGACCTTTGGCTTGCCAGGCCAAATGCTCTACCAACTGAGCTACCGAGGCGAGTTACGATATAGATGCAATTTTTTTCTCTTATATACGTTGTAATTCCCTATCAACTATCTTAAAACACTGCATATAATTCATAAGTAATGGGAAAAACTTTTATTAGTTTCCAAGAATTGTTCAAAATTCTTGACGTTAGATGGCAGCACATTATCTGTGAAACTAGTTCTTTGATATATTTGACATAGCGTAAAGGAGAATGTGAATAAATTAAAACAAACTTATTTTTTCCGTACCTTCCCAATTAGGGAATCTCTATTAATTCTTATCCATATTCTTTCTTACACAATTAATCACTAGTTGATGTTGTTTTATTTCTGTTACAAACTGCGCGTAATATTTTTCTGGTCATAATGACGAATATGCGACGTATTGTGTATAACGGTTGGGTTGTTATATAGCTCCGGCACAATGTTTATTAGTAAGGAAATTATACATGATCTACATAAGGCTTATACAGTGTATAACTAAACAACTGATGAAAGCCTGTATAAGAGATTTTTATTAGTAAGACTTTATGATTAAGAATACAATACATTTTATTTATTATATAGTCTGTATTACAGCTGTAAAAAGGAAATACATGTCCCTATTTACGGTGATAAAAGTTTCTAGTGGACACCTGTACTTACAGGTATTTCAGTTAATTTTTTTATTATTTATAAAATTAAAATTGCATTTATTATTTGTTAATTTTTTTTTTCAGGTGTTAGAGGATAAGAAAGTTTCCTTTGAAACAAATCCAGTTGATATTTTCAGAAGCTGGAGAAATCAATTTGAAATGGAAACTGGAAATGCTTCGTAAGTATTAATTTAGCAGCATAATATCAAGTAATAAAATGCACATTTTTAACAAGAATTGTATATTTTATGTAAACAGTTTAACAATATGAACAGTTTAACATTATTGTTCCAAACAATTCTTAGGACCTAATTTGGGTAGTTTCATGTTGAATGTCTGTAATTTCTAACTTCATTACATTTTACATTTTGTTTAGAAATCTTCCATATTCTGTAACACAAACAGAAGCTCTTGCATTTGAAGAGATACGGAAAAGACTAAACAATGGGATTGGAAGATTGGAGTCGGCAACCCTGGCATTTCTTCATCGGATAGTTGATTCACGTCATCTGATACCTTATGGCATGCTTTACATTGCCAAAGTTTTGCGCAACACACTTATGAAGAAATTTCCTGAAGCACCTGAAAAGGAAATACTGAAAGTAATTATTTGTTTTATTACACTTATTTTTTACATTGTTCATAACTTGAATTAGTCTAATTTAATTACAAATAAATTAATTCTTTGAATTCCCAACTTTTTGTTCTTTGATTTAACAAAATATTTGTCAAATATAAATCAGAAAATGAACATTCTACCTCATAAATGAATTTTTTCATGTGAAAATATTTTGAAGACTTTCATCCTCATTCTAAATTAGATTTTGACTGAATCAGCAATAAGTATTCTATGATAGAATGGATTGATAAATTTCAAAGTTCATCATTGAGTGTTCCTTTTAATGAATATATGTATGTGTGTATATGTATATACAGTATATTACTCCTCTTTTACACTTTTCAAGGGACCACGGGGAAAATGGTGTAAAATAGGGGAAAGTGTAAATTGACGGAAATAAAGATGAGCTCAAAAATGTTGACCCCATACTCTGCATCCATTCCAGAATATGAAAAAAAAAAACAGATTGGGATAATATACTACAGTATTACCCCTCTCTTACACTTTTCAAAGGACCAGAGGAAAAGTAATGTAAATTGGGGAAAAGTGTAAATTATGAGAAATAAGAAGGAGCCAAAAAATATTGACCCTCATATTTATCAACCATATTAAAAAAAGCACTGACTAGGATAATATAAAATATTGGCTAAATAATGTAATATTTCATATAATTTAAAATAAATTCTCTACACCTCATCTCATATCCTGTCTTTTATTTGTTTGAGGTGTAAAGAATTTTATTTTAAATTAAACCTCATAGTTCTCCGAAAGACCACATCCTCGGAAGAGATGATCTTAGATCTATTAGTGAAGATGGAACAGGCAACTCTTGCCTAAACCAGGAAGTGAAGAAGAAGAAGAAAAAGAAGATTAAACCTCATAGTCATATTCCTGTAATTGTTCAATGTAATGTGTGTTTTTGAACTGTTGTAAACATAAAATTACTTTATTTCTTTTACTTTCACCATTTAAAAAAATAAATAACAAGGAGAGGTTCAGCAAGCAGCATGATGAATCTTTATTGAGAGATTAAAAAATATTGTTTTGCCATAGTAGTATTGAATTTCAGAAATTTTTTAAAGCTCTGAGCCAGCTTCGTTGACTCATTAAACTTGCTTGGCTCCTTATCGATTGTATAGCAGCCAGCTTCGTTGGCTCAATGAACTTGCTCTGCTATGTATCGATTGTACAGAAGTGAGATAATTGATAAAATAAATCTAATATCTTTGATCTTTGAAGATTGATGTCATATGACGTAAATTGCGGGAGAATAAAATTTCAGAAACGTAAGAGCGAGGTTTTTTAATATATTGTGAATATAGGGAAACTCAAGGGAATGTTGTAGAAGGCGGGAAAACATAAGATGTGGGAACGTAAAATAGGGGTAATACTGTATATCACATGTTATATACTGAATGTTGGAATAAAGGACTTGGGCTTTTTTTGTGCAACATTGAAAACAAATGGTAAAATCAAATGGTAAAATCAAATGTTCCTACCTCTCCTCATACAAATTTTGTAAGTAGATCGTGATTTCGAGACCATTATGATTCTACCATAAATTAAACCTCATTGTGATTAATTCCTGTAAAAGTTAAATATTGGAAACAAATATAATTGGAAACATTGCTTTTTTAGGAATTAGCACTATGAGATATCATTTAAGTAAAATTTTATCACCTCACCTCATAATTTTCTTCTTCTTAGATTATTTTTGGAACTTTCTTCTTCAGTTCCATCCTCAGTATTTTCACGACTGTTATTTTGTCGTCTTGAAGAGCCACTTTCTTCAGTCTACTAATAGTGATAGCAGGAAGCGGCTCTTCAAGACGACAAAACAATGGTCGTGGAAATATTGAGGATGGAACTGAAAAAGGCAGTTCCAAAACTACTCTGAGAAGAAGAAGATTATGAGATGAGGTGATAAAATTTTACTTAAATAAAAAAAATATAACACATTAACATTTGCCATGTTCTTCACCAAGACAACAATATTTATGTAACTACTTTCCGGAACCTAGAAGAGGATGGTTTAAAATATGTGAGAGATTTGGTATTAAACCTAGCACCATCAGTATTATACTTAGTCTTCTACCGGATGCAAAGAAAAAAAATTTGAAAAAAAAATTAAGAGACAAGCAGTTTTATGGAGTCAACTTCCTCATAGAAGGTAGAGGTGTTGTTCTCTGTAGAGAAATCAGAGGATACATGATCATCAGGGCTTGTCTTTTTCCAAATGGAAGGAAGCAATTAAAATGAATGTCAATATGTCAGACGGTGCGTTCTTTGCTGGGCAGGTTTAGGGACGATACCCTCTGAAGCTTTGTCATAGAGAACACGAAACCCTTGCAAACGTTTGTTTGGAGAATCACTGAGAAACATTCGACACCATATATTTGGAGCGTGATAGCATGGGCTTTGCTAGATTGTGGATTCACTTTTTGTGAGGACGTTCATGGCGTGGCCTCTAATGGGAATTATAGACAAATAGATATTATTGTGACATTTTTATTTAAATTTGTCACTTATATTAAAGGACAAATTAATATTTTAAGAGAAAATTTTTTGCCTAAACCAAAATTTGAACCCAGGATCTCTGGATGTCCATTTCAGTGCTTTATCCATTAAGCTATCTAGGTTCCTAATTTAGACCAAAATTTTTCTCCTACTTACACAATCCTGTACATTTAAAGTCGAGAACCCTTGTTCTACACACACATTCTAGCAGGTTCTTTTTCATGAAGAATTTTAGTGAGATTCTAACATTACTTTTATAGCTATTATAGCTTCATTTTTTTATGCTTTTATTTTTCTTTTAACATTACTATTTTAGCTAGTAAAATATATATCTTTTTTATGTTTTTATTTAAACTTGTCACATATATTACAAGACTAATTAATATTTAAGAGAGAAATCCAATTGAGATTTCATAATGCCATAGCCAAACCTGCTCTACTATACGGAAGTGAATGCTGGACACTTCGAGCAAAAGATAAATCCCGCATTAATAGTTCACAAATGAGATTCCTCCGATCACTAACTGGAGTAACATTAAGGGATAGAATGAAAAGTGATGAGATAAGGATGCAGTGGAATAGTAGGGAAATGGTTGAACATATACAAAATTGACGATTTTTATTATTAATTTAACACTTCTCATAGAAGGATAAATTATATTTGAAGAGAAAAATTTATCCTTCTATGAGAAGTGTTAAATTAATAATAAAAATCGTCAATAGAAGCCCTACTGGCTATAAAGTAGTGTTAAATTCCCAATAAATGTCTTCTTAACTAAGAAGCTGCCATTTGCATAGATAGAAGCTATGGTTTCAAGCATTTGGCGCGAGGGAATTACAACATACATAAGAGAAAAATTTGCGTCTAGATCGTAACTTGCCTCGGTAGCTCAGTTGGTAGAGCACTTGGCCCGGAAAGCCAAGGGTCCCGGTCTAGGCGAAAATTTTTCTCTTCAAATATAATATACAAAATTATCAGATTGAATGGTTCCAACACGTCCAGAGAATGTCAAATTCCCGTTTACCACCTCAACCCTAACGGCAAAAGAAACCTCGGAAGACCCTTCAACCGATGGAAAGATCAGTTTTATAGTCGCAGAACGGGCATCATCACCCAATACTTCATTCGGAAGAAGAAGAAGAAGAAGGAGAATTTTTTTGCCTAAACTGAGATTTGAATCTAGGATATCTTGATCTGTATTCCAGTGCTTTGCATCTTCTAAAATCGGTATGATCTTAGATCCCGCATTTCATTTTGAGTCTCATGAGGGCCAACCAGAGGAAGTTGACTCTAAAAAGAAAACCATATACGAGCCAAGAGTTGATTATTTTAAATATGAATACCATACCATTTACATATTATAACTAAGGATACCAGAGGATTCTTAGCTCAATTTTGGAAATCCATAGCTTTGGATAAAGTATATCTTTCTAAAATTGCCATTCGAGAGTCAATTTGTATTTTATGGAACCACCTGTACAAAAGTAATCCTTTATAGGATTATTTATAATATTCATGTTATATATTTGAAGAGAAAAAAAATACGCTCAGACTGGGGTTTGAACCCAGGATCTTTGGTTTTCTATGCCAATGCTTTACCTGAGCACACCAATCTAAACACAAATTTTTCTCTTATACATTGTTAATTCCCGTGTACCAAATGCTATGAACCATTGTTTCATCATGCAAATGGCAGCTTCTTTTTTAAGAAGACTTTTATTGGGAATTTAAACATTACTTTATAAAGCCAGTAGGGTTTCTTTCAATGTTCGTATTATTAATTTAATACCTCTCACTGAAGGATAAATTATATTTGAAGAGGAAAATATGCGCTCAGACTGGGGTTTGAACCCAGGACCTCTGGCTTTCTATGTCGATGCTATATTCCAATCTAAACGTAAATTTTTCTCTTATACATTGTTAATTTCCGAGCTCCAAATGCTACGAACCATTGTTCAATCACACAAAATCATGTTATATTCCTAATAATTAACATATAAAGAAGTGAAAGTTAAATGAGTTTTTCTTCAGAACTGTCATTCTCGGTTTTGATAACTATTTTTAGGAAATAAATATTTGTAAAACATTTTCAAAAATAACTTGTTTTATTTTCAGGCTGTGGGCAATCTTATTTATTATAATTACATCAATTCAGCTATTGTAGCTCCAGATGCATTTGATATCATAACTTTGAGACCAAATGAGTCACTTACCAATAATCAAAGGAAAAATCTTGCAAGCATTGCAAAGATTTTACAGTTTGCAGCATCTAAGAAAGGGGTGAGTATTTTTAGTCACTTGTTTTTATTAAATCCAAATCTTGAATAAAATTTAACATTTTACATAAATATTTCTGATCATGAAACTGAGCCAATCTCAGAAACATAAGTCAGAATAAAGCCGGATATTTACCCAGACATAATAATAATAAGGGTTATTTTATTTATGTAATATATATATTTTAATATTCAATGGAAATCAGCTGATATATTATTAGTATGAATATTGAGACTTTCATTGATAGCTGAATAGTTCATTGTTGAGAATAATTTTATGATTCTAAGAATTTATGGAATCAGTTAAGAATTTGAATGTATCTTTGAAATATCAACTGACATTTGTAATTTAAAAGAGATTGGCTAACTCAGATATGAGTCAACCATTAGTACTCATAAGCCTGGTTATTTTCACCAATCAGATTTAAATGTCATAATTTGAAAGAAAGAATTTTGGGAGATATTTCCCAATCTACCCAATCTAGAGTCTATTGGTATCACTCATGGAGGGAAGACCTACTAAGAAACGATCACCCATGATTTTGTGAAAAATACCTTAAATCCCATACATCCATAGTAATTCTGCCCGAAGGCAGGTCCTTCACTGCAATCATAGAATTTTCATGCTATTCTTGCAGCTTTACTAGGAATTGTAGGTGGGGTAGCTTCCCGTTGCTTTCTAACACCGTGAAGAATGATGATGATGGCCATATGATTTCGGGGACCATTTAGGCCTTAAAGTTTTCCTGACATTTGTCTTACAGGTGAGGAAAAACCCCGTTAAAAACCTCACCCAGAAAAACTGTCCCGACCGGGCATCGAACCTGGGCCCGCTGCGTGACAAGGTAGCATGCTACCTCGAGACCACAGCGGTGGACATACCTTAAATATTATATAATATAAAAAAGTGCTTCGTAGGACTCTGAGTGCAATTTAGCTTATATGCTGCTAATTTCAGTTAAAATATAAATAATTTTGGGTAATTTTAAATATGACTTAGTATTCAAAATGACAGTTTTAATAGTCGCTTATAACGGTCTTTCAAGTAATTGAAAAATGGAAAGTTATTCTACAAGTTTCATTAATCGTCAAAGAAAATTATATTCATGAATAAGAATTCACATATTTTATTCCAAGTTTACAAGTGACTTTTGATTTAAGGTTAAAACCTATTTTTTATATTCCCTGTATTCCCCTGACCGGAGTTTCAAGCCATGGCAAGGTAGAAGTCGAACCCAAGACTTCCTACAACAAGGAACATCATAGTATATTGTACTTTAGAATTATTTTAAAATACAATAGAAGTAACATTAAGAGGTTTATTTAATAATCAATTTAATTATATGTCAGAAACTTGTAATGTGGCATTACAAAATATAATACCTTCATCATTTAGGTAAAATTTAATCACTCACCTCACATTTTTCTTCTTGTTTTAATTTAAACTAGTTTCGGAACTTTAGATTTCAGTTCCATTGTTAGTATCTCCGCGACCGTTGTTCTGTTGTCTTAAAGAGCCACCTTTCGCTCCTTCTATTGGCAGACTGAAAAGCCTCGAAACCAGGTCATTCTCCCTGAAAGCTAAGGAAAAAAAAAAAAAAGACACATTCTGGTTTAGCATTGTATGTAATATTGTAAACACTCAAAATATAATATTCAGCTTGAAAAGCTGCAAATGATCCTGAAATCTTGTTTACTGGTACTGAAGAGTCTTACATATAAGATTTTGTGCCAAAACATATTAATTATATAATACCATGAGAGATAGAACTGATGCTTTGAAATTACTTGTTAATTTCTTATCTTACCTCATAGTTTATGTTTTCATAAACACGGGAACTGCAGTTTTCAAGATGAACATCCCTCACATTTTCAATCGATATTAATGACTACCGGATTTTCATTAGTATCTCCATCTATAATGTGGTGTTGATTTGATGAACTTTGAGATCAGGTCCTGTTCATCGGGAATTTCAAAATTCATGGATCTAAATTTGTTCTTCTGAATGTGTATCTCAACATGCACACACTACTGAGTAACACTAAGAAATTGGGACTGGAAGTAAATATCAATAAAACTAAATATATGGTCACACATAAAAATACATTATATAATGGAAATGGACAGCTATGCAAATGAGGGAAATTTTGAGGAAGTGGCTGAATTCAAATACCTAGGAACAATAATCACAAACAGGAATGAGATGCACAAGGTAATTAAACATAGGCTCAATTCTGGAAATGCATGTTATTATGCATTACAGAGACTCTTGACTTCCCAACTCCTTTCAAAAAACGTTAAACTGAAAATGTATAAAACTATTATTCTACCAGTTATATTATAAGGATGCGAAACATGGACTCTTACTTTAGGCAGGAAAGGAGATTACAAGTATTTGAGAATAAAGTTCTTAGGAAAATGTTTGGACCAAAGAGAGATGAACAGACAGGAGAATGGAGAAGACTGCATAACAGTGAATTACATGGTCTTTATAGGAAGCCAGATATAATGAGAACAGTTAAGTCTCATAGACTGCGATGGGCAGGACATGTGGCATGAATGGGAATGAAAGACATGCATGGAAGATTCTTGTAGGAAAACCAGAGGGAAAACGCCCAGTTGGTAGACCAAGATTGAGGTGGGAGAATAACATTAACTATGATTTGAGGGATGTAGATTATACAGCGATGATTGGAAAACATTGACTCAGGATAGGGATATATGGAGAGCTATGTCTGTGCGGCCATGAACCTACGGGTTTGATAGTGCCAGTGAGTTAGTTAGTTAGAATGTACATAACTTATAAAAAATGGATTTTAATTAAATAGAGAACATAATTCTCTATAATATATAACTTATAAACTAGAAATAGAGTTATATTTCAAAGAAGTTGAAATGTATGAGGTGAGTCTATTAAAATATGTTCTCCATTCATTATTAGAAATAGAGTCTTTATCAATTGATGAGTATAATAAATAGCAAATAGGAAATTTAATTAAAATCCATTTTTATAAGTTATGTTTCAGGTTAAATTAATCTTGTAAACCGGTGACTGAGTGTGGAAAACTTTGTGCTGCCATTAAGCTATAGTTGACATATTGGTCCCAATCAGACTCTCTTTTATTTACATAGTGACTTATAGTCTGATTAAGTCCATGATGAAATCATTAGATTTTTCCCTGGGACATAGGGTGGTAAGTTGTGGATGGAATCCTTTTATTCCCCAGCATCTTATTCATTTGTTTAAATAGATCTGACAAAAATTATGTCCCACTATCTGACATCAGAATTTTAGGGCACCCGAACCGCGTAAAGACATGGGTCATAAGTGCATGAGCCACGGTCTCTGCACCTTGCAAAGGTATTGGTATTGCATCTGGCCATCTAGTGAAATGGCAGATGAAAGTGAGAAGGTATTTGTTGCCTCGAGGTGTGATAGGATATGGCCCACATAAATTGATAGAAGTTATGTGAAACGGGGAAGAAGGCTCCGGCAAATCCCCGAGGGGTGCTGGTGCCAAATCTCCACGTTTTATTATGGTACACGATCTGCATTTCTTAATGTACTCTTTCACGTCTTTAGACATAGTTTCCCAGTAATTTTTCCCTTTTAGGAGGGCCAGGGTTCGATTCTCTCCCTGGTGACCAGATGTACAGCGCTACTACTGTCTACAGCCCTCTGCTTGACTTTAGGGCCTAACTCCTCAGTATATATATATATTCTTTTCCCTACTTTCAACTTTCCAAGTTAGTGTGCAACTCCAGCTTTCTCAGCCTGAGGCTACCTTTTTGTTCTTGATCTTTCCAGAACTAGATTGCCTAACAGTATATTGTTTTGATTGTGAGTATGAATCTGGTCCTATTATTGCCAAAGGGTATATTTTGTATACTGAGTACAAATATATGTGTTTTCCATAGTTCTCAATATAAATTAGTGACATACTTGTCAACATCCTGGTTATCAAAACCAACTCATGAATATGACTTTTTAAATATTGAAAATTTTACCATAATATTTATTATTTTTTATTAGGTTTTTTTAGGTATCATGTATCCTTAATGACGTCATTACAAGGACTGATTAAATTATGACATTTATTCGGAATTACTGAATTTGTGTTTACAGTTTGGAGAGGAATCAAAACACCTCATGTGTCTGAATCCTTTCATCATCGAGTGTCATGAGACAATGAAATCATTCTTCAGGAACTGTTGTGAGGTTGAAGAACTGGAAGAACACTTCAGTATGCATCAGTATACAGAAGCAACATTAATTTCAAGACCACTTATGTATATCAGTCTTCAGGTATAGGAGCTTCTATCATTTGCTCTCATTCATCTTTGTTTGTAAATATCTTTCATGTCTGTTCTCAACTATGTCTCCTCTTTCCATAGTCTCTTTATCTTCCTCTTTTGAATGCTGTCTATAATACATTTTGATTATATTTGTTCCATGATCCCAATTTAATTATTGTAAATCAATGGTAAAGAGAAAAATTTTTCTGCCTGAACCAGGAATCGAACCCCGAACCTTTAGCTTTCCGTGCTAATGCTCTGTCCACTGAGCTAATTCAGGCTACAGTCCCATCCAAGCAGAAATCCTTCCTTTACCTTACTCTACTGGTCCCACATTCAATTGCAATGAATCATCAAAAATTTTTCTCTTTACCATTGATTTACAATAATTAAATTGTGTTCATTAGTTTACCTATTTCTATCATAGTAATAGCTTTAGCTTCTCAATATTAATTTAATAAATAATGCTATAGCTGTGTGGAGTCCCTTCATGTCTTCTTCAGGTAGAAGCCATTCATTGTGCATTTGTGAATGATGTAAAGTAAAGTGATCCCACAACAGGCCCGGAGGCCCTTGGGGTAGTAGGAGGTTAAGGCTCCCACTTTTTCTAGACAATCGGCACTTTATATCAGCCGGGTTGTCAGCCGTGTGTGACGGCCGCCTTTACCCCCAGAACAGAGTCTGGTACTCATTTCTGTTAGAGGCTGAGTCGACCCCAGGGCCATAGTGCTGCCAGAGGTTTTGGGTCAGTTTAAAAATCCTGACCCCAATGGGACTTGAACCCTCGAACCTCCGGCTTGTAGCTCAGTGCCTTAACCACTACGCTACGGCGTGCCCTTTGTGAATGATGATTCATTGCAATTGAATGAGGGACCAGTAGAGTAAGGTAAAGGAAGGATTTCTGCTTGGATGGGAATGAAGCCTGGATTAGCTCAGTGGTCTGAGCATTAGCACGGAAAGCTAAAGGTTCAGGGTTCGATTCCCGGTTCAGGCAGAAAAATTTTTCTCTTTACCATTGATTTACAATAATTAATTGTCTTCATTAGTAATAGCTTTAGCTTCTCAATATTATTGAATTGTTCCATGGTATTCATAGTTAAAATCTATGTGCTTTTATTACTTCCACTCTGTTGAAAAATTAAAGCTATGAGGAAAAATTGTAATTTATAGCATTAATCAGAGAAATCATTTTACATCTCACTTCGTAAAACTACGTGATTTTCACTATTTAGTATTATTACTTCCCATCATAATTTTTATTAAAAAAATTGTGATGTTGCTCTTCTGATTGTGTTATGTTTCTGATTTTATTTTTTTTTTATCAATGTCACAGATGGGAAATTGAGTATTTTTCATGGTGTTCCCAAAATATTGCAGAAATTGTGAAATTTTGAATTTTATGAGATGATATGTATGTTAATTTCATAGTTGGTGTTTAGGAAACAATTTGTATATTTCAGGAAATCTGTGATACTCATGAACTACTATTGAAATATCAGGACAATATTGCTCCTGAACCTACTGATCCGCTGCATGAATTACTAGAAGACCTGGGACCAGTTCCTTGTGTTGCCTCACTGCTAGGAGGTAAAATAACATTTTGTTATGAGTAGGATTTGTTATCTCTATTGCACATATGAAATTTTGAAGTTGTCAAGGATTAGTTTAATAAAATTGTTTATTGACGATTTTTTTATTATTAATTTAACACTTCTCATTGAAGGATAAATTATTTTCCACATGGTCCAGTTAACCGATTCTGATGGGACTTAATATGCCTCACTAATTCCTTTCCCTTTGGAAATTTGATTGATTTTTGAATTTGACTTATTCTTACATGTGCTATTTTCATACATTGGTCTGTATATGTGTCTAATAATTTTCATCATTACTTAAAATCCATATTTCAGAAGTTCAGTATCTGTGTGTTTCAGAATAAGTTACAAAATATCTTATTATGGTTTTATATAATTTAAACTTATATGATTTAGTTAATATTCTTGATGCGATATAATTTACTGTTCATATAATAGGAGTAAAGAATTGATAATGATGCTTAACGTGTCGAAACCTTGGTCTTCAAGAAATGTACAAATATGAGGTGAGTTGCAAATATTCTCACTCCTATTATTTAAAATAAACTTCATAGTGTCACTTCCTTTAAATATTAAATTACTGTTTATATTAAATTTTTTTTTTTTTTGAAGAGAAAAATTTTCGCCTAGACCGGGACTCGAACCCGGGACCCTTGGCTTTCCGGGCCAAGTGCTCTACCAACTGAGCTACCGAGGCGAGTTACGATCTAGACGCAAATTTTTCTCTTATATACGTTGTAATTCCCTATCGCCAAATGCTTTTGAAACCATTGTTTCTATCTTTGCAAATGGCGGCTTCTTAGTTAAGAAGACATTTATTGGAAATTTAACATTACTTTAAAAGCCAGTAAGGCCTCTAATGATGTTTTTATTATTAATTTAACATTACTTTAAAAGCCAGTAGGCCTCTAATGATGTTTTATTATTAATTTAACATTTCTCAATGAAAGATAAATTAAATTTGAAGAGAAAATTACTGTTTATATATTGAATTCGAGAAAACTTTTTACATCTCACCTCACAAAACTCTTTGATTTTCCTCAAGACTGGTTCTGGAGTCATTCCTCTTATTCTCAGTTAAAACTCCAACTATTGAATTTCTTCATAGTTAAATATGGGAAATAACATTATGAGGTTCTTAATTCGTAAATTAATGAGTCATTTTTTACATCTTACCTCATATTTCATGTTTCTTTAAACACGGGAACTAGTTTCTCTTATTTTCGGTAGTCATAATGTCGGTTGAAAATGAGAGAAATGGTT
The DNA here is from genome assembly GCA_030220185.1 of Diploptera punctata. NCBI lineage: Eukaryota > Metazoa > Arthropoda > Insecta > Blattodea > Blaberidae > Diploptera > Diploptera punctata. The sequence continues at coordinate 1,548,176 of JASPKZ010003434.1, forward strand.
CTCTTGAAAACTAGTTCCCGTGTTTAAAGAAACATGAAATATGAGGTAAGATGTAAAAAATGACTCATTAATTATTGAAATTCTGCCATTATCATCGACTTCCAAACTGCCATCTTGTGTTGATTTTTTGAACTTTGAGATTAATTTTCATTAAAGTAAAAAAAAAAAAACAGGAACAATAGAAGAGTACATAAGTCTAACAAAACTTTGTATCGACAATTCTTCTTCAATTTCAAGGGAAGATTTTATAAACAATTCTCAAGTTTGGTGATGGAGAATCCACTTTTGCCATTTTTGGCTAATTTATTTAAGGTTTATCTCGAATATCACATCACCAATGCTTACCCATGAATATTCAAGTGTTGGTATAGATATGTTGATAATATTTTCTCAATAATAAATTCCAGATATGTTGAGAATGCATTGAAATTAATTAATTTTCAAGATGAATCTGTGAAATTTACTATCAAATTAGAAAAGAATAATCAAATCTCATTTTTGAACCTGTTTGTGATTACTGATTATAAATGAACAGCAACAAAAAAAATGAATTGAATATCCACAGAAAAGATACCTATACAGGGAATTAATATAAATCACCACGTTTTAATAATATTGTACATAAACATGCAACATTCAACAGTTTAATATCTTCTCGTAAGCCCTTGTTTCCCTCAACAAGATTTAGGCGCTCTTCCCCTATAGGGAAGAAATTGAACCATACTAATTTTGTTACACTTGTTTTCTTATAGATGTCATATTGTGGCCCGTGGTCAGTGTTCTGCCTCATACTGACATCTAGGAAACCAAGGTAGTTCTAGGATGGGAAAATTTGATAAATTTTGCTTGGAGGCCTTTTTATTCAGGTTTAAGGATTTTCTACGAGCCTGAAAATCTTTAGACTCGGGACCCACAACTTAAAACGGAGGACTTGCTCTTCGAATTTTTCCATCCTAAAAATCCATCGACCCCGGCCGGGTTTGAACCTACAACGCTCAGGACCAGAGGCAAGGAGCATAACTACTAGTCCACCATGGCCGACAACAGTTTAATATACAGATTAAAAACATTCCATTAAGTGAAGAGAATTTTAAGAAAGAATATAATCAGATTTTAAACATAGCTAGATTAGTAAATAAGTATGGTCTGCCTTCATCTTACCTCATAATTAGTTGTTTCTTGTAAGATGCATTTGAAAGCTTCTTAGCTTCATCTTCAGTTGGTGCAGACAGTTGGTAGTCTGAAGATGAAGGTAAGAAGCTTTGAAATGCATCTTACAAGAAACAACTAATTATGAGGTAAGATGAAGGCAGACCAAACTTATTTACTAAGTAGAACCTCATAATTATATTTGAAGAGAAACATTTTTGCCCAGATCGAGACTTGAACCCGGGACCTTTGGCTTTCTAGGTCAATGCTCTACCATCTGAGCTACTGGGGCGAGTTTCAATCTAGATGCAAATTTTGGTGCTGGGAATAATGTATATAGGAGAAAAATTTGCATCTAGATTGGAACTCGCCCTGGTAGCTCAGATGGCAGAGCATTGACCTAGAAAGCCAAAGATCCCGGGTTTGAGTCTCGGTCTGGGTGAAAATTTTTCTCTTCAAATATAATTTATCCTTCAGTGAGAAGTGTTAAATTAATAATAAAAACATTAATAGAACCTCATAATGTTACTTCCTAATGCGTTTTCATAATAGTCAGATTAAATGGCTTTAGATAGAAGATATTTACTACTTATTTACTAAGTTAAAGAAATTATAACAACAAAAAAAAACTTAAAGAATACACCACCTTACAATCTGATTCCGAGGAAGGAAAACAATTCAAGAAAATTACTTACCATCCTGAAATGTACAGAAAAAAAAAAAAAAACAAATTCTATATTACATATGCATCAGTAAACAAATTTAGCCTGGGCAAGATTATGTTCCAGATAGTAAGAAATCTGGAATTTATTAAATTAGTTGCAATGGATGCAGTAAAGTATATATATATATAGGAAAAACCAAAAGGAATTTAGTGACTCGTACAAAAGAACACTTTAGAGATGTAAGAAATATTGATATTGAAAAATCGGCAATTACAGCTCATAGTTAGCTAGAAAATCACAAAATTGGAAAAGAAACTAACTTTTGGAAACATGTTGTTTTCAAATGCTGGGCCTTGGCACCAAAGCCATTAGCGTTCTTGCTCTCCAATATTTCTCTATGGTGGATCCAACAGGTAATACTTCACAGGTTTATAGGTGTTCTTCATTCATTTCTTTGTCTTTTGAAACATTTAGAGAAGCCTTGGAATTAACAATTTGGGAAAAGAGTATACATTCAGGAGAAACATACATTTTGAAGTTCCCAGTGAACAAAATTTAATCTCAAATTTCATAAAATTTCAACAGTCATAATTTTAGCTGAGAATAGGAGCTATGGCTCCAATCACATAGTTTTATGAGGTAAGATATAAAAAGTTTCTCTGACTCAATGTTTAAATTATAAATGCTTCATAGTGTTACTTCCCACTGTCCACATGTATTAATCACAGAGTTAGACCAATCGTCCAACCAATGTAGGGGTGACATGTGGTCAGCATGTCAGGTCTCCTAGCCATTATAGCTTGTTTTCTCAATCTGGAGGTGCTACTTATTGTAGCTACCCAAATGCCTCACGATGCTGAGTGGGCACCGATCCCATACTGGCTGATATTCCATGAGAAAATTTCTTCCCCCATGGAGATTCAAAGCAGCGCAAGTCCCGTAGCTCTGTGCCAAGGCATCCTACCTTAACCACTCAGCTACGGCAAGATGACCCCCCCCCAATTTCAAAGAGGCTTTTTAAGAATTTTCTTGATTTGCCTACCAATACTATTCCATGCCATCACTATCTTCACCACCATTCATTTGTACTACTTTTTCATCTAGACACTCTTGCCACAGGATGTCATCTTCTGATCTATCCAAAGCTTTGGAGATATATATATATTTAGTCCACTGCTGTGGTCTCGAGGGAGCGTGCTGCCTTGTCATGCAACGGGCCCGGGTTCGATCCCGGTTGGGGCAGTTTTTATTGGGGTTTTTCCTCACCTGTAAGACAAATGTCAGGAAAACTTTAAGGCCCAAACGGTCCCCAAATCATATGACCATCATCATCCTTCACCAGTGTGGAAAGCTGCGGGAAGCTACCACACCTACAATTCCCTAGTAAAGCTGCAAGCATAGCATGAAAATGCTGTGATTGCAGTGAAGGACCTGCCTTCGGGCAGAATTACTATGGATGGATATATATATATATTTCTTGAACCCTTTTACAATAGTTTCACTAGGAGTCTTCTGCCAAGAGATCTCTGGACCGTCCAAGGAAACACTGGATACAAAATTCATCAATGAGATTGTAGCAGGCCCATAGGCCTAAGACTTGGTTGGAAGAAGAAGATGATGATCTGCCAAGCAGTAAGGATCCATTCTCCCAACAGAGCTATTGTTCTAGCTTGGATACATAATTGATAGCTATAGAAGCAGCTTTTCAGTATGCATCACAATCTCCTTATTTGTTAACTGTATCATAGTACCATTCAATGTGCCCCTTAAAAGTACTCACATAGAATAGCATCAATACAGAAGAAATGGCATGAATTAAATAATGAGGGGAAAATACTTTTTATTAAAGATTCTAAAGAGAAGTATCAATGTGAATCAAATTATCAATATTACATAATTGAATTAAACAATTTTTTATGTCTCACCTCATAAAAATATGCATTTCTTATCTGAATAGTTTCAAAGGCAATCCAACCAAAGTTTATCTGTTGATGGAGCAATTGTGAGAAATACAGTTTTTTGACGTGAGAAGTAAAAAAATTGTCCAATTCAATTACATAACACTAATATTTTTTTGAAATCCAAGCCATTGTGGCATAGTTGTTAATGAGATGGCAGATAAAATTGCAAAAGCAACCACAAAATTATTTCCACATTCTATAAGTTTGATATCCCTAATTAAAGCAACGGCATCTATAAATGAACATTTCTTGAAACATTGGAAAACCATATGGTTAACATCAGAAAATGGGCAAGCCCATTACAAAAAAAAATTGAAGGAACCAAATGATTTAGAGCAACTGTGTAGCAATATTCCATGGCATGTGCAGACATTTGCATCTAACTCACTGGCACTATCGAACCCATAGGTTCATGGCCACATGGACATAAGCTCTCCATACATCCCTATCCTGAGCCAATGTTTTCCAATCATCCCTGTATTCCCTCAAATCATAGTTAATGTTATTCTCCCACCTCATTCTTGGTCTACCAACTGGGCGTTTTCTCTCTGGTTTTCCTACAAGAAGCTTCCATGCATGTCTTTCATTCCCCATTCATGCCACATGTCCTGTCCATCACAGTCTATGAGACTTAACTGTTCTCATTATATCTGGCTTCCTATAATGACCATGTAATTCACTGTTATGCAGTCTTCTCCATTCTCCTGTCTGTTCATCTCTCTTTGGTCCAAAAATTTTCCTAAGAACTTTATTCTCAAATACTCGTAATCTCCTTTCCTTCCTTAATGTAAGAGTCCATGTTTCGCATCCATATAATATAACTGGCAGAATAATAGTTTTATATATTTTCAATTTAACATTTTTTGAAAGGAGTTGGGAAGTCAAGAGTCTCTGTAATGCATATAGCATGCATTTCCAGAATTGAGCCTATGTTTGATTTCCTTGTGGCATTTCATTCATTTGCATCAGGAGCAAGAATTGTATCTATATAGGTTCAACTTTATTGACTCACCTGTGTGTCCATTCTGCCAAGCTGAAGAAGATGATATAGAACATATCGTCGGCCAGCAATCAAAACCATTTAAGAGTAAAATCTGGATTTTTGATAAGCAAAGGAACATATATGTGCTGTTGAAGTCTTATAACTCCAAGATGATTTTGTTGCCATCTATTAACAGTTACCAAAACCATGCATTTCCTCAGCTATTGACTTCAGGCCCAAAATCTTGCATCTTCATTGGGGAGGAATAGGGAGACCGAAGAACTTGCATCTTTGGCAGACCACTTTTAAGAAACTTGTTTAAAAAATGTTAGATTATGTCTTAAAAATCTTAAAAAAATCAACCTGTTATAAGATTTCTTCTTTCTCCTGAAATTTTTTAAATTATGGAGTTATGAGGTTTTGATTGCCAGTTGATGATATTCTGTTGAACTGTATAACTATAAATTGTCACAGATATCGTAAAATATCTTTCACCTCATAGTTCAATGAAAACACCCCAATATACAGGATGTAACTAAATTCCCATTACAGACATTGAAGATGTGTAGTGGGGACCATTATGCTACCTTTATCATAGGAATGCCAAGAAACGTACATTTTTCTCACTACACTAAAAAAAAAAACACATTGCTTTCTCTGATGCATGCTGCTTATTGTCTGGGTCCATTCAAACAACATGTCAAGATAGAAACGATTTATCTATTAAATTTGGGAATTTTTAACATTATGAGGTTCAATTAATAAGAATTAAATGAATCGTGATTTCTTCTTACCTTATACTTCTATGTTTTATTAAACACAGCACTGCAGGGTCGCCGATACTGCAGTGCTGTGTTTAATAAAACATAGAAGTATGAGGTAATAAGAAATCATGATTCATTTAATTCTTATAGAAATGATATTAAGTTATGTAGGTAGGAAATAACACTATGAGGTTTATTTTAATTTAGTTGAGTTGTTTCTTGACTCACCTCATACTACTTAACAAACAGAGTGATGAAATCCGGATCGCGAGGGAGTTAAGAATTATGAGGTGAGTCAAGAAACTATTCAACTAAATTAAAATAGAAATGATACCTCCGTACCATGTTCTGGTACATGCTATCACCATCATTGGTCCTGCAACTTCCACTGCAGCCATAAGTAGGTCTTCCTCAGATGCCAAAGGGGATCTTAAGTCAAGGGTCAGTTCGGGAGAACGTGCAGGTCAAGCAGTTGAGCCACCATCACCTGTCCACTGTTGCCCAAATCTTTGAACCGGATGAGCTATCCTCTCAATGCACTTAGCTTTGCATACAATAACATCATGTCAGTGTATTTCGCAAATGTGTAGTTTACACACTACAAATGAAATGTAGTATGTACACCTTAGTACAGTATGAACAAAGTCCACAAGTACAACAGCAGGTACAAACATCTGTGGGCGGATCACAGACTCAACTGAAGATGTAAACAAACATGTAGTGGGCATGGGACATTAGGTGATCAGTGAATGAGGTACGTAATACCCTAGTATTTTGCGCCGAAAATGTGGGAGAGTTGAATGCTTGTTATGGTATTTTGCATGTAGCAGGAAAATATGTTTCCGGACATGAATTCCTATGCTAAATGTAACCATTTTTGTCCCCACTACACATCCTCAAAACCTGTAATGGGAATTTAGTTATACCCTGTATATTAAGTTATGGTTTACTGCAGAGTGCATATATCAGTAATTAATTACAGTCTAACATTTTATTTCATAAATTATACCTGTAGTTTATATAACATGGGTTAGCTCTTTTGTAAATATAACTATGCAATGGACTTGTGTAATCAGCTATGGCTGGATACATGTAATGAAGAATGAAGAGTGAAATACTAAAAGAAAAAAGAAAACACTTAATAATTTTAATATTTTTTTTTATAGGCAAGGAAGTATCTCTTCCCAAAACAGAAGTGTGTCTTACTTTAGTGAACAAGTATGAAGTACCTGTAAATGATGACCAGAATAACAAATTGTTTATCAGGTGAGTGGAGATATCTTTATAAACTCTTTTATCCTGTTCATTGTATACTTTTTGTTCTTTGTATAACTAGAGCAACTTTAATTTGGTAGAGGCTTATTGTCGAGACTTGAAAGCAAATTAGAGGACACCTAATGAGTTGCTTGTGGGGTAGAATTGGGGGTTGCCATTCATGTAGCATTTCCTTTACAACATTTACAGTCCCCAAAATCATACATTGAAAAGTAAACTTAGGGTCGAATGTTTGAACGCATTAGACAGTAAAAGGTGTTCTCTGCTGATAAAGTTTTATTCAAACACATTTTTCTTACTCAGAAATCTATTCACGCGGTAATAATTGAAAGCTACCTGACAAGGTACCTTAAGATCGTAGCTCAAGATATAAACTTATGTGAAAATCCCGAAGGGAACCGATGGTAACCGATGTAGTTTGAAACTTATCCAAGATGTCGGACCTTGAAGACTTCGATCATGTTTTCGGTATATGCGGAGAAGAGGAATTTGATAGAGTCTACCAAAGAATTCAACTGGAAGAACAGGAGAATCGGCGTAATATTGCACGTCGCAGATGTGTTTTTATACGGTATTATTTGCGGGATGCAAGCATAAATGCATTCCTCTATAGCAGATGAAAATAACGGAAGTGGTTTTATCGCTGAGAAGTCTGGGTAATTCGTTGCCAATATTACGAAAACGTCAACATTCATGCATGACCGGTTAAGGCAGCCGTTAATTCGATCTCAGCTCACCAGTGATTGGAAGTAATTTGAGTAGAGACTAATGTATTTGCATATGACCCTTAGTCTGGAAGCCCCTGCTCCATTTCATACAGAGGCTAATTATTATAACTGGATGAGTCATTACAGTAGAATACCATAAGCTATGCTTCATATCTAATCCTATGGGGATAGGTTCTCCGGACAAAGTACTTAAAACATTTATTAAAACTAGGACATGTAGAGTGGAAATATTTTGAATCCATAACTGGAAATATACCATTTCTTTACCAAAATGAATCATTAATTATATCACAAGTTCAACTTCTATTGGGCCAAAGAGGAATATGATGTTTTTATTATTAATTTAATACTTCTCACTGAAGGACAAATTATATTTGAAGAGAAAAAATTATACACTCACATCGGGGTTTGAACCTAGAATCTTTGGCTTTCTAGGCCAATGCTCTATCTCTGAGCTCTTAATCCAGGAATTAACAATGTATAAGAGAAACATTTGCATTTGGATTGGAGTGCTCAGATAGCTCAATGGTAGAGCATTCGCCTAGAAAGTCAAAGGTCTTGGGTTCAAACCCTGTCTGAGCATATAATTTTTCTATTTGAAGAGGAAAAATTTTTGCCTCTTCAAATATAATTTATCTTTCATTGAGAAATGTTAAATGAATAATAAAAACATCAATATAATGTTTCTCTTCAAATAGGAATACTGATGTTGACTGCAGTTACAACTAAAAGCTGTCTTTTTTTGTAGAGAAAGTATTTTATATACAGTGTCATGTCTGTTCATATTTTTTTTATTTGGATTAGTTTTGTAGTCTAGTGCTTACTATGTTCACCTCTAAGTCTAAATTGAAGCCCCAAGAAAAGACGTTAGACAAATTAAATAATACAGTTTTATGAAAACAGGAATTTGATATAAAGTACATAACTTTTTTTTTTAATTTGACCATCCTAAACATAGTTAACAATAATTCAGATCTTCCCAACATGACAACCCTCTACAGGACTGACATGGATTTTGTTTATGAGAAGAAAGAAAAAAAAAACCTTGATGTCAGAGTGGAAGATCTTGGTATCATAGGTACCTATATCAAATTTTATATTATGTTGTTTTATGGTATATACAGCATTAAAAAAAATTATATGAATTATTCTTAAATTACTTGAGTGTAAAAAATTGTTTTTTTTTGTGGATCATTATAATTTATCTAACTATCTTCGGGTTTTTACAGCTGCTGCCGTCGTCCCATGCCAAACCTCCAAAGCCTACGATCATGTGCATCTTCAATGCTTAGCTCTCTTGCTTGCATTGCTATCCTGACGTTTTCCTTCCAACTTAACTTTGGTCTCCCTCTTTTCTTCTTTCTGGTTGGTTGTCATTGATATAGTAGTTTCAGCCATCGCTCATCTTCCATTCTTAAAATTTGTTCTAACTATTTTAATTCCTTCTCAATTCTTTCAATTATGCTTTCGTTATGTTTCTAATTTCCTTATTTGTGACATGTTCTAATTTTGACTTTCTGGCACTTCTGCGTAAATAATCCATTTTTAGAGCTACTTATCTATTCTTGTGATACTTACTGATTGTCCATACCTCACCAATATATTTTTTGTGTCTTTCCAAATATGCTTATCCCACCATATGGATTTTAACGACGATATTATTTTGCTTCTCAGTTCAATTCTATGCTTTATGTTCTCTTTGCCTATACCTTCAATGTTGTCCATAATTATCCTCAAATATTTAGTTTGTTTCACTTGCTTTATTTGAATTTCTTCATTCTCAAATATTTAGTTTGTTTCACTTGCTTTATTTGAATTCCTTCATCCAGTGTTAAATTTTCTCATTCATTGCTATTTATTGCCAAATATTCTGTTTTTGTAAACATATGTGTTTTTCAACCTTTTTATCATGATTCCATATCAAATTTGTCTTGTGCTAAAACCAGTTGATCATCAGCAAATTGTAATGTCAGCAAAAATCTGTTCTTATTTTTATAATTTATAAAAATTAAATTAATATAAATAATTGAAGAGCTTACTTCCAGTTGTCAGTGTTGTTCTTTAGTAGCCATATTAAAATGGTCACGATATACGAGGGTCATACTGAAAGTCGTGAGCAACCCATTGTTAAAAATTCAAATTTCAACAATGTAACAAAAACAACTGCAGGATCGTAATCTACAGACTTTATACCACAACATTGCCGTGTTGTGGCATCATAGCTTCTATCATGTGACCACACACAGTGTTTCCAAAATGGCAGACATCAATGTTTCGTTTCTACAGCGCGCTGTCATTGAATTCCTTATTAAAGAGGAACAATCTGCTGTTGATATTCACCAAAGACTTCTATGTGCTTACGGAGATGCCTGCATGGGTGCCAGCAGTGTTAGGAGATGGGTGAAACATTTTAAAGATGGGAACACGGGTATCAAAGATGAGCCTCGTAGCGGTCGCCCATGCTCTGCCTCCACGGATTGCAACAAGGAAAGTGTTGATGCGCTCATTAGAGACGACAGGCATATCACAGTGAATGAAATCGCTACAAAACTTGCAGTAGGACACAGTGCAGTGCAAGAAATGATTCACAGCTTAGGTTACCGAAAAGTTAATGCCCGTTGGGTTCCACGTTTATTGAGTGAAGACCACAAACTTCAGAGAAGAACCATCACCATAACCTTCTTCAGAGATTTCAAAATGAAGGTGATGATTTTTTGATGAGTATTGTGACAGGTGACGAATGCTGGTTTCATCGCTACGAGCCTGAAACAAAACGCCAGAGTATGGAATGGCACCACTTGAATTTGCCATCAAAGAAAAAAGCTAAGACAGTGCAATCTGTTGGGAAAGTTATGGGCAGCATCTTCTGGGATGCGCAAGGTTGCATTCTGGTTGAATTTCTTGAACCTGGACAAACCATAAATGCTACCCGCTATAATCCAGACACTTGTGAAGCTCCGTCGTGCATTGCACGACAAACGCCCTGGAAGGAAAATCATTCTGCAACACGATAACGTGCATCCTCACACTGCTCGTGCCACTGTGGAGAAGATCAGGACATTTGGGGGGGAAACTCTTCCACATCTTCCCTATAGTCCCGATTTGGCACCCTCCGACTACCATCTTTTCGGTTCTGTGAAGGAGCAGATGAGAGGCCAACACTACGAGACGCTGGAGGATATTCGGAAAGCAGTGCATCAGTGTCTTCGAGCAGCTGGAACGGACTTCTGTCGTAAGGGAATTTTCATGCTTGTAGAACGCTGGACAAAATGTGTGCAAAGAAATGGAGACTATGTTGAAAAGTAGCACAAAGGTCTGTAGATTAACATGGTGTACTTGGTTTATCTAAAATAAATATGATTGTTTAAAAAATGTTGCTCATGACTTTCAGTATGACCCTCGTAGATTTTGGTAGCAGTAGTGAAGATAATTGTGGCATAAACTTATATTGCTGCTGTACTTAAACTAGAAAGACTTTCAGTATGACCCTCGTAGATTTTGGTAGCAGTAGTGAAGATAATTGTGGAATAAACTTATATTGCTGCTGTACTTAAATTAGAAAGAGAAGAGAGATATTTCAATCTCTATCACTCTGTCTGCAGCTTCAAGTGGCAAAACATTCCCATAAGAGCTGTACTATTTCTACACATGAAAAATCTTATAGCCAAGGTGTTATCAATACTGTCTTCTGCTTAGAAGGCCTGGTTTTGATACCTAGCACGACTTGAAATTTCAGTTGTAAATTTTTCAATCTTATGGCTAGGATGGTGGTAGTATACAATTTCTAATTTGTAGAGCATGTATTAGATGCCTGAATTGGATTCCAAACTCCTCTGTAGCATAAAGATGAATCAAATATAAACTAGAATTAGAATCTGGTGGCTCAAAGGTAGCGAACAAAAATTGTTGTTGGTGTGGATGTGTTGAGGAGGAGTCATGCCCAAATTCAGTGTAAAGCGATCATTCATGTCAATGTATCAAGAGCGAGTAAGAAGTGCCATATATGACTTCATTGCAGAAGAATAATACATAAAAATTTCTGAAATTACTTTGCTATGAAAATTTTCAAGTTAACATCACTAATGAACTCATCTACTAGAAATTGTCTACTAGGTGGGTATCTCATCTCCTGGTTCCAGAACACACAAAAAAAAAAATGTACTGGAGGATTGTCAGAGATTCTTGTATCGTTACGAGGAGGAATGAGATGATTTTTTTTTGTGTCACCTATGGAACAAGAAATGTATGCTACTCCTCTGTAGCATAAAGATGAATCAAATATAAACTAGAATTAGAATCTGGTGGCTCAAAGGTAGCGAACAAAAATTGTTGTTGGTGTGGATGTGTTGAAGAGGAGTCATGCCCAAATTCAGTGTAAAGTGATCATTCATGTCAATGTATCAAGAGCGAGTAAGAAGTGCCATATATGACTTCATTGCAGAAGAATAATACATAAAAATTTCTGAAATTACTTTGCTATGAAAATTTTCAAGTCAACATCACTAATGAACTCATCTACTAGAAATTGTCTACTAGGTGGGTATCTCATCTCCTGGTTCCAGAACACACAAAAAAAAAATGTACTGGAGGATTGTCAGAGATTCTTGTATCGTTACGAGGAGGAATGAGATGATTTTTTTTTGTGTCACCTATGGAACAAGAAATGTATGCTACTCCTCTGTAGCATAAAGATGAATCAAATATAAACTAGAATTAGAATCTGGTGGCTCAAAGGTAGCGAACAAAATTGTTGTTGGTGTGGATGTGTTGAAGAGGAGTCATGCCCAAATTCAGTGTAAAGTGATCATTCATGTCAATGTATCAAGAGCGAGTAAGAAGTGCCATATATGACTTCATTGCAGAAGAATAATACATAAAAATTTCTGAAATTACTTTGCTATGAAAATTTTCAAGTCAACATCACTAATGAACTCATCTACTAGAAATTGTCTACTAGGTGGGTATCTCATCTCCTGGTTCCAGAACACACAAAAAAAAATGTACTGGAGGATTGTCAGAGATTCTTGTATCGTTACGAGGAGGAATGAGATGATTTTTTTTTTGTGTCACCTATGGAACAAGAAATGTATGCTACTCCTCTGTAGCATAAAGATGAATCAAATATAAACTAGAATTAGAATCTGGTGGCTCAAAGGTAGCGAACAAAAATTGTTGTTGGTGTGGATGTGTTGAAGAGGAGTCATGCCCAAATTCAGTGTAAAGTGATCATTCATGTCAATGTATCAAGAGCGAGTAAGAAGTGCCATATATGACTTCATTGCAGAAGAATAATACATAAAATTTCTGAAATTACTTTGCTATGAAAATTTTCAAGTCAACATCACTAATGAACTCATCTACTAGAAATTGTCTACTAGGTGGGTATCTCATCTCCTGGTTCCAGAACACACAAAAAAAAAATGTACTGGAGGATTGTCAGAGATTCTTGTATCGTTACGAGGAGGAATGAGATGATTTTTTTTTGTGTCACCTATGGAACAAGAAATGTATGCTACTCCTCTGTAGCATAAAGATGAATCAAATATAAACTAGAATTAGAATCTGGTGGCTCAAAGGTAGCGAACAAAAATTGTTGTTGGTGTGGATGTGTTGAAGAGGAGTCATGCCCAAATTCAGTGTAAAGTGATCATTCATGTCAATGTATCAAGAGCGAGTAAGAAGTGCCATATATGACTTCATTGCAGAAGAATAATACATAAAAATTTCTGAAATTACTTTGCTATGAAAATTTTCAAGTCAACATCACTAATGAACTCATCTACTAGAAATTGTCTACTAGGTGGGTATCTCATCTCCTGGTTCCAGAACACACAAAAAAAAAATGTACTGGAGGATTGTCAGAGATTCTTGTATCGTTACGAGGAAGAATGAGATGATTTTTTTGTGTCACCTATGGAACAAGAAATGTAAATTTGGAAAAAGAAGAATATCTGAAAATACAAAATTAAACACCCTTATTGTTTGTAGATAACCAAATAATAATTGCAAATTCAGAATATAATCTGCAGAAAGAAATTATGGCATTTCAAGGTGTAAATCCTGTCAGAAGTAAAAATTGTACTTGACAATAACATTTTGGAGCAGATGAATAATTTTACATATCTAGGATGCAATATCTCATATGAAGAAAAAAAAGATGTAAATGCAAAAATATCTAAATTTTAAAGAATTTAAGGTTAATAAATTCTATCTTCAAGCCACAAATTAGTCCAAAAACAATTTAAGGCTAAAAGTGTATAAAACACTGGCTTCTCCAACTCTTTTATATGGTAGCAAAGTACAGACATTGAAACAGAAGGATATACAGATACTTAGATCTGCTGAAATGAGATACCTTCGGAGGACTGCAGATACACACTACTAGATCATAAAAAAATAAATGAAGACATCTTAGAAGAATTACACATGGAACCTTCAGAAAGCAAAATTTCTGATTATAAGTCAAGATGGATGCAACATGTTCATCAAATGGAAGATCACAGGATACCCAAACAAATGTTAAGCTATCAACCTGCAGGATGAAGATCAGGATGTCCACTCAAAAGACTTTTGGATGGTGTTTCTATAGAGACCGAAACAGGTCAACAAATCGCTTAAATTCGTGAATAGACTATGATGATGATGATAGTGTGACTTGTGATGAAGTTTGGGTACACTATCGAAAATCAAAACAAGGAAGCATTGAGTGGTTGAAATAAGGAGAAGCTGGACTAATTGAGGCAAGAACATGCACTTCGTGTATGAACCTGACCCTGTGATTGTAGAACAAGTTTGGTCAGACAGCAATTCTTGTGTATCACAGACCTTAAATAATAGGGGATTCTTCTCATCTCATCCCTCAACCTGACATTATGCTAGACACGAGTTTACTTCCTGCATGAATGAAGAATAATGAATGCAGTCTACTATGGCTGTTGCTTTTTGGTTGAGGCAAAAGCTCCATAACACAACAAACAACTGATCCGAGGCATGATTCTTATGCAAAACAATGCAAGGCTGCACACAGCAGTTTTAATGCAGGAAAAACTGGAGAATATTCATTGAAGAACTCTGGAATATCCTCCTTACAGTCCAGATTTATCGCCTGCAACTAGAATTTGTTTGACCACTGAAAGAGGAACATAGAGGACACCGTTTGATGATGGGACAGGAGTCAAAGTTTTCATGTGTGAGTGACTGCTCATATATCCCACTTCTTTTATTGAGAATGGCATCAAAAAGTTGCCATTTCATGAGAAAAATGTGTAGAAAATTGAGGTGGATGCATTTTTTATTCTTTGGTTGCTTCAATAAAATTTAAAAAAATCCCCTTAATTTTCATTCACCCTCATGCATATATTAAGGTATGTGGTGTTGTTGGTAGCAATTTGTCCATTGGATGGGTTTGTTAAGGGCAGCAGTCCCCTCGATGCTTTTAAACTGGAGTAGGTGACGTGCTATTACTGAACATCAGCTTTTCTCTTCTATTCATCATCACTGCTCAACATAACTCATCCTACATTTTCCCCTGTACATTATACACAAACCCTCTTACTAATAATCCATATATAACTTTTATACAAGGTTTATACACATCTCAGTCGAAAATTCTTACTAAAAACACTGTATTAGCTGTTCAGTGTATAAGAGGTGTACAACTTTACATGGGAATCATTATACATGCCTTCAGCCTTGTTTAAGAATTGTATAACTAGACAAAATGTCGGACTTCAAGATCAACTGATTGTTTTCTTATGATATGGATGAAAGTTTCCTTAAATTTAATGCAAAATGCAACACCTTAACAACTGTTTGATGGATGCACAGGACATAAATAATATTAATAAAGCTCTGGGTAGGAAAATAAAGGCATCATAAAATGCCTTTTGTTACACTCATTCTCGATTAGGCCTAATAATATTTTTAAATTGAACATTGATTCACAGAAGAATATGTTCTACAATAATTGCTGTAGACAAGATTTAACCTGAATGTAGTTTAAATGCTTCATAATATTATTTTAACAAAACTTTCTTGCATCATTAATACATAATACACATATTGATATAAAAATGTATTTAATTATAGAGGTACTATTATTACAACAAGCCACATGTTGGCTTGATAGTCTTGTGGTTAGAGCTTCTGACTACAGTCCGTGAGGTCCTAGGTTCGATTCCTGATCAAACTGCAATGATTTTTTTTTTCGCTTAAAACATTATTCTGTTGTCGGTAACATTTCCTACTATTTTGAACATTTTCTAACGCATCTTAAAACACTGCATATAATTCATAAGTAATGGGAAAAATTTTATTAGTTTCCAAGAATTGTTCGAAATTCTTGATGTTTGATAGCACATTATCTGTGAAACTAATTCTACAATATATTTGACATAGCGTAAAGGAAAATGTAAATAAATTAAATCACACTTATTTTTTCTGTAACTCTCCAATTAGGGAATCTCCATTAATTCTTATTCATACTCATTTCTTACACAATTAATCACTAGTTGATGTTTTATTTCTGTTACAAACTGCACATAATATTGTTCTGACGTCATAATGATGACGAATATGTGATGTATTGTGTATAACGGTTATAATGTTATATAGCTCCGGCACAACGTTTATTAGTAAGGAAATTATATATGATCTACATAAGGCTTATATTGTATAACTAAACAACTGATGAAAGCCGGTATAAGAGATTTTTATTAGTAAGACTGTATCTATATAATGGTGTTAAAATTGAAACTAGACCATATAAATGCCATTTATTTACTGACTGTAGAAACCAAAACATGAAAAATGCAGCGAGTGGTATTAAACACACACACGTACACCTACCTACCTTTATAAATCAAACTGATATATGTTTTATTGTTGTACAGAACTAAAGAACTTCTGGTTTCAATTCTTCCTTGCCTGCAAGGAGGAAATACTTTAGAAGAGGCACTATTGTGTGAGTCACCATCACAGGAGAATAAAATTCAGTCTACAAAACCAAGGTAAATATATCATTACTAGAGTGCTGCACAAAACTGAAGGAATATGTATAGTGTAAAGCACAAAACTAAGGAAATATGTACTGTGTAGTTATATAAAAAATCATATCCAATTTTGGGTCATTATTTTCAATAAACACAAAATGTTTCCCAGCCATAAAACTTACAACATACAAGTGCATATTGTTAAGATTCCAGTGGAGAGATCTTATACCTCGATAGAAATTTTACCAATCCTACCAACTACTCACAAAAATATCATTGTTATGTTGGGTTTCGTTGTTCCACGAAACTTCCCTGTGAAAGTTAAATAATTTAAAAAAGTCATTAAACTGCATGAAGGAAACAAACTCCACCAGAGTATCTATGTATTAATACGTGAAGGAAAAACTTTGTACCCCTTTTTAAGCAGATTACATGCATGGAGGAATGTGATATTTGGCATAATTAAAGTTCATATAAGGAAGGAGTGCAGAAAAATAAAATTTATGTATGAATTACCAATAAATAAAATAAATTGTCTCTAAGGATGGTGAAATTAAATGTTTCTTACCTCTCCTCATAAATATTTTCTAAGTTGATCATGATTTCAAGACTATAACTGTCTCATCATCAGAACTTTGTTGGCGACTGGTGTTATGTCGATCAAAAGAAACTCTTCTTCTTCCCTCTGTTGGTGGACCGATGAACCTCTGGATCAGGTCAAAATTTGCGGGAATTTCGAAGTTCATAAGTTTTCAATTGAGTTGGTGTTTACTTGATGAAAATCCATATCTATTAATTAAATAAAAATAAAACGTAGTTAGTTTCATT
Organism: Diploptera punctata; assembly: GCA_030220185.1. Lineage (NCBI taxonomy): Eukaryota > Metazoa > Arthropoda > Insecta > Blattodea > Blaberidae > Diploptera > Diploptera punctata. The sequence continues at coordinate 1,565,518 of JASPKZ010003434.1, forward strand.
TGATTTTCATATTTATTATATAATTGTGACAGCTGTTTCGGTACACTGTACCTTCTTCAGACATGTTAACAAATTATGAATTGTGTTCCAACTGATCTAAGCAACAATACAACAATATTTGTTTATTTTTTATTATTTCACTCACCTCATACTTCATAATTCATAGCAGACCCTGGGTTTCTTCACGTAATTTGTGACATTGTCAATGCTGCATCACGTTCACAACAATAAACAATATTAAAGAACCTCATAGTGTTATTTCCTATCTACATAACTTAACAACAATATTTATTAAAATTTTTAATTTAACGAAGGGGATTCATTCAAATCAAGTTGAGAATTTAACAGTTTGTTACTACTTTTAAATTTATTAATTTCTACAGCCTCCAAAAGATCTAACTTCTTACCCTTATCACAAACATGTAAAATTTCAAAATTTGGATCGAAACAGTGATTAAATTGGAATAGGTGGTTAGCATATTTTTGAATATTCTAAATTTCTGTTATATGCTCTCATGTGTTCCTTTATCCGAGAGATAAAAGGTCTACCAGTTTGTCATATATAGACATTGTCACATGTGCCACACTTAAATTTATATACACCTGATAATTTTTTTTTTAGTTTGGTTTGATTGTTTTTATTATATTTTGTAAAGTTTTATTAGTTTTAAATGCCACATTAATGTCCAACTTTTTAAAGTGTTTAGATATTTTATTTGAAAGTGGGCCTATGTATGACATTACAACATATTTCTTTGTTTTCTTTGGGTAAAGGAAAAACTTTGTTAATTGCTTTTTTGTAATGAACTTTCTTAATTAAATATTCTATAATTGTAGGGTCGTAGTTATTATTAATAGCTAATTGTTTAATAATAATATTCAATTCATTATTATTACAGCTGTCACTGAATTATATAATAAATATGAAAATCAAATAAAACTACGTTTCATTTTTATTTAATTAATCATAAGTTTTCTTTTGTTTTTCAGAATGTAGATCTTTTCCCAGACCGTGAGTTCCTTTTGTTTGTCTATGTGTCTAATTAGACTGGCTTTTGATTCAATTAAATGTTTTTCGGACCAAGCATGAGCAGCTACTGCTGACTTTTCCACTTCTCCATTTTTGATGTTTCTAAGATGTTCTTTCACCCTTGTTTTCAAATTTCTTTTCGTTTTTCCAATATAAATTTTGTCACAATCACTGCATTTGATCTTATAAATTCCTGATTTGTTTGATTAAAATGAACAAAAATGGGAGTTATGAAGAGGAAATAAGAAATATAAATAATAAGGAAAATTTTCAATTGCTTGCCTCAATGGAATATTGTGGGATAAAAATATAAGTAATAAAAATAAAATGAATATGTATCATACAATTGTTAAAAGCATCATTATTTACAGAGCAGAACTTTGGCCATTAACAACAAAAACAAATATCTTTTGGCAACTGAAATGGATTTTATACGAAGAGCAGCAAGAATTTCAAGAAGAGAAGAAATTAGGAACTCAGTTATAAGGGAGAAAATGAAGATTGAAGACACTATTTTAGATTATATTAATACTCGGCAATTAAGATGGTATGGACATGTCCAGCGAATGGAAGAAGATCGGCTACCAAAATCTGTTTTGGAATGGACCTGAGGGAAGATGAGGCAGAGGAAGACCTTAAACCTCCTGGAGTCAGGAAATATATTTATACATGAAGGAGAAACATCTACAACCAGGAAATTGGATTGACCAACAAATTAGCTATTGGGAATCGGACGATGTCAAAGACATTAATCGACCGATGATCTATCTATGATGTATTTGAGACATACCTAAAAATTTAATGAATTGTGGTCGAATGTCGACCGCTAGGCGACCACTAGTTTTAATTAAAAAGCTATTTCTCTTCCATAAAAAATGGAGAATCAGTAGGTATGAAGTGGAAGTATACTGAATAAACTGTAAGAAATGTGAGTATAAAATCAAAGTCAAGATATCATATGAAGTGTAAACAAGTAGATTTCTCTTAAGTTAGATTTTGTTAGTGAGCCAGTTAGCTCAGATGGTAAAGCATCTGAATTACCTAATTTTGAGCCTGCAGTAAAAGGATTGAGATTTATATTAAGTAAGTGGTTTAAAGCATAATGTCTTTTATTGCGTTGCCGTGGAACATACAGTACTTTGGATCTCCATGGGTGGAAAATATCTCATGGAATTTCAGCCCTGTTGACCGGTGTCCGCCCAGCACTGTCAAGAATTAGGATAGCTGCAATAAGTAATGGTTCCAGTTTGAGAAAAGCAGCTATAATGGTTGGGAATGTGACATGCTGACCACTTATCAACCCTGTTTTGCTTGGATGATCATCCGCCACTGTAATGACACACGTGGATGTGACACCAGCAGTCAGCTGTTAGGCCAAGTGGCTTTTGCGCTTGTTGTGCCATGGAGTTCTCAGTGTTATCAAAAATGAGTGCTCTTTGATGAATGAGAGTTTTGCAGTTGAACAGTGGGTTACACCAGATGGGATCGGAAAAGGTACACCAATATCTTAAAAGAATTGAAGACTATGCCAATTTTGGAATATATTAAACAGTACCAACTAAATTGGAAACACCATCTTGAAAGAATGAGTTCAAATAGGATCCCAAAGCTGTTTATAATTATATACCAAGAGACGAAGATCTCTGGGCTGTCCTATGAAACGCTGGAGGGAAATTTTCTATAGAATTTTAACGGGCCTTTGGCCTAATACTTGGAAGGAAGAAGAAGAAGCAGTTGTGGTCCCTAGTGGAAATGCACAACCGCCAAAGTGTGTTTCCTGACTAGTTATAATACTAGATGGCACTGGCTGTTACCTTGTACCAAAATCCTAGATAAGTGACATATGTCCCTTTTCATTGAGCCCTCAATTGCTTACTAGACATGCAATTTCCTTGTTGTTTCCAATGGCTTGCAGTTTGGATCCTTTAACCCATTTTGCTTCTTGCCTCCCAGTAAAGCCCATTTAGTGTAGGGAGGTTTGGTAGTTCATTTAGCACTAACCAGGGAACAGGTGCAACTTGTAGAATGCTGCAGATGTGAACAACTTTGTCCCCCTGCAATTTTTTTAAAATTTAGTATTAATGAATAGTGTATTTTATTAATAAATTAATGAGTCATTTTAACATCTTACCTCATATTTCATGTTTTTTCAAACACGGTAACTATAGTTTTCAAATGATCTTGTCATTATGACTAGTCATAATGGCGGTTGAAAATGAATGACAAGATCATTTGAAAACTATAGTTACCGTGTTTGAAAAAACATGAAATATGAGGTAAGATGTTAAAATGACTCATTAATTTATTAATTAAGAACCTCATAATGTGTTTCCCAATTTTAACTTTGAAGAAGTGTATTTTATATTTAAATTAATATTGGGAAGTAAACATTATGAGGTTATATCATTAATAGTAAGTGGAGAACACATTTTTATCGACTCACCTCATACATTTTCAAATTTCTTTAATACCGACTTTAATTTCTTTAATCAGACAATATCATGTCCCTCTTCAGTCATGGCTTCCACTGATGATATTGTCTGAAACCGTCGGTATCAAAGAAATTTGAAAATGTATGAGGTGAGTCGATAAAAATATGTTCTCCACTCACTATTAAGTGTATTTCATTATTGACAATTACAGAATGTCCTTGCGAGACTGTAAACGTCTATTGAGGGAGTACCTGACCAGATTGGACTTAGCTGGTTTGGTTACACATGCTGATGGATATCAAAGTATTGTGTCAGCAATTGCCAAAGACATTTGCAGTAGGCACAGACACAGGGAATTTCAGAGAAAGGTTAGTGTAAAAATTATAAGTTGTAGCTTACAATAAATAGCATTTTGTGCAATCATATCAAAATCTTCCTGTCTAGGCATACTTGATTTAAAATTTTAAAATAATGTTTCTCAGTTGTCCACTGCACTAGCTTAGGTGATAAAGTCTGTTTACTAATTAACGGGTCTGATATTTTAATTGTAGACTATTCAATCAGTTCTTGCAACTAATTTAATAATTCATGACTTTTTCATTTGGGTGTTTTAATTTGTTTCTAGAAAATTATCTAAGTTAAATTTGTTTTCTGAAATTTGTTAAGGGATTCAGGATAGCAGGTATATTTCTGGAATTATTTTTATTTTCTTGTTTATAGCCCCTATAAACAAAATAAGGATATTGAACTTTTATAGGAATAAATCACTATGAGGTTTAATTTATCTTAAAATAAGGATTACTACAAACAAATAATCAGAAATTTATGGAATGAATTGCAAGAATTGCAGTAAAGTAAGCACACGAAAATCAAAAAGAAATTTGAATGCTCAGACTAAGGAATATTTAAGGAACATAAAAAATGGAGAAATTGAAAAATCGGCAGTAGCAATTTGATACAGGATAACAAAATGGAGGGAGTCAATTTATTAAAACTTTGGAAAGACTAATATATGTCACAAATGTGAAAAACAAGAACAGAACCATGAATTTTGAAGATCTCAGAAAGCAAGATTTGATCTTGGAGTTCATTCATACCCACAGGAACATGAGGAAAGCTGGTGTCAACTGTTAATTTTAAACAGTTGGTGGAATTTGATTGAGACTGGGGATGATGATCTTGGAAACATACAGGTGAAAGAATCATATTTTATGAGGTGAGAGATAAAATTTCCTATTTATATTTTATTCTAATTTCCAAAAACTCCCACTTTTACACCTTTAGAGTAAAAGAAAATAGGGTGTCAGTGATTCACATGTACACATGGAGAGATTGTGAATATTTCCATGGAATGATTTTTACATTTTAAAAATGTTGTTAAATCAAGAGGGGATCTTTTGTCTTCAAGCACAACACTAATTAATTGGTTCACATAGTTATTGTATTTACTCGAATATAAGACAACTTTATTTTGATGTTTTTATTATTATTATTGTAATATGTCTTAATGAGGGATAATTATATTTGAAGAAAAAATGTGTGCTCGGGAATTAACAGCATATATAAAAGAAAAATTTGCATTTAGATTGGAGTGCTCAGGTAGCTCAGTCGGTAGAGCATTCACATAGAAAGCGAAAGGTCCTGGTTTCAAACCCCAGTCTGAGCATATATTTTTCTTTAATAGTGAGTGGAGAACATTTTTAACGACTCACCTCATGTAATTTCAAATTTTTTTGATACTGGCAGTTTCAGACAATATCTTGTCCCTCTTCAGTCATGGCTTCCATGAAGAGGGACAAGTTATTGTCTGAAACCGCCGGTATCAAAGAAATTTGAAATTATATGAGGTGAGTCATTAAAAATATGTTCTACACTCACTATTGATGATATAACCTCATAATGCTTACTTCCCAATATTAATTTAAATATATATTTTTTTCTTCAAATATAAACAACTTTTTTCTCCCGAAATCTGAAGTTGTTAGACTTTAATAGTTTGTTAAATTAAGAGTTTATTGTAGTATAAATAAATATCCAGTCTGAAATGCTCTACAAATTTAAAATCAAAAACATACATTGAAAATTTTATTTCTTACCAAATAAAATAAGATCTCATCTGGGCATGTTTGATAGACCATCATTCCCATTCTAGTTTTCTTTTCTTTATTTATATAATGATTGTCTCTTTCTAGTTCACACCAATTTTTTTGGATTTTGAAAGTCCAATTCACCTATTAAAAGCCTTTTCCAATTCTACAAACCTTGCACATATTTCTCTTATTTCGAACTTTTATGGGAAAAATCACTATGAGTTTTAATTTAAATCTTACGTATTTTTCTTTCCTACCCTAGATATCTTTCACCAATTAGTAGTTCTCAGCAATCCACTTCCATCTACTGAATCTTTTCCATTCCTGAAGCCAAATTGCTCTTCTAACTTCCGTTTGAATGTAATCATCAATTCAGCGAATCTTTGTGATATAAAATATGAGTAATATTCTGGTAACAATTTGTTTATTACTATATATTCAATTACATAATATTCAGAGTAAAAATTTTAGTTAGGCAGCTCAATGGTTAGACACTCGCCCTCCACCCCAGGTCCCGAGTTCACATCTCAGTCACTTCATGTGGAGTTTATGAGTCAGGGCAGTTTTTTTTTTCAGGATTTCTCCCATTTTCCTCTACCAAAAACTTCATTTCACCTCTTCTCCATATTCATGTCATCTGTTTTGTTTCACTTCATCTACCCCTGTAATGGTGTGACAGGCCTGATCAGCTAGCATTCTTGTAAATCGTAGACATTCAATAATAGGAGTTTTATCTATCTCATCTCTTGACTGACATTATGCCGGATCTGAAATAGGTTTCAACTATCAGAATAACTGTCACATAAAATTTTTAATAGCATGTTTACTTTAAGTGTCTTATGCGCGAGTTTACAAAAATATTTATGTTATTTTTTTAGGAGCTAGTGACTTTGAAAACTACTAAACAATGCTTGGAGAAGAAGAAAGAGTTCTACGAAGAACAAATCAATTCCTATAATCAGTACATACAGAAGTGCCTTGAAAATCTTAATGCAGGAAAAAGGTTAGTAACACCGCATGTACTAAGTTATGTAGATAGGAAATAACACTATGAGGTTTTTTAATATTGTTTATTTTTTATTTCACTCACCTCATACTTCATAACTCCTAACATACCCAGGGTTTCGTCACATCCTTTGTGACATTCTCAATGCTGTGTACATTGATCATCTTACCTCAATATTAATGTTGATTTGTTCTTCAACATTAATATTGAGGTAAGATGATCAGACTAAAAATAATATAAGTAAAATAGAACCTTGCTTATCCAGCACTCTTTAATCAATATCTCCTGTTTATCTGGATCAATTTTGGATTTTTTGTAAAATTTATTTTCCTGGTGACAGTTTTCTTTTGAAATTTTATGTTTTGGCATGTTCAAATATTGCGAAGAATTTTTTTATTATTCATTTCATACATCTCAATGCTGGATTATCCAATCATTGAGATGTAGGAAATGAATAATAAAAACATTGAAAGAAGCCGCACTGGCTTTATAATATAATATAAAATTCCCAATTGAAGGTCTTCTTAATAAAGAAGCCAAGATAGAAGCAATGGCTTCATAGCATTTGGTGTGCAGAAATTAACAGCGTATGTAAGAGAAAAATTTGCATTTAGATTGGAGTTTCTCAGATAGCTCAGTTGGTAGAGCATTCACCTAGGGTGCAAAGAGCCTTGGTTCAAACCCCAGTCCGAGTGTATAATTTTTCTCTTCAAATAGCAAAAATTATTATCTACTGTACTTTCTTAATGATTAGTTATGGGAGTGCCACATTATTACCCTTAGACATAAATGTGTGTTGTAATGCAGCTCACTGTACTTCTTGTTCTTCATGTTCTGCGCTGGATGAGTAGATAGTGTTAATATGTATTATTTTCAATTTATGCACCACTATGATAGACCAATTTATGAATATGATATGTCTTATATTATGTACAGAGAGGAGTATAGGATGAGTATTTTTTTTATGTTTGTGCACTGTAAAGTGTGTTGCATGAGGAATGAAATTAAGGAGAAGATGAAACCCAGTGCTGGGACATAGTCTACTGCTGTCGAAAGCACCAAGGGGGCAACCAGGCTTCACATCCCCATCTGACAGACAAATCACTATCAACAGTTCCACAATCCTTGTCAACATACATTACTGTGGAGGAATTTGCATTTTAATACAGGAATCTGATATTAAGTTGCCTTGCAATGTACTTCATTGTTTTTAACTGAATTACTCAATAAATCTACGGAATTAAGTTATGTAGGTAGGAAATAACACTATGAGGTTTATTTTAATTTATGTTGAGTTGTTTTTGACTCACCTCATACTTCTTAACTCCCTCGCAGACTTGAGTTTCTTCACTGCATTTGTGACATTCTCAGTACTGCATCATGTTCACAACTGATGTCCAATGGCCGTTGGATGTCAGTTGTGAATGTGATACAGCATTGAGAATGTCGCAATGCAGTGAAGAAACTCGAGTCTGCAAGGGAGTTAAGAAGTATGAGGTGAGTCAAAAAAACTCAAAATAAATTTAAATTAAAAAAAATCTGCAGAAGTTTCTAATTTCTTTGATTGAATCATGAAACTGAAATTAGCAGATATGAAGATCAAGTCACATTTTAAATTAGTATCACATATTGAATTCTGAATAATCTCAATTGCAGAGGCATCATCTTTACTATATTAACAGTTTCAAAATTATCTGCATAATATACTATGGGATTAAGCCAGGTACCTCAACATTTGTAGGAAGCAATAGAAGATCAGGATTTATCTTTTTCAAAAAAATCAATCTGTGATGGTGACTTCTACAAAGACTTTTTTTTCCATAGGACACTAACTTGTCTGTATTATGATAATAAGATTGGATTAATCTTTTGACCGCCGAGTTTCTCTTTTATCAGCTGGGCTGTGGGTGCCAGGTTTTATAAATGTAAAGTACTACGCCATACTATATAATATAAACCTACATAAAGTATAATTTACTGTCTACATGCCATGCTAAATTGCTTTGAAACTCACTATTGTACATTTATTTGAAGGTTAGATGGAGTTGCTCCCACTTGTAAAGATCCCAGGTTCGAATTCAGCACAGTGTCTTCATTGAAATTTGTTATCACTATCATTAAAACATTTATCCTATTGAATAATTTTGATGGCATTATCACTAAACACTTATCATATTAAATATTTTTGAACATTTTTTAGGGTCCTGGGTTTGAATCAATTCCAATCAAACAGCTGTTCTGTGCCACATGTTTCGTCTGGCGTGCCATGCCCACCACTGTCACTCACACCCTGTTCATTTAGGTGTACATCACTTGCTTTACTATTTACAGGCTTGGATTGTAATAATATTCTCTTAGAAACAGGAGTACTATCACATTCGTCAAACGAATAATCATTTGATGAACTGTTAGTATTACTTTCATCTTTTGATAAAACTGACACAATAAACTTGCGTATTGTATTTTCGTCATCTTTGAGACATGAATCACCTTGTTCATCACCGCACGACCTACCTCTTGGTCAGGTATCTTTTCAACTAAAATAAAATAAAATAAAGAGAAAATCCTGAAATTGCAACATTCCATAGCCAAAAAAAGACCTTGATACATGAATATACACCCTCCTTTAGAAAATGCTTTTACTGCCAGCCTGTACCGTTATTCTGTAAGGGATGTGCAAAGTATTGCTAAGGAAGGATGTACAAACACAACGAAAAATAATTCTTGTAAATTGAAGTGAAAACTTCGGAAAAAAATATTTAAAATAATAAGATTGAGAACCGGAGCTTGCCGGGCGTGGCGTATTGCTGTATACACACTTTCACCGGCTCATGCTGGACATGGCGTATAAAAGGTTAATAAATAAGTAGAGTCTGTATTCATCTTACTTCATAGTAATTGATTTTTTTAGGACATATTTCAAAATAAATCTTCTGTTCTATCATCAGCTTGTGCAGGCTGTTGATCTTTACGTTGTCGGCTCTGAATGTCGACTCCTACTCCATCTTTATGTGGTCCAAAGAATGTGTATCAAATCTCTCTCCCCAGGAATTTCAATCCTTGTTCTTCTGGATGTAGATCTCCCAAATCGTGAGTTCTTTATTATTTTCAACTGTTTTAATAATTTGGTGTTTACATCTAGAACAGTGATTACAGTGAATGAAAGCACGCTTAAAAAACAAACAGATGAGAACATAAGATTAAAAAAATTAACTTACCATCCTTTAAAACACCAGAAGTTCCAGAAAATTTTCAAAAAGTTTAACATTTGATTGGCCCCAAAGAATGAATACAGCCTAAACAAGATAATTAAAACCAACAAAAATGAAAAAAAATTGGAGAAGAATATAAATCAGGAATATATCAGAACAAATGTAAGGATTGTGACAAAATCTATATAGGAAAAATAAAAATAAATTTAAAAACCAGATTGAAAAAACACCTTAGAAATGTAAAAAAGGGTGAAGTGGACAAGTCAGCTGTAGCAGCCCATGCTTGGTCTGAAAAGCATTTAATCGATACAGAAGCTAGCCTAATCAAACACAGATAAACAAAAAGAACTCACAGTCTGGGAAAAAATCCACATCCAAAAAAATAAGAAAGGTAAACTCATGAATTTCGAAACTCCTGCAAATTTTGACCTGATCCAGAGGTTCATCGGTCCACCGATAGAAGTAAGAAGAAAACCGCCAAGAAACGACATAACACCGGTCGACCAGAGGCTACTGAAGATGGAGATAAGCTCCGAAACTGCAGTATAGAAGAAAAAGGATATGAGGTGAGGTAATAAAAATATCAATTTAATTCTTAAATTAAACCTCATAGTGTTCTTTCCCTGTGAAAGTTAAATAAAGTGAATATTGTTACCATACATATGGTACTCTTCTGTTTTTGAGTGGGATATGGATAAGAGACGGATGGGAATTGAGTAACCAATCACAAATTAACTACTTTAAAAAGTTCCAGTGTAGTTCTTCACTAAAATTGTTTACTCTCTTTAAAATGAATGTAAGATACACTAATGGATGTCATTTTTGGAATCAGGCCTTATTTTTTCTAGTTTGGTCAGCATGGAACACAAAGTTATTGAGATTATTTTACTTAATTAAAAATATTTTTTTTGCAGAAGCGTTCATTCAATGAAATCATCTAGTAAACAACCTGAAAAACTAAAATCAAAATTGACATTGAAATATACTGCTGCTAAACTTCATGAGAAAGGTGTCCTGCTTGAAATTGACGGTTTGCCTTCAACGCAGTTCAGAAATGTACAATTTGAAATATCTCCTACAGACCACAATGGTGTGTTCATAATTTGTGGCAAGTTCATGGGAGTTGAGTTGGAAACAGTTGAAATTGATATCCAGGTAAGTGGTTGGAGTACAATAAACTAGTTGTAACCGTTTAGTAGTAGGCATCACATGTGGTGGTTACATCACCTGTAGAGAGAAAGTAGGTATAGGAAGGAAGGAGAAATGAACCCTAGGCCTTGAATACTCTAATACCATCAGGGTCGAAAGAAACAAGAGGTCAGTCAAGGGAGACTGGATATAAAAGTTAAAAGAGGGAATTGGTATGGGAAGAAGTAATACCAATTCGGTCAAAAAAAAAACTCACCAAGCTGACCAGTGCTTATTGGTGAGTAGCCCTTCCCTTTCGTTCATCATGCATAATCATGATTACTAACAGCTGCACCACGAGAAGGTGAGGGATTGGACACTAGGTTACTGTCCAGGTCGGTTCCTTTAAGCCTTCGATGGAAGGAATTAAAGGGTCTCCTCCCTGTTAAAGACAGTAGCCTTTCCGCAGCCATATCCAGGTAAGTTTAGTATAAAGTGTCATTATAATGAAATGTAAAATTTGCTGAAACCTTATAACTAGGTTCATTCACTATGATTATTATAAGAAAATATTTTATGAAGGCAACAAATACTTAGGAAATAAAGGAAATTTTATTAGCAAATGAATCCATTTTAATGTTCTCTTTTTTTTCTTCAAGTATGGAGTACCAAAATAAATGTGAAGGTTTGAATCCTGCAACTCATATATTAATGAGTCATTTTTTAACATCTTACCTCATACTTTTTTTTTCTTTAAACACGGGAACTAGTTTTCGAGAGAAGGATGTCTCATTTTCAACTGACATTATGACTACCGGATTTTCGTTGGAATCTCCATCAATTATGTTGCCATCTGGTGTTGATGGAGATTCCGATTCCAACGAAAATCCAGTAGTCATAATGTCGGTTGAAAATGAGAGACATCCTTCTCTCGAAAACTAGTTCTCGTGTTTGAAGAAACAAAAAATATGAGGTAAGATTACTTATTTTAGGAATTCTCACTATGAGGTATATTCATTAAGGTAGAATTTTTTATCACTCACCTCATATTGTTCTTCTTATTTGACTATAAACTAGTTTCGGAACATAGTTCTGTTCCATCCTCAGTATCGTCGCGACCGTTGTTCTGTCGTCTTGAAGCTTCAAGAAGAACAATATGAGGTGAGTGATAAAAAATTCTACCTTAATGAGGTAAGATGTTAAAAAATGACTCATTAATTTACGAATTAAGAACCTCATAATGTTATTTCCCATATTTAACTTTGAATCCTGCAAACCTTTGCATTATCATAAGATTTTTTTCATGGTAATCATTATGAATGACTCCAGGTTACAAGCTTTGAGCAATTTTATGTTTCATTATACTCTCATTTATAACGGCATTGACTGTTGTGTTCAATGACTCATTTCCTGCCAATGTTCTTCTCATAGCTTCGGAGGTCATTGCTCTCAGCGTGTGTTATATGCATATCAGTTGTAGCGTGTTATTGATCCTATCTTATTTGAGGATACAATTGAGGGGGTCAGTGGAATAAGGGCCCATCCCAACTGCACTAAGTTTGGAGAAAAATAGCATTTTATTAAATTCTACATTGAGTAAAATATATAGAGCATATATTGATAATATTTGGTACATGTCTTGTACATAAAATAAGCTTTCTGCCTGCAAATGTATAGACCACTTTGTTGTTTCATATGTCTAAACAAAAGAAAAGAAAATTGAGAATATAAAATATACAACATAAATAAACAAATTAAATAACACTTTTTAACTTGAATATTGCATTAATCTATGTATTCTACGTTTACAGCATTTGTATCATCATCATCATCATCATCTGATTTAAGGCTACTGTTAAAATGTCTGGTGTACAGGTGGTACAAATGTCATGAGAGTCATGATGTCTTCTTTATCATCCTACCATTAGGATATTTTGTTTTCAGTATTACATCTCGTAATACAGGACACTTTCCTTTCCCTTTTTTAAAGGCGTATTACTTCCTCTAAAGCCAAATCACCGAAAACAGGATTTTACATACATTACATGTCTGTTTTCCACAAAACGAAACTGGGGTGCTTTTCTCATATCTACCTTATGCTTGTCCAGCGTCACATTTCTCTTTGTGAACATTGAAGTTATCCAAATCTTTCAAATCTTCTGCATTTATCTCAATTACTGCGAATGGTTTCTTTGTTCAACTCTTTCTTATGAGGTGAACCCACTGTTCGGGTGTATAAACCACTTGCGTTTTTCTTTTAACTTTTTCAATCACACCGACGTAAGCATCACAGGGAACGAAAGTGTGACCTGGTACAAGAAATTTATGTTCAATTTCTTCAAACCAACCACAATCAATCATGTAAAGCCAAAGTCGCATTATTGTAAAATTATTGTTTTGAACAACACATGAATCGCTATATACATTATAAGTTTCTTTTTATTAGCACATTTTTCAATCAGGGGCACAGCTTTTAATAAACAACTAGCAATTTCGTCCACACCTCTTGAAGCAACTGATTCAGGCCGATATACTGTATATTCCTTTCCATTGTTGCGTAAAATGTTCTTCTTCGTTTTATTCCACTCTTGCACATTTATTTGTCTTTTCTTATATTTTATTACACTATTTCCATTTGCACAAGAACCTGCCACATCAGCCATTATGCATTTACTGATATTTGCCGGCAATGCTAGTCAGTATTGCAGCGGACTACAGAGTAGCGGACAATATACGGTCACGTGTCAGCAGTTGGGATGGGCCTTTATTCCCCGCGCGCGTGAAGAAGTTAGACATTTTTCTTAGACATAAAGACTCATTTACCCTCTTTTGAGCAAAGTTAGAATTATGAGCTTCTAAAGATTAACAGAAGATGGCCATAGGATACATAATCTGCAAATAACTAAAAATCAACCATTGGTTGGGATGGGCCCTTATTCCACTGAGCCCCTCAATTGAGTAGTAGTATTCAAATGTTCTGAAGCTCCTAATTTGTCATCATTCTCTTTCGGGCTTCCCAATAATATTTTCTTTGGAAAGCATATTTAACATCTTTTGTAGTTCATTTTGCATGATCCAGAGTGCACCTGCTAGTATTACCAGCGGAAGCGAACTACATTACACTCGTTTTTTAGAAATATTTAGGAGAAAAAAAATGAAGAGTTCCCCTAGGCCTCAAGTACTCTAATACCATCGGATTCGAAGAAAACAAGAGTTCAGTCAAGGGAGACTGGATAGGAATGTTGAAAGAGGGAATTGGTATATGGAAAGGAATAAATGCCAATTTAGATATAAGAAACGAAAGAAGGAGCAAAACACAAGTAAGTGGAAGTAATGATTTTGCTCAGCTTGGGCACCTTGTGGTCGCCATCCACATATCCCCTAGGTGGGGACCCCTGAGGGGTGGATACAATTGATAATATATATATTATAGAAATGAGGTCATGGATCTATTCTTTGATGAATTAACATGCACAGAATGTTTTTTTTTTTTTAAAGGGGGCACACCGTAGCGTAGTGGTTAAGGCACTGAGCTACAAGCCGAAGGGTTGAGGGTTTAAGTCCCGTTGGGGTCAGGATTTTTAAACTGACCCAAACCCTCTGGCGGCACTGTGGTCCTGGGATCGACTCAGCCTCTAACGGAAATGAGTACCAGACGCTTGTTCTGGGGGTAAAGGCGGCCGTCACGCAGGGCTGACATAAAGTGTCGATTGTCTAGAAAAAGTGGGAGCCTTAACCTCCAACTACCCCAAGGGCCTCCCGGGTCTGTTGTGGGATCACTTTACTTTACTTTACTTACTTTAGAATGTTTTTTTAATTATTTTTAACAAGACTCTGCCAATGCCCATACAGTGCATGCATCTTTATCATAAGTAATGCTACGAGTGATTTCCAATTTATCTAGAGAATTTGGAAATCAAGAGTGGCATTTGTTAGGACTATTTAACAAATAAAATTAAACTGTTTACTCACAAATCATTATTTAACTATAGTTATTTTAAAATATTTATATATTTAATGTAAACGGCGATGTTTGAAAACAAATGAGAAACGATAGGTACGCTTCATCTGCTTCTTTTGTTTATCACTACAACCAGATCATACTATTTATTGCCAAAGGAATGCAATATTGTAAGAATGCTCTCTAGTGGAGAAAAAATGAAACATCAAACTGTATATTAATTCATTTCTGTTGTCATATGATGTAAATATGACAATTATATTTTTCTGGATTATTACCTGGGAAAGAATACATTTAAGAAAGTGCAAACAGTGGTTTCTTTTTTTGGTGGTATAATAAATTGCTACAAATGTTTTTATATTAACTCCTGTGTTGACATCTATGCACTATATATACAATCTGGTAGCCGTATTGCTTATAGGCTGGGTCACTGCAAAATAATAGTCAGACCTGTTCAGAATATTAAAAAGGAGGAGCTTTCTTTAATATGGTAATTATAACACTGATAAATATTTTGTGAAACACGACTCTGATTGGTTGTAAAACAGAAATCATTGAAATGTGATTGGTTATTGACTCCCATTTGGGGCATGAGTTAAATAGTCTGAAATATGCCATATATTTGGGAGCAGGATTATAAGTATGATCTGTGGCCTCCTTGTAGTCTAGATTTTACTCCATGCTATATATATTTATGGGCTTGCAAAAATAACCTGCACATGCTCACTGAACTTGAAGCTAATATATGATCTCAAATTTGTTCAATCAACGCTGTAGTAGAAATTTCGTAAGAAGATGTGAAATGTGTGGCTGCAAATGGAGTACATTTTAAACATCTGCTATATGCAAGGTAAGTAAAAGTACTAAGACATGAATGAAAGCATTGTAAATCATGTAGATACGAGGGCTGCTTCTGCCGGGATTTGAGGAACGATGCAGCAATTTTGTTGGCACTGTTTCCTGATATAAGGGAAAATAATATCCCTTTATATTCAATGGTAAAGACAAAAAATTTGCCTAACCTGGGAATCGAACCCCAAATCTTCAGCTTTCCATGCTGATACTCTGACCACTGAGCTAATTCAGGCTACATTCAAATCCAAGCATAAATCCTCCCTTTACCTTAATCTCTTGGTCCCGCATCCAATACAATGAATCATCATTCACAAATACACAATGAATGGCTTCTATATTAAGAAGACATGAAGGAACTCTGCACAGCTTTAGCATTATTTACTAAATTAATATTAAGAGGCTAAAGCTATTACTATGATTGATATAAGTAAATTAATTTTTTTTAATACAATAGGAAGTAACATTAAGAGTCGTGAAAACAGCTGATGATGGTGACAATGGGTCACTGATACTGTGGTGCTGTGTATAAAAAAGAAAAATAGAATTATGAGCTAAGAAGAATTCATGATTCATTTTATTCTTATCAATAAAACCTCATAATGTTAAAAATTCCCAAATTTATTATGTTAAATTAAGAGAGTTGTTTTAATAATTAAGACATTTTGTCTGTTCATTCCTACCTCTTATGGTTTCATATGTTTCAAGGCTTCTGAGCCCCAACATCAGCGATTACAGGCTGAATTTTCTCAAGTTGTTGACCTTGATTATTGATTCCTGTTCTCCCTGCCTCTGGTCGAATTTTGAAATTCCTGGAGAAAGGAAACTCATTGGTAAATTCATTGGACCAGAGGCAGAGAGAGCAGAGGAATCAAGAATCAGGGCTGACAACTTGAGAAAATTCAGTCTGTAATCGCTGACGATGAGGCTCAGAAGCCTTGAAATATATGTTCGACAAAAACAACCATAAGAGATAAGAATGAACAGACAAAATGTCTTTATTAAGTAAATTTATGTACACAACTAAACTATTGTAATCAATGTAAAGAGAAATTTTCTTTTCTCTCTTTACTATTGATTATAATACAGGGTGGACCGCTCGAATGGACCTAATTTCAATTGCTTGTTACTGGCAAACGGTTGAAGATAGATACTTAAAACAACGTTCATATTACAGAAAAACTCACCAAGTTTTGATATCCAGATCACCACATCTCTATATGAGCCCCAGCAGTCACTGTGACGATATCAAAGCGATGAACAATTTCTTGCCAAGTACGTTGGAGTATGTCTTCTGGAATGTTCTCAATAGCCTCTATGATGCGCTCACGAAGATCACGAAGGTCTTTGACTGGGGTGGTGTAAACTTTATCTTTGACATAGCCCCAGAGAAAGAAATCCAGTGGTGTTAAATCGGGAGATCTCGGGGGCCACGCGTTTGGTCCTCCCCTACCAATCCAACGGCCAGGGAAAATGTTGTCCAAAGTCGTACGAACTTCATTGGACCAGTGGGGAGGAGCACCATCTTGCTGGAAAACGATGTTAGGCTGCAGTTGTTCAATTTGTGGAAAGAAGAACTGCTCCAGCATGTCAAGATATGTGGTACCACGAACAGTTTTCTCGGCGAAGAAAAACGGTCCAATGACCTTATTATGTGACAAACTGCACCAAACATTCATCTTCGGACTATCACGAACATGCTCTTGAATAGCGTGAGGATTCTCCGATCCCCAGATCCGCACATTATGCCGGTTTACCTTGCCTGACAAATGGAAAGTGGCTTCGTCCGAGAAGAAAATCTTGGTCATGAAGTCAGGATCAGCGCCGAGACGGTCCAGCATCGTATTGGCGAATTCCACTCGTTTCGGCATGTCATTCGGCTCCAGACGTTGCACTAACTGCACTTTATATGCGTGCAGTTTGAGGCGTTTGTGGACAATCCGTTGTAATGTCGATTTTGGTATTTGAAGTTCCCGCGAAGCTCTTCTTAATGACTTCCGGGGGCTTCGCTCAAATGCGGCTTGAACATTTGCTACCATTTCATCGGATGCTCTGCGACCACCACCATGCTTCTTCAACACAGATCCTGTAGCTAATAATGTATCACGCCACTTCTTTATGCTTCTAGCAGTTGGAGCATCACGGTTAAACACACGCCGGAACTCCCTTTGAACTCTAATGATTGATTTAAACTCCACATACCACAAAACAGCTTGCGCTTTCATCTGCGGAGTCGCCATTTTCACAAACAATTAAATCTAAGAACGAGAAACGTATCTTTGTGCCATCTACCGACAGGATTCGAAACTTGGTGAGTTTTTCTGTACTATGAACATTGTTTTAAGTTTCTATCTTCAACCGTTTGCCAGTAACAAGCAATTGAAATTAGGTCCATTCGAGCGGTCCACCCTGTAGTTTAGTTGTGTACATTAATTTACTTATTTCAATCATAGTAATAGCTTTAGCTTCTTAATATTAATTTAATCTCTTTATATCATCATCCATGCAACTATAAGACAATGTGGCCTGTTACGGTCTCAAAGAGAAATTTTCCAGCCAGTGCTTTTATGTCTCAGCAATCTTTTGTTTTGAGGATAGTAATGAAGCATAGCTTTTGGAATTCTGTGAGATGGCATTTGTTGAAGATGGGCTTTCCAGTTGTTCTGCAGTTTTTTATATGATGGAGAATGGTTTCTACTTAAGAATTAAATGAATCGTGATTATTTCTTACCTCATACTTCTATGTTCCTTTAAACACACCTAACTCTTCCATAATTTCTTCATTTCTTTTATGGTCCCACTTTGTATAGTGTCAAATGTTCCTGGCACATGGATTATTAAAATACCTAGGTATGTAATATTACTATTAAGAATAAAAAATGTGCCATGATTTTTATTTGTTGCAAATATTTAAGCATCTTCCCCTTTTTTTACTTCAGTTTTTGGCAAAATAAGTGCGGCCTATACATGAGTAAATACAATAATTCAGTATTTTATTTTGCAAACAGTAATTCTCTATCTTTTACTGCTTGTATAAGGTAACTCTTTAAATAATTCAAATTGTTTGGTATAATTCCTTTACATTCTGCAAATAGTCATCTTTCACATACTGCATTGTTATGTCACTTAAGGCACGAAGGAAGGGAAATAGAAAGTAGGAATGGACACTGAACAATAAATGTATAGCAGAGTCGACTGTAGATATAACATAAAAAGGTAACAAAATAATGTTGATTGGTTGGTATCTAATGTTGAGCACTTGATAATAAAATCATTCGCTCTCTTGCACTCCAATATTTAGCAGGAAGAGAGACCACTCTTCTACAAAAGCTGGACAACGGAGGAGATGGTTTCTTTCCATATCTTCATTTAAATTGCAAAAAGGACATTTAGGTGAATCTGTTATGCCAATTCTGTGTAGGTGTTTATTCAGGCAGTCATGTCCCGTTAGCAGTCTGAATGTTGCTACTGTGGATTTTCTTTGTAATGTAGTAATGTCATAAGCTTGTAGATTTTCCCATTCCTTTCCAGATGTTTTGGTGGTGTATTCTTTTCTAAGTTTGTTGATATATTTATTTGAGATAATTCTTTTGATAGAGTGAAAGGAAACTGGAGTAGAAGTTGGGTTTGAAACAATTTTGCTACCCTTCTTGGCCAGAAAATTGGCTATTTCATTGCCTGTCACTCCACAATGGGCTGGAATCCATTGAAGTACAACTTTTTTATGTAGACGGGATAACTGTTTTATCATTTTGTGACATTCAATAATTTTGATGCTTTTGGGTGTTGTGTCTCGTGTTATAGCGAGAATAATGTACACACGGTTCATCCTCTAACTTTATCTTCCTATTCCCATTCTTGTAGGCCTTTTTTGATAATCTAATACTTGGCTGTTTTTTTCAGGATCTTCTCCAACTCCAGTTTGAAGGTGCAGCAATCATGGATATATTTGGAAAAGCGAAAATAAATGTAAATCTTCTATTATTCCTTCTCAATAGCAAGTTCTATGGGAAGAAATGAATTTGTACTGGTAAGCAACAAATCTCAATGTGAAGCAAAGATATAATGAGAGCAAATATTAATTTAGGTTGAAATATTAATAGCCAGTTGCTAAATGCATATTATCCTAACTTTTATCATATATTCATACTTTCAATTTATAAATAATTAAAAGAAATATTATTAATGTGTTTCTTTTATGATTTAGAAAATAAACTCTGATGAAATATGAATAAGAGAGAATGACAATATTGGCTTGATTATTCTGAAATACACACAAAAAACGTAATAAATGTCAAAATTAAAAATAGATTGATAGAGCAGACTTTTTTTAACAGTGATGTAACTAAACTATAAATTGAGTTCAAATATTCACATATTTACAGTTACTTCAGTAAACTTTGTTTTATTGGGGCATGTTTTAGAGAAGGTCTTATACATTTTGAAATCCTTGCTTAACTACAGGAATAAACTGCTCTAATCTGGTGTATGTAAAATGGATCTCTTAGTTAAAATTTCACAACACAAGATTTCAAAATTCATTTTTTACATGTTAAATTCTTTAATAGTTTTAGTACCCTAGTATTTTGTATTCTGTTTCGCAGAAGTGATTTGCAATATTACTGATTTTTCCATTTTATGTTATTGGATTTTCTTTAGTTCTTGTGTTTTGTTTGTCCTGTGCAAATTTGATTACAGTTGTGACATTTTTATTTGCAATTTCTTAGTTGTGTTTTATGTCATCTGCGGTGGACTAGTAGTTATGCTTTAAGGTAGATTTTTTTTATCATTCACTTCATATTGTTCTATATTATTGTTCTCATATTAAAATCTACCTTAATGAATATATCTCATAGTGAGAATTCCTAAAATAAGTAATTAGTAGTAGTTATGCTCCTTGCCTCTGGTCCCAAGGTTGTGGGTTCAAACCTGGCTGGAGTCAATTGATTTTATAGGATGGAGAAATCCAAGGAGCAAGTCCTCTGGGAGGGACTTTAAGCTGTGGGTCTCGAGTCTGAAGATTTTCATGCTCGTAAAAGAATGTTAAGCCTGAATAAAGAGGCCTCTGAGAAAAATTTACCAACCTTCATCATTCTAGTTATACCATAGTTAATAATAATTAATTTGATTCTGTCATCTTACCTCATAAATTATTGTGTTCTTGAGATCATATTTTAATATGTCTTCATATTATCGTCAGCTTATTCAGACACTGACGATAGGTTGATAATATAAATACTTATTGAAATATATTCTCAAGAACATAATAATTTATGAGGTAAGATGATCGCACAAATTAATTATTAAAAAGAATCTTATAATTAGGACTCGGAAGTTGAGGACCTATAAAATGTCTATAAAGGCCTTTAAGAAGACCTAAAGATATTCTACAAAAGACCTAAAAACTGGAAAAAGGACGTAACAAATGTTGCAGTGGATAAAGATAACCTCATAAGAATTAAATTAATCATGATTATTTCATACCTCATAATAATCATGATTAATTTAATTCTTATGAATTTGAACCTCATAATGTTAAAAATTCCCAATTTTAATATATAAAGATAACCTCGCTGCCTTCACCCTCTGCTAGAGGTAATTTTCACAAAGTGACAACTTCTTAGAAAATTTTAAGTCGAAATACAATAATTCATGCAGTCAGTAGACTGGTGGTTAAAAATAACAGGATATTTTGTGAGGGTTCAATATTTTCTCGAATTAAAGTGTTTGGAATGTGAAAAGTCTTTAGAAAGTAAAACTATTAGTGTTTTTAAAAGAAGTTGGAATTGAGACTAGACTCTGTGGATTATGAATTATACAAATGGTATAAATGTAGTTGAAAGAAAGTAAAGTTGCAAAAAAAAACCAATAAGCCAAAGAATTGTCAAAAAAAGGACAAGTACCACCCAACATTTTCTCACCTACAATGACCCAAAATGTATATATGTATAAGTTGGGTCTGGTCTTCTGACATAAAATGAAAAAAAAAAGTTTTTTTTCTCTATTTCCGAGCCCTACTTATAATGTTACTTCCCATTGTAATTTTAATTAAATACCTTAGTTGCTACTAGATGTCTCTTTGGGTCGGTATGTTGACCGTATACCATTCATGACATATGTAGGGAAATAAGCGTAATTAAAGTAACTTGGTCTAGCAACTGCTAACAAAAGAGAGGGTAAGGCCTAACATTGGGCTATTACGCCATTATAGATGTCTTCTATTGGAATGATATATTTTTTTTTAATATATGTAGGAAATAACACTATGAGGTTTCTTTTAATTATTAATGAGTTGGTTATTTTGACTTACCTCATATTTCTTGATTTTTATGCAGAGCTGGTTTCATCGCTTTTGTGTGACATTGTCAATGCATTCCAACTGTTGTTTTGCAGTTATCCTTCCTGTAAGTTGATTTCTGCTCCCTCTGCTGGCTGACTGAGGAACTAGCTAATCAAATTTTTTTCTTTTTCTCTGGGAATTTCAAAATTCATGGTTTTCATCCTATTCTTGCAGATGTAAATTTTCTCCCAAATTGTCAGTTCCTTAGATTTTTCTAAGTGTTTTAGTAATTTGGCCTTGGTTTCAATTCTGACTTTTCTCTTATCACTTTCATTACAACTTCTTTACTTTGTTAATTTTTAATCTGTATTCTTTTAAGGCATCATCCCATTTGATAACTTTTTTATTAATTTTTCGCTAATGTATTGACGTAGACTTTCATAGCTGGAGTTGCTGTGATGATCTTGAAGAAGATTTTCGGGCTGTAGGCTGTGATAGTGAGGCTTTAGTTCCCCGATGTTTTGCCCAGAGACTGCGTCTGGCATCCTCAAGGGTTGTCTTGAGACTGGCAATTCTGTCCACTGTCTGTCCTATTTATACGGTCACCGTGATGTGTTTGTAAGTTATATCAGCCTTCTGATTGGTCAGTGGTAGGGACTTCCATTGCTCCAATGATATTGCTGTTTGATAGTCTAGTCGACTGTACTTGTAGAGGTTTTTAGAACCGGTATCCATACTTTGTTGACTTTTAATGATTCTTCTTTTCTATTGAAACTGTTTTTATGTTTGAATATTTTGATGGCTTCTCGTTGTAGACCCGTGTCTATTGTATAGAACATATCTTATTTGTTGTAATCAAGAAAAGATCAAAGGTGGAGGAAACTTCTTCTGAAGCAATGTCCCAATTAAAACAAAGATTAGCGAGAGAAGAGTAGTTGTATAAACTCAAATTCATAGTTTAAATGTACAGAGTAATTCATATTTTGTCTTCTTAGTTTACTTATATTTACATTCATCAAATGTTTAATTGAGAAATATTCTGAATACAACTTCAGTTTGATGAGAAAATTAAATTATTGAGCACATATTGTACATTTATTGCACATAAATTAAATAAATCTTAATTCATAGTTTCCTGTCCGAGGGTAGTTTGTTCCTTCAATGTAAATACTACATTTTCCTTTATCTATAATAGATGTTTAAAATCAAAATACCATTTTCTGTTACTGACTTCAAGAAGCAGAAGAATGTTTTAGTAACTAATGTAGGAATCAGAATATGAAATTTCAAGTAAACGAAACGAAGCCGAGTAAAATGGAAATGGAAGAAAAATAATTAAGAAATAGCCATCAGGGAGGAACTTTTTAAATTTCTCTGTTGTCTTTTCTGTTCATATTTTATCATTTGTTTTCAGTCAGTTTATATTAACAGCAAAAATATACATTTAAATAAACATTTTAATTATTCTATAAAATAATTTATGTATAAGGATCAATTAAGATTTTTAGTTATTTTCATTATTTGATCATTTTTAAAAGCTTTTCATATTCAGTACACTCTTGGTTATTTGGAATATTGGGGGGGATATTATACAAGGAAAAATACTAGAAACATTTAATTCAAATACACATTCTACCAAATAAATAAGTTTGATCTGTCTTCATCTTACCTCATATTTCATTGTGTCTTTTAAGACATGTTTTCAAAGCTTCTTTGCTTCATCTTCAGTTGGTACAGACTGATGATCTTTAAGTTATCGGCCCTGGATCTCAACTCCTGCTCTCTCTTTTTGTGGTCCAAAGAACTTGGGAGAGAAACTTAATAAGCAAGTTTTTGGACCACAAAAAGAGAGAGCAGTAGTCGAGATCCAGGGCCTATAACTTAAAGATCATCAGTCTGTACCAACTAAAGATGAAGTAAAGATGCTTTGAAACATGTCTTACAAGAAATAACGAAATATGAGGTAAGATGAAGGAAGACCAAACTTAACTTAACCTTTTTTTTTTTATATAGGAATTATCACTGTGAGGTTCAATTCAATATTAAATTAAAAGATTCTTACCTCTCCTCACATTATTCTGTTAAGTAGATCGCGATTTCAGTGGTTCTTCCGAGCGACATAACACCGGTCAACAACAGTGTACTGAAGATGGGCCTGCTATAGGCCTGAAATCGCGATCTACTTAACAGAATAATGTGAGGAGAGGTAAGAATCTTTTAATTTAATATTGAAGACCAAACTTGTTTATTAAGTAGAACCTCATAATGTTACTACTTCCTATTATATTTTCATAACATTCTAGCAATCAAGGTTTTAAAAGATTTTCATTTTCAGTACACACTGGTTATTTTGAATATAATAAAAAAAAAATATATATTAATATTTTTAATACCTCAATTCACATTAGAGGATATGAGGCGAGGAATTAAAAACATAAATTTAATTCTTAAATTGAACCTCATAGTGTTTTTTTTTTTTTTCAGTGAAAGTTAAATAAAATTGCAAGGAAAAATATTAGAAACACTTAATTCAAATACATATTCTAGCAATTTTATTTAAATTTCACAGAGAAAAAAAAAACACTATGAGATTCAATTTAAGAATTAAATTTATGTTTTTTAATGATGTTTTTATTAAGTTATGTAGATAGGAAATAACACTATGAGGTTCTTTAATATTGTTTATTTTTTATCATTTCACTCACCTCATACTTCATAATTTATAGCAGACCCAGGGTTTCTTCACGTAATTCGTGACATTGTCAATGCTGCGTCATGTTCACAACTGACGTCCAACGGCCTTCTATCCTGCAGACTGACCTCCGCGCCATCTGGTGGCCGACCGAAGAATTTCCAAATCAGGCCTCTTTCTTTATAACCGGGTATTTCAAAATTCATAGTTGTATTTTCATTCTTGCATATGTAAATTTTTTCCCAAATTGTGAGTTCCTTCGGTTTTTCCAATTGTTTAAGTAATTTTGTTTTGGTTTCTATTCTATGTTTTTCTGACCAGGCATGTGCAGCTATTGCAGATTTTTCGGTTTCTCCATTTTTAACATTTCTGAGGTGTTCTTTTAATCTTGTATTTAGATTCCTTTTTGTTTTTCCTATGTATATCTAGGATAGAAGGCCGTTGGACGTCAGTTGTGAACATGACGCAGCATTGACAATGTCACGAATTACGTGAAGAAACCCTGGGTCTGCTATAAATTATGAAGTATGAGGTGAGTGAAATGATAAAAAATAAACAATATGTTTTTATTATTAATTTAACATTTCTCAATGAAAGATAAATTAAATTTGAAGAGAAAAATTTTCGCCTAGACCGGGACTCGAACCCGGGACCCTTGGCTTTCCGGGCCAAGTGCTCTACCAACTGAGCTACCGAGGCGAGTTCGCCTCGGTAGCTCAGTTGGTAGAGCACTTGGCCCGGAAAGCCAAGGGTCCCGGGTTCGAGTCCCGGTCTAGGCGAAAATTTTTCTCTTCAAATTTATGTTTTTAATACCTCACCTCATATCCTCTAATGTGAATTGAGGTATTAAAAATATTAATTATTAAGGGTAGGTATTTGATCTGTAATTTTAGGTGGACACAATCTCTTTCTAACCATGTTCTACTCTTTACAGGCAATTTTCTCTGTTTTATCTAATGTTTTATCAAGTCCAGGGCGGGTGTAAGTTCTGTATCACGAAGTATTATGGTACAATAATACTAACTTTAAGATAGAGAAGTTATATGAGTACTTATATGAATAGATACAATCTATTTACATTGTCTTCTTATCTTGAATCCCCTTCAAATGAAGTTGATTTTCAGATAGTAATCTTAAATTATCTCAAATTCTTTCACATTTCCTCCTTTTCGATCTTAATCCAATTGGAATTTCTATATTGGTGTCTTGAGAATAAGAATCAAATGAATCGTGGATTCTTCTTACCTCATACTTCTATGTTTTTTAAACACAGCACCACAGTATTGGTGACCATCGTCACCATCATCAGCTGTTTTCACGACTGTCAATTTTTTCTTTTGCCGGTAAATCTCTATTTTCTTTATCTTATGTGTAATTTTTTTTTTAATGTTAGTATCTGCCTATGCACTACTTTTATTTTTCTAAATTAATGAAGTTGATTAAACATTAATGGGAAATAACACCATGACTTGTTTCAGAATCTATCATCCCAATTCTCAACTAAATTCCAGTTTATCAAAAATTCATGAGAAGTGACACTATGAGGTAAATATCAATAGAATACAAATATGAATTGGAAACTTTACACCTGATTTAACATTATATGAGGTGAGATGTAAAGTTTCCAATTCATTGTTGCAATCTATTAATTCCGGTTATTCAAAATGTCCCATCTACATCAGGTGCACTTTGTGCTTCTGGTGGGGAGCAAATTAATTTATGAGATTGAATCTTTTTTCTTACTGGGAACTTTAAATTTCATCATCATCATCATCCATGCAAGTATTAGGCCATGTGGCCTGTTACGGTCTCAAAGAGGAATTTTCCATCCAGCGCTTTTTTGGACGTCCCAGCGATCTTTTGCCTTGGGGGCAGTAACGAAGCATGGCTTTTGGAATTCTATGAGATAGCATTCGTTGAAGATGGGCTTTCCAGTTGTTCTGGTAGTTTTGTATATGGTAGAGAATAGGTTCTACATCCAACTCTTCCATAATTTCCTCATTTCTTTTATGGTCCCACTTTGTATAGCCTGCTGTATGGCGCATAAATCGCATCTCATTTGCTGTTATTCGGCTTTTGTCTCTTCTTCGTATTGTCCATGCTTCACTACCATATCTTAATACTGGTCTTGCGAGAACCTTATAAAGTCGTAATCTTGTGTTCTTCTGTACTAAAGATGGTTTCATTATACTGTTAATTATCCCTGTTGTATTTGTGAAATTTGTGATTTTCTTTGATATATCAGCTTCATCTTGGAATGTTAAATTATAACCCAAATAATTAAATTCATTTTACTCGTTCTAAAATGTCATCATCCAAAACAATTTTTTGCTAGGTATAGGGTATTTCTCACAAAAGACCATCACTCTAATTAGTTGGATTGATTTCCACAATGTACCTTTTTGCAATTATATTAAAATTGTGTGTAGAATACTGTAAATCTGTTTCTGTTGGAGCTATTAATACCAAATCATCTGCAAAAAGTAAGGAGTCTATTTTTAGGTTTCTATTAATTTAGATAGAACCGTGTCTCATCTGTCGTTAATCATGGAGTATTCTATCCATGTATATGATAAAGAGCTAGGGCGACAGGCCACATCCTTGTCTTACGCTCCTATTAATTTCGGTCCATTCTGTTTGTGTATTATTGATTCAAACTGAAATCAAATTTGTTTTATAGATATTGTATAAATTTAAAATATGCTATTGTGGTTGATTGTTGTCAGCTAAAATTTCCAACAGTTTATTCCTATTGATTTTATCGAAGGCTTTTTTGAAGTCCACAAAAGCTAAATGTGTTTCTACATTGAACTCCCTGTGTTTTTCTATTAATTTCATGGAGAAATAACCATCACAGCAAGATCGACTTTAAATTTCATAATTTTGCTTTTGCTCTTTTGAATGTGTATCTTTTCTCATATTGTGAGTTTTATGGTTGGTGTCTAATATTGAGCACTTGACAATTAAATCATTCGCTCTTGTGAGTTTTGTTTATGGTTCATGAGAATTAAGTGAATCATGGTTTCTTCTTACCTCATACTTCTATCTTTTTTTAAACACAGCAGTGTGTAGTATCAGCGACCATTGTCACCATCCTCAGCTGTTTTCACGACTGTTTATGGTGTTAAATGCTTTAATAATTTAATTTCTTCAATTACATGATCTTGGATCAAACAATTAGCCATTACTGCAGATTTTCTATTTCTAGAATTAAAGATCATACGAGGATAATTAAATATATGAAAATAGAAAAAATCCACAGTAATTGCTCATTTCAAAGAGTTGTAGTTTAGCTGATTATTAGGGAGTGAATTTTTAGATTCTAAAAGTTAAGATTGCAACATAGTATAATGATAAAATTAATGTCCAATCAACTGATTTTTTAATAATATAACTTACAAAAACAAATATCTCAATAATTTTGTGTGGGATCTAGCAATATTACATTTATATTACATATCTTACCTTTAAATTAAAAGGAAATAATGAAAATAGAACATTATATCTTTTTAATTTAAAAGTAAGATATGTAATATAAATGTAATATTGCTAGATTCCACAAAACAATTATTGAGAAACATTTTTATAAGTTATATTATTAAAAAGAAACAGTTGATTGGATATGAAGACTTATTAAATTAATTTTATCTCTGTACTATGTTGCAATCTTAACTTTTAGAACCTATAAATTTGCTCACTACTGATTACGGTCTCTGAAACATATCTAGGTGAGGGATCTTATTTTATGAGGTGAAGTGTAAAATTTCCAATTTATGTTTTGACTTTATAAATGAAATTAACATATTTAGAAAGAATTTTATTTAATAGGAATTTGATTAATCAAGAGTGTGCTCTATATTAAAAAATATTTTCTTAATTTAGTGTTGGTTTTTGCATGAAATTTTCCTTTTTATTAAAATGCAAATCATGTAGTTTGTTTTTAATTTTACTGTAATAGAATGACGTAACATTTTTTAATAGTATGTTAATGAAGAGTAGTGTTGGAATGTAGTATATAATTTGCTTGCATGTTCTAATTTTTATGTGAAAATTTTAATATGTATATATAGGTCAAATATCAAAACAAGAATCTCTTCATCATATACTGTTTTATATTGTACAGATTTCTTTGTAGGAAAAATCATTATATCTTATTTTTAAATTGTTTTACTACTGACTATAAGACATAGAACAGTGTATTTTTTAACTATCTTATTACATTTTATAATTCAAGTTTTCTTAAAATTGTTTCAAATACAGAATATAAAGAAATACAGATATATACATATTGTTTGACTTTATAATTACCTTTCAAAGGGTTCCTCAAATATTTCCCAACCATCGGATACAGAGGTAGGAAAGTAATTTTTATATTTCAATCATCTAAATTGGATGGATGATTACAAGCTACGTTCCATATACTTTTGATACAAAAAAAGTGATAGTAGTAGTATTCAAATGTTCTGAAGCTCTTGATCTGTCATCATTCGCTTGTAATACAAAAAAAGTAATACTAGTCTATTATACAAATTGTCAGAATTCTGTCCCTTGATTTATCAGTTGTATAATCACAATGAGTGCTAGTACTGTTATGTAAACTATATTTGCTTATTTTTTTTATTCCTTAAATTGATAATGTATCATATAGGATACATCAATTGGGTAATTTACTTAATATTTTTAATAAGATACAAGAAAACGAACAAGCAGAAATTACTTAATTATGTGCAGAATTACACAATATACTAATTATATGTAGGAAGTAACACTATGAGGTTTATTTTAATTAAATTTGAATTGTGTTTTTGACTTGCCTCATATTTCTTGATTTTTATGCAGACCTAGGTTTCGTCGCTAACTTGGGTCTGCATAAAAATCAAGAAATATGACCAATACAGTTAAATGAACTATAAAATAATTAAATAAAAATAAAACTTATAGAGATAAAAGGTCTCTCGTATAAAGGAACACATGAGAGCATATAACAGAAATTTAGAATATTCAAAATATGCTAACTGCCTATTCCAATTTAATCATTGTTTCGATCCAAATTTTGAAATTTTACATGTTTGTGATAAGGGTAAGAAGTTGGACCTTTTGGAGGCTGTAGAAATAAATAAATTGAAAAGTAGTAATAAACTTTTTTTTTATTGATTTCGTACATCTCAATGATGGATAAATCATATTTGAAGAGAAAAATTATACGCTCAGACCGGGACTTGAACCCGGGACCCTTGGTTCTCTAGACCAAGTGCTCTACCAACTGAGCTACCTGAGCAAGTACCGATCTAAACGCAAATCCTTTTCTATATACATTGTAATTCCCATCCACCAAATGCTGTGAAGCCATGCTTCTATCTTGCAAATGGCGGCTCCTTTATTAAGAAGACATATTTGGGAATTATACATTACAGCCAGTACGGCTTTTTTCAAGTTTTTATTATTGATTTCGTACATCTCAATTATGGATAAATCATATTTGAAGAGAAAAATTATACGCTCAGACCGGGACTTGAACCCGGGACCCTTGGTTCTCTAGACCAAGTGCTCTACCAACTGAGCTACCTGAGCAAGTACCGATCTAAACGCAAATCCTTCTCTATATACATTGTAATTCCCATCCACCAAATGCTGTGAAGCCATGCTTCTATCTTGCAAATGGCGGCTCCTTTATTAAGAAGACATATTTGGGAATTATACATTACAGCCAGTACGGCTTTTAGTAATAAACTGTTACATTCTCAACTTGATTTGAATGAATCGCCTTTGCTAAATTAAAAAATTTAAATAAATTATTGTTGTATTGTTATTAGATCAGTTGATATGTACTATAATAACACAATTCATAATTTGTTAACATGTCTGAAGAAGGTACAGTGTACCCAAATAGCTGTAACTGAATTATATCTTAATAAATATGAAAATCAAATAAAACTATAAGTTTTATTTATATTTAATTAATATGGATTTTCATCAAGTAAACACCAACTCAATTGATTATAAAATAATTAATAAATTACAATAGGAAGTAACCTTATGAGGTTTTTCTTAATAAATAAGGTGAATCCAGTCATCTTACCTCATAACTTGTTGTGTTCTATTTGAACATGTTTTGATATTGAACTTTTATAGGAAAAAATCACTATGAGGTTTAATTTAAGATTTAAATTAAAATATTTTATACATCACCTCATATCCAGTCTTCTAATTATACCGGTTTCAAAACCTGGGCAGCTTCATCTTAAATAATTTCTTGTAGACTGATGGGCTTTGAAACCAGTATAATTACAAGACTCGATATAGGTGAGGTATAAAATATTTTAATTTAAATCTTAAAATGTATCAATATACCATGTATACCATATTCAGCTTTTCCATACTTCTGAATTTTACTTTGTTGGCTCCCACTCCATCTTTTGGCTGATAGAAGAATTTGTAAATTAAATCTTTTTCCTGAGAAAAAATACAGAAGAAGAAAAACAGGATTATGAATTTTGAAATTCATGGAGAAAAAGATTTGATTTGCAAGTCCTTCAGTCAGCTGTAAGATGCAGTGGGAGCCAACATCCAGGGCCGAGAAAGTAAAATTGAACGTTCTGGAAAAGCTGATGATGGTATACATGGTATATTGAAACATGTTCAAATAGAACACAAGTTATGAGGTAAGATGACTCTGGATTCACCATATCTATTAAAAAAAGGAAACCTGGAAACAAACATAAGAGATCTCTACATAAAGGAGAGGAGAACAAATATTGTGAGAGGTGGAAATAAGGAATATAAAAGCAGGATTATACTGTTTTATTTTTTTAAAACCCAAGTAGATGGATTGCTTTGGGTAAATGAAAAAAAAGTTATATACCTTAAAAATATAGGATTCAGACTTTATTGACTTTCATTGTGTCTATTAGATTTTTTTATTAAAATAACAATACAAAAGCTGACATTTTTCACAACCAGTTCCATTTACTGTGTTGATATAATTTTTTACTGGTATAAATGAATCAGTTGCTTTAGAAATAATATAATTCCATATATACAAATTTTTCCAGAAAAAAAAATTGGAAAAACAAAGCTGCTACCGATAAAAAATATTCTTAAGCATTAAGAATATTCTGTTTGAAGCAAAGATATAAAATGTATAAATTAAAAAAACAAAATGGTTCTATAATTAGCATATTAAACTTGTGATAAAAAATGTTTCTCGAAAAATTTGAACTTTCTAAAATTACTAATTCAAATAACGTACTTTTTCCCTTTCTATTTACGTATATTTAAATTACATTTAAAATGAGTTAAGTATAGTAACTTCTCTCTTAATCTGTCAAGAATATAGGTAAATTTTATTAGCTCTGAAAAAAGGTTTGTACTTTAGTGTGACCTCTTCTTTCCTGTTTACTTATACTCTCATCATACTCAGTCAAGGATAAAAATTTGTTTGTCATTCGGTGAGAAGTGATAAATTTAATATTAAACATCGAAGGACAAAGTGTTCATACAATCAGTTCATAATGCTTTCAAACTTCACATTTACTTAGAATTCACGTAGACAAACCAAGAAGTTATGTTACAATTTTATTTTATGATGTTTAAGAGCTAAGATCATTAGTAACTGGAGAAGAGCAGAATGAATTCAGAAAGGGTAGATCTTGTACAGATGGATTCTTCACTCTAAAACTACTATTAGAAAGCACAAGGAATTCAAAATAGAAACTCATATCGCCTTTGTTGACTTCATAAAGGCTTTTGACAAAGTAGACAGAAATATATTATTACAAATTTTAGCTGATGATAACGTTCCATAGCAATATATTACTAATATTTTCAACATCTATAAAGATAATGAAATCTCTGTTAAACAAGATGGCAAACTATCTTCTTGGAAAAGATCAACACTGAGTAAGACAGGGATGTGGACTTTCACCGGTGCTTTTCATTATATATATATGAATAGAATAATAAACGAATGGAGGAAAACACAACGGGGATATATACCCATCAATAGGAACCTCAAACTCGATGCTATTCTTTTTGCAGACGATTTAGCGCTTCTGGCACTTTCCGAAAACGATTTGCAACAATCAATTTATAATTTACAAAAAATAGCTGCCAAATTTAATATGGAAATATCAATTAACAAAACTAAAATTATGGCATTTCATTGGAAGGACCCCATACAAAGTAAAATCTGTCTCCAGAATAAAATTTTAGAGAGATCTAATCAATTTAAATATCTTGGATATTATCTCTCTATCTGGGATGAAAAGGATATCCCTGAAAAAATTACTAGTTATAATAAAAGTTTTGGAATTATTAATCAAGTTATGAAACCATTCCTTGTACAAAAAAAACACCAGATTACGTTTATATAACACTTTGGCTAGACCAGTGTTGACCTATGGTAGTGAAGCATGGGCACTAAAAAGACAACATGAAAGCAGAATAATGGCTTGTGAAATGAGATTCATGCACAGAACAGTGGGTTACACCAGATGGGATCGGAAAAGGAACACCAATATCTTAAAAGAATTGAAGACTATGCCAATTTTGGAATATATTAAACAGTACCAACTAAATTGGAAACACCATCTTGAAAGAATGAGTTCAAATCGGATCCCCAAAGCTGTTTATAATTATAAACCAAGAGGACGAAGATCTCTGGGCCGTCCTATGAAATGCTGGAGGGAAAATTTTCTATAGGATCATAACAGGCCTTGGCCTAATACTTGGAAGGAAGAAGAAGAAGATCATTAGCATTAAATTGAAATTTGTGCATAAAAAACAATATTGTTCAGAAGCCTGTTTTTTTTAGTCCAAAATCTATAACATGCACCCATAGCTTTAGTTTCCATCCGAAGGAATCCATACTCAGGATTTGACTGAAAAATCCAATGAATCCGTGATCTTTGGAAACAAATCAGGATGTGTGGCTATTTTGAACCATTCTACAGGAAGTTGTGGTAAAAGCTAGATAACACAGTAGGTGGTTGAAAGAGAAGTTACTATATATGTTATTTAAAATTATATACAATAGTTAAGTGTTAATATGTTGCAGATATTCTGTTCTAGAGTGATTTTTTTTTTCTCATATTCCATTGACTCATGTTTACCAATGCCATTAAAAGAATAGAGTCGTTATAAATTAATAGGACAAGATAAAATGTTGTGTACCACTCATGACAAAATATCATTATTGTTTAATGAAAATTATAACTAGTAAACAATGGTTTATTTTAGCCATTTGTAACTTAAATAACCATTATTATTTGGGCTTTTAATATCACTTTGGTAAAACAGAATTATCATTACATTAACTTGAAAAAGAAAAATGATTGCAAAGGAATATGACAAGGGTGCAAAAAACTAAATTTATGAAATATTTGGTTTGCAAACAATTTTAAACTTATGTTTAATTAATAAATTCACAAAGCTTATATACAAAAGTAATGTTTGAATTTTGACAAACACAAAACCAGATATAATTAATGTTCTAGGGATGACAATATATTCATTAAAGTACTTCATAAAATATATACTTTTTATACTTTAATGCCATATAACGTGTGTAGGGATGAAACCATCAATAGTAAAAATAGGCCTAAATTCTGACTTGGGTGTTGTGAATAAAAAATGTTTAGGAATCTCTATCGTATTATACAGAGGGAAGTCTCAGCTAAATGCAGAGCTTAAATAACTATATCAATTTTTACATACCATATCAAAATTTTACTCTGCATTGTACCATAATTATGCAAATCTTAAGGACATGTTCATGAGAAGTTGCCCAATTTAAGCAGTATTTTAAATTGTCAATTTATAGAAGTGAATGTAATATAATTTTACAATTGTTTACATTTTTGTGTAATTATTTGTCCTTAATTATACTAATTCTGAGCTAAGTTCCAGTTGTACTGTATAAACAAACTTGCATAAGGTTTTACTCTGCCGACTCTTGTCTATTGGGAGAACCATGGTGCTACTTTTACCTGCCATATAATGATTTGTATCGGCCGCGGTGGACTAGTGGTTATGCTCCTTGCCTCTGGTCCCAGGTTCAAACCCGGCCGGGGTGATGGATTTTTTAGGATGGAAAAATCCAAGGAGCAAGTCCTCCAGGAGGGACTTTAAGCCGTGGGTCCCGAGTCTGAAGATTTTCAGGCTTGTAAAAAATCCTTAAGCCTGAATGAAAAGGCCTCTAAGCAAAATTTACCGAATTTTCCCGTCCTAGTACTACCTTAGTTTCCTTGATGTCAGTATAAGGTGGAACGCTGACCACGAACCACTCAAAATGACATCTATATGAAAACAAGTGTAACTAAATTAGTATGGTTCAAATTCTTCCCTCTAGGGGGAGAGTGCCTAAATCTCTGTAAAGGGCTATAAAAGAAAATAACTGATTTGTGTAAGGAACAGTCATTGATAGAAACATTGTTCTTAGGCAAACCATATTTTACAAGAAATAAGACTGAATACAAGGTAAGATTGTACTAATAATTAGGAACTTCCATTTCTTACGTATTTATGACAAAAAATTATATATGGACCTACCTAATCAGACATTTACACTTTTTCCATGATGACAATAGATATCCTTTATTTGCAATTTCATTACAGGCATAATATATGCTCTACGCTGACTCACCTGTAAATTTTGCTGTTATTTTCACCATATCCTCAAAGGCTAATGTAGGACATTTTTTACTAAACTGTTTGAAAACATTCAAAAAATTTGTTTCTCTCTGCTTTTCAAATGAGTTCTGTTCTGATGTTTTTACAAATTCTATAGAAAACAGTAATTTTGAAACAATAGAAATCCCAACATATTGTGAATTGCACATGCGTAAGAACACAATAATGCTTATTTAATCTATTTTAAAATTCTCCAATATAACTTGTGTAGACATGTGTTAATTAATACATATTTTTATTAAGTTATATATATATTATTTTCTTTATTTCGAGTGTTACATTTTCTTATATGCTTAAAGATAAAACCATTATTTGTCCAATGAAAAATCTGGTTTGTTTACATTACAACTGAAACTGACATTCATTATTTATAATGTATTAGTTGTCTTATAATGCAAATTTAACAAGCAAACAGTCTAATGGAGCAGGTAAACATTTACATTTTTTCTTTCACCATATTTAGAATGTTAAAATGTGTGCTTATACAAATTTTGGTCACTTGAGGACAATAATGTTTTGACTTGTACAGGATGGTAAAAAGGTAATTTGTAACTTAGTAGGGATGGTCAAGATGCACAATATTTAATGTATGAAAATTTATGTCCATCAAGTATTTTGCTGCTGGGAGTGCAGATAAGGTGGGCCTTTAAATTGAGGCATGTGGTCCTCCATGATAAATAGACTGTGTATAACATTTAAGGGATGATAGGGTAGATGAAAGCAAGATGAACAACATTCTTAATTTATTTAAAAATACAATAGGAAGTAACATTAAGAGGTTTATTTAATAATGAAGATATTTGGTCTGTATATTCTTACCTCTTTTGGTTGTTTTTGTTGAACATATGTTTCAAGGCTTCTGAGCCCCATCATCAACGATTATAGACTGATGTTCCTCAAGTTGTCGGCCCTGATTCTTGACTCCTGCTCCCTTTGCCTGTGGGTCCAATGAACTTGCTAATGAGGTTGCTTTCTCCGGGAATTTCAAAATTCATAATTATTTCCTTATTCTTTTGTATGTAGCTTTTTTCCCATATTGTGAGTTCATTTTTGTTCTCAAACTATTTTAATAATTTTGTGTTTACATCTATTTTGTGTTTTTCTGACCAAATGTGAAGCAGCCACTGCATATTTTTCTACTCACCATATGGGAAAAAAGTCTACATACAGAAGAACAAGGAAAAAATTGTGAATTCTGAAATTCCTGGGGAAAGGAACCTCATTAGCAAGTTCATTGGACCACAGGCAAGGGGAGCAGGAGTCAAGAATGAGGGCCGACACAACTTGAGGAAAATCGGTCTGTAATCGCTGATGATGGGGCTCAGAAGCCTTGAAACATATGTTCAACAAAACAACCATAAGAGGTAAGAATATACAGACCAAATATCTTCATTAACATTCTTAATGTTCCATATCCAAGTACAGTACATTAATTCACTAACTTCCAGCTAGGGTGGATCATGTCTTTTTATACTTTTATACCATGTCCAGAAAGGAGAGTTCACATGTTTAACACAAATACATTCAAATACCTCACCATTGATTTGATTCCAGACTAATAGCTTTGTACGATTGAGTGCATGTTATGTCCAAACATTCCAGAAATTTCTACTATGACTCTAAATTTTCATACATAAAAATGTTATTTTGACTTCCTCTACACTACTCAAACAATGTAAATGCTATTTTTTATCAGTTTGTATGTATAGAAAGCTGTAATTGCAGAAAGGTCTCTCTTGTTAACCCATTCACTACTTCGGAAGATGAAGTCTGCTCATATTTCTTTTGTGGCCATCAATTCAGAACATGAACAAGGCTCAATTTTGTACATAATTTGGGAGAGCATTCTGTAATTAATATTTACAACTAATACAAAATATGTGGCTTGCTTTTCATCCTCCTTCATTCAATTTTAATATTTTGAAAATAGAAAAATATCAAATGACCATACCTTTTTGGTTTAAAAAAAGAGAGATTGTAGGACATTTAAATTTGAAGCGAATGTATTAATGCAATTTTTTTTTGCAAAGTATCTCAAACTACTCATACAGTAATGCAATGATAGATAGGGGTGGTTATTTTATCATTTATACATTTGCAGTATTTAATATTATAGCATTTTGAAGAAAATATAGAGTTCATTCTAATTACAGGTAATAACTTCAAAATTTATTTAATGTGAAATTAAAATCACATTTGTAGAGCATGATATTGAGATAAAAATGCATTAATTAAATTGTAAATTCATTTAAAATTAGTATGAGCAGACAGGCAAATGGAGAAGACTACTTAACAGTGAGCTATACATCATTTTTAGAAACTTGATATAACAAGGACAGTTAAGTCTCAGACTGCGATAGGCAGGACATGTGGCATGAATGGGAAATGAAAGAAGGGCATGGAAATACCTTATAGGCAAACCAGAGGGAAAGCACTCATTAGATAGATTATGAATGAGGTGGGAGTATAATATTAACTGTAATTTGAGAGAAAGTAAATGACAAAAGGGATGAATGGAAAATATTAGGTCAGGATAGGGATGTATAGAGAGCTTATGTCTGCACATCACAGCCACAAACCTACTGGTTCGATAGTGCTAGTGAGTTAGTTATAGGTGAAAGTAACTCGCAAAAAATGTGTATATTTATACTGAGAAAACCCAGATTGATATAAAAATACACAAAATTTACCAAAAATAAAATTAACTTAGGTCATGAAAGTTCAGTAGAATGAAATTATAGAACATACCTCAATATTTTGTTCTGTCATTTGGATTCTCCTGTCACAATTAATTGGTATACTGAAATAACTTTTAGCATCTATGCTGTTGAAGGACCCCAAATAATTGCAGACCTGCTTGGGGAAACTCTGAATATTTGAGCTTAACAGCCAAGAGCGTTTGCAGGCTATCTACATCTTTATTTCTCTTGAAGTTTCTGAAGGAAACAAAATATTTGAAAAAAAAATAAATTTTATATTTATATCACATTTTCATAATTTTTTGGATTTTGTAATACTTTCAAAACATACAAAATATTGTTTACAGGTTGCGAAAAATTAAAATACAGGAGTTAAATAACTAAGTTAAGTTAAACATGTGAACTCTCCTTTTGTGGACATAGTACATAATCATGACCCACTTCTAATATAGTATAAAAAAGTGGATAAAGCATAACTCCACTATATAGAAACCACATGAAATAATGGTTATTTTTTTTCACAATTATTGTTTAAAATTCTTGTGCAGTTTTATTTAACATAATATTTTTAGAATCTCATACATTTTAGCTATTTCTGTTTCTTTTTCTGAATAATAAAAGTAAGATAATTTTTATCCCCTCTCTTCAAACTCGGCTATAAGAATATTTTGTAAATTGATATTTTAATTTTTTCCAACAACCACACACAATATAATAATGAACTGGCGATGCTACCACACTCCCTCCAATTGCCTTGCTTGATAAAGAAACACATACATATTATGGCTAGTTACCTTAGTTGCATATTCGTGTGCAATCTAAAAACACCTAGATGTACATTTTTCACAATTTTTTTTCTAAAGAAATAATTCCTACACATTTTCAATAATTGCATATAGGCATATTTAATAAAACTGATTATGATGGTATAAAAATTAACAATTTCATCTGCCCCATTAAAATGTTTGCTTGGAAGAAGCTCAATGGTCAAAACACACACAGCTGGAGATGTGGTTCAAATTCTATGTCGGCTGTACATTTTTCTTCTTATATACATTATTATTTATGTCTTTATACATGATACATTTACTTAATATGGAATTTAATACAACCTTATTTTTCTTTAATCCAATTTGATGGACATTAATTTTATTAAACTCTCAATATTCAACATTTGTAACTTTGATGAATACTGATATATTATTATGGATGGGATAGGCCTAAGTTTAAATATAGTACAAAACACAATTATCAGTCTTGAAAACTTTCCATAATCTGTTTACTTGTAGCAAGGATGGAACACACACAGAAAAATAAACTTAATCGTCAATTAAATATGAGTCTACTAATCCTCTAGAAAACAAGTGATTTATTTGAAAACTTAATGACTGTATGATGATGATTTTCGGGCTGTAGGCCGTGGTCGTGAGGCTTGTAGTTCCCCGACGTTTTGCCAAAGACTGCGTCTGGCATCCTCAAGGGTTGTCTTGAGGATGCCAGACGCAGTCTTTGGCGAAACGTTGGGGAACTACAAGCTTCATGACCACGACCTACAGCCCGAAAATCTTCATCAAGATCATCATAGCAACTCCGGCCGTGAAAGTCTACGTGAATACATTAATGACTGTAATTTATTTCAGAGATATATCAATAATGATGTTCTTACATAATATTATAAATAATGGTAATTATGAGTTTTATAAAATTAAGCATATAAATATATATTTTTACATTTTAAAAATGTCTACATGGCTAATAAAACATACAAATTATTAGTCCTTCTATTTCCAGTATCACATTTTCACTTTTCAGTATATACACAGGTAAAGGTAGCCATTAACATATCATTAAGGATGCTGGAAGTTCTGGATGTAAAGGATCTATGTAGTATTTGTCGTTATGTGAGACTGGCTTACTTTATCTCTAGGGAAGTAGTTTATTGCCAGTCACTCATTTTTAGGAAAATGAAGCCCAATACAGTATATGCAGCAAAATAAGCAATCTTTTACATTTCCATAGTATCCATGTTTAATATATTTTTAGGAAGTAACACTATGAGATTTTATTAAATGGACTATTCAGTGCAACCATCCCGCCAGTGAATATTCAATTGGAGAACAAGTGACTTTTAGCGTCTTGTTGGCCACTGTGATAACACATGTTCCGGATAATGCTAACTGCCAACATGTTTTTTCACATATAAGGGAATTCTATCCCAAGAGTCCACCTATATTAGTGGGCAAGTTGGGGTGAGAAAATGGGTGAGTTAGTACACCAGATTAGTTTAGCATTCACTTGTTTGTTAGTGGATTTTAGTGTTGACTACATTGTCTGAGCTGTGACTAATACATAATTTAAATTGCAAATATACTGAATTTAGGTTACTTTGAGTTCAACTTCTCACTTTATTTTAAAGCATTTTTCACATTTTTTTGGGAAAAAATTAACATTTAAATTTCTCTCAATTATTCACATACTGCAACAATAAATTGTTTTTTTTTTCATTTGAATTTATGTTGTTGGCATAGAAACCCTATTAAATTAATAAGATTTTACACCTCATCTCATATATTTTGTATATATTCAGGACAGGTTTCAAAGGGTGTTCTCTTCATTATCAACTAGCATCTGACTTGATTTTACCATTGGCAATCCTGCAGGCCAATTCTTTCTCCTTCTGTTGAACTGCCAAATCAAATTCTTTTCATGGGAAGTTCAAAATTCATGATTTTGTCCTTGCATTTCTGGATGTAGATCTACCAGATTGTGAGTTCTTTGGATTTACAGGTATTTGTTTAATATGTGTTGCTTTTTTTATTTAATATTTAAATATCCTAACTCATAATAATTAACATGTTGCTTTACTTCAATCCTGTGCCTTTCTGACCAAGTGTGAGGCATTTACTGCAGTTTTCTACTTCCCCACTTTTTACATTCTTAAGCCAGTAGCAACATTCAGACTGCTTGAATAAACACCTACACAGAATTGGCATAACAGATTCACCTAAATGCCCTTTTTGCAATTTAAATGAAGATATGGAAAGAAACCATCTCCTCCGTTGTCCAGCTTTTGTAGAAGAGACTAGCCTTTCTGCTAAATATTGGAGTGCAAGAGAGCGAATGATTTCATTATCAAGTGCTCGACATTAGATACCAACCAACCAACATTCTTAAGCTGTTCTTTCATTCTGATGGTCTATTTTTTTTTCCTATGTTGATTTTTTCACAACCTGCACATATTATGTCTTGATTAATTTCTTCATTTTTGTTAGTTTTCCAAGAGTTTATTAAGGCTAAAATCATTTTTCGGTGCCAATTTGAATTTGTAAAAATTTTTGAAATTTATTGTATATTGAAGGACATGTAAATTTTTTATATATTATATTTTGTTCTTTTTCAGTTTGATTGATACTTCCTTTAATTAATTTTTGTTTTCTGAGGCTATTTATTTTCTTGTAAATAACATTTTATTCAAAGCCATTATCTATTGCACAAGTGACTCTTTGAAACTGGTCCTGGATATATACAAAATATACAAAGTGAGGTGTAAAATCTGATTCATTTGAAGATTATTTGTTTTTAAATTCTGTTACCTGAACAGTTCAAGCAATAAGAATTCATCCTTCACTTGTCTTTTTGTGCTCCAAGAAATGGATGATGGGTGTTGAAGTTTTTTGGGTGATACAGCAAGAGAAAGAGAAGAAAATGTCATTAGGTAATTGTAACATTGTACTTTAGTTATATGGCAGGCATATAGTGTACTCAAAATATCATTAGTTGTTTTCTTTGTAGGGTTTTCTCCGACTGTTTGAATTATCCCTGGGATGTTTCTGATACTCAATTTAAAGTATATTGAGTGGGACCTGGTTTAGTTTAGACATTAGCAAGTGTAGAAATCTCCACACAGAGATTGACTCCAGGCCATTTACTTTTTTAAATACATATAGAAATTGAACATTAGAATACTACAGTATTAAAATAGATAGTTAATATTAAAATAACTGCATAAGAGTACGTTTAATAGACTTGAATCTAGTAATTTTTAAACTGTCAATTTGTTACATGGAAGTGAATTTAAATTAATTTTGCAATTGTTTGAACATTTTATGTAATATAAGATTGAACGTTGAAGTTCAATTTTTCATTAAAGCTTAATTTGTCTTAAATTAAACCTCATAGTGACATATTCCTATAAAAGTTCAATATTTTATGTAATACTTGTATTTTGTATATGATGTAGCTGTTTCATACACAACATAATATGTAGATATCAGTCTCCTGTGCTAATACTTTAGATGTGACATCATTGACATATTAATATTAATTGTGCAGCAAACAGTACAGAAAAAAATTATATTTTGTTTGTATGATAATAAATAATCCGATTTCCGATTGAGGGTCTTTTCCACTTTTCAGCGGTTCCCCTTTTACCAGCTGGCCGTTCACATCCACATGTGTCAATCACAGAGGTAGATGATCAACAGCCAGTGTAGGGGTGACATGTGGTTAGCATGTCGAGTCCCCCAGCCGTTATAGCTGGTTCCTCAACCTGGAGCCGCTACTTATTGTAGCTACCCAATAGCCTCACGATGCTGGGTGGGCACCGGTCCCATACTGGCCGAAATACCATGAGAAAATTTCTTCCCCCATGGAGACTCGAACCAGCGCAAGTCCTGTAGCTCTGCGCCAAGGCTTCCTACCTTAACCGCTTGGCTATGGCGCGGGACTTAATAATAATAAATAATCAAGCTGCATAAAAATACATAGTAACATAAATGATTATCAAAATTGATAGGGAGTAATACTATTAGGGTTTGTTTATTAAGAGCTTGAATTGATAACATACATACCACATATGTACACAATTTTCATCTTTCTTCTTGTCTCCCCTTTAATGAGGGTCAAGTCTGTGTACAAAATATGAGGTAAGGTGTTTATTTCCGATTTAAGCTCCTAAAATAAATGATGCTAAGGTAACTTCATAGCATGTATGCAATACAATTGTAATTTCTGAACAACTTCTAGCAAGAATTAAAAGTATTTATAATTCTAGCAAGACATGGGTGGCTCTCTGAACTGCAAGTGGTTGGTCACTTGTCCCTCCACTTCTGGACAAATCTCAATCAGGGGAGGTTTTCCATTTTACCCTGCAAAAGGCATCATTCCACCACTTCTCTATAATTATGTTATCTATTTAATTTCATTTCTTTCTATGATGGTGCGACAGGCCTGGTCAAATCAGCATCCATGTATATCACAGACCTTCAATAATAAGGGATTCACCTCAGTCTTTGACCTAGCATTACACCGGGCATAATTATGACATATAAAATATAAAAAAGATATAGAAATTTGCTAGATATTCATATTAACCAATAAAATACCAAAATACTGTTGATTGTAATATATTATTTCACAGAATTATATTATTGGTTAAAAAGTTTGTAGGAAATAAATAAGAATTACTCTTTACTTATT
Source organism: Diploptera punctata (assembly GCA_030220185.1). NCBI lineage: Eukaryota > Metazoa > Arthropoda > Insecta > Blattodea > Blaberidae > Diploptera > Diploptera punctata. The sequence goes on from JASPKZ010003434.1 coordinate 1,609,067, forward strand.
GGAAATGAGCTAAATATTTTTAAACTTTTAGGTAGAATAAAAGATTCATTTGATGTTGAATGCAGGCTTTCACGGCTGGTAATCATAATGTTGAGTGATTCCGGGCTTTGTGGCCGTGGTCCATTACTGGTGTTCCTACCAGACGTTTCTCCCTCAGCTGCGGAGGGCATTTTCAATGGCTAGGAAACAACACCTAGAAGTACTCACCATTGACGATGCCCTCCGCAGTTGAGGGAGAAACGTCTGGTAGGAACACCAGTAATGGACCACGGCCACAAAGCCCAGAATCACTCAACATTATTCATTTGATTCTTATTAGAATAAAAGAATCTAGCAGAAACTGGAAAGAGCATGTTCAAAGAATGAAAGATGAACGCATACCAAAAATTATACTTAATTACAAACCAAAAGGAGACAGGAATGTTGGTAGACCGAAAAAGAGATGGATTCAACTTTTTGAATGAGAATCTGAGACCGGAACAAGCCACATGGGCTTAATCCGTAATTGTTGATGATTACTCTTTACTTTCTATGTTTATGTGTGCTACTTGTTTTGCCTGTAAAATTAAGAGATTATATTAGTCAATTCTATCCAAAAGTTGATGTTAGCACATAATTTTTATCTTTGAATTTATCACACTTATCCCTACAGGATTTTGTGAAAAAGTGCCAATATTTAAAGAGAAGGTCATTTGAACCACAACAAAAGAAATTCTATAAAATGCCTTAAAATTGTTATCTTCTGAATGGAAGGAACTGTTTGTAATGAATTTGCATTGTGAGTGAGCTTAACTTGTTATATTTTTTGTTATGGGGATGGTTAAAGGGCAGAATGTAGTGTAATGATGCTTTATGGCTAGCATACATAAAGAGAGATCTTAAATGTCTGTCAGCAGTTGAAGCTAAATCATTGAGCAAAAGAATACAAAATAATGAATGGTCATATTGGATACTTGCTTTACTGAAGGATACATTGGTGTACTTCTAAATTATGTAAAACAGAGAATACTGAACTCCAAATTACTAAGAAAAGACATTTAATTTATTTAATGCAGAGGCATTGATATAAATGTCATTGGCCTTACAATGACAAAACTACAACAAGAAAACACATAGAAGAAAATAATAGTTATAACACAATGTCAGGGATATTTTCCACTCATTCTTTTCTCTTGCTTCCCAGTTCTTGTTGACTTAGTTTTCACTTCTCAAAGTAGGGAAAACATTGAATGTCCATGATTGAGATTGCATAAGGGGGAGTGGGGATTATTGGAGGTGCCAATGTGGTGTAGGTGTTAATTCTACGACTTTTGTTTTTCTAGTGTTAATACATTTTACCTCCACATCTTTAAATAGTCCACCGCTGTGGTCTCGAGGTAGTGTGCTGCCTTGTCATGCAGCGGGCCCGGGTCCGATCCCCGGTCGAGGCAGTTTTTCTGGGTGAGGTTTTTATCGGGGTTTTTCCTCACCTGTAAGACAAATGTCAGGAAAACTTTAAGGCCCAAATGGTCTCCGAAATCATATGGCCATCATCCTTCACCAGTGTGGAAAGCAATGGGAAGCTACCAACACCTACACAATTCCCTAGTAAAGCTGCAAGCATAGCATGAAAATGCTATGATTGCAGTGAAGGACCTGCCTTCGGGCAGAATTACTATGGATGGATGGATCTTTAAATTTGGGGACATTTTCCAGAACACCTTAAGTATAGTGTAAGACATGTATAATTAGTTTAACATTTCTGACATATCACAAGGTGTTTCTCAATCTTACACTTTCTAAAATACTATTGCTATTACTGGATTGGAGTTTGTGATCAAAGTGCAATCAATGTGCACTGTATCATAATTCTATGATAAATGGCAATAGTGGATTTTAAGTAAAAAGATACTATACCATATAATAAAAAAAGATAAGATGAGGTGATCCCATATTGACCTTAGGAGGCCCTTGTAGTTTGAGGTTAAGACTCATACTTTACTTCATAATCGGCATGGTATGTTAGCCTTGCACGATGGCTGATTTTACCCACAAAACAAGAATGGTCATCTTTTTTTGTTTGAGGCTGAGTTGACCCTAGGGCCATGGTGCTGCCAGAGGATTTAGGCCAGTTTAAAAATCCTGCCCCCACTAGGCGTGACCTTTGGCTTTCTGGCTTATAGTGTGTTGCCTTAACCAACTAAGCTATAGTATGCCTATACCATACAACAAAATGAATAAATAAATCTGTTGCATGTCAGCTCCATTAAGCCAAGGCTGATTAAACTGGTTGCGATCAGTGGCTAGCAGATGACACTTCAGGGAGTCACAAGGTTAGGATGACACAGTCCCTTCAGCATCAGTTTCTTTATATCATAAGAATCAGAAAATGTACTCTTTAAGATGTTATAAAAAGCTCATTAATATAATAATATTTTCCTGAATAAAAGATGTTTGTAATATCATAATGAGCACATTTTTCTGACACATATGATAAAACATTTAAAGATTGTATTTTTTAACTTAAGCTCTTTATAACACTTACGAACATAATATGAAAATAATGTACAATTCACATGCAGTAGTTAATATAACTAAAGAGAAAAATTCCTGCCTGAACCCAAGATATCCAGTTTTATGCACTGACATGTTAGCTAACTGTGCTATTTAACATTTTCCAATACTGTTTTTTAACACAGTTCCAACAATGGATCATATTATAATATTGTGAAAAGAAAAATTAACGTGTGAACCAGGTATCAAACTGAGGACTTCTAGTTCTCTAGACTAGTGTGCAGCCCACTACACCATTCCTCATATACAAATCTATAATTCTCATTTCGTCCGCTGTAAGATAGATGACACTGCCATCGCCAATGGCCAGCTTCATTTAGAAGTATCTATATTTGAGAATTTTACACTTTTATAAGTAGTAAACAATGTTATTTAACATTTTCCAATACTGTTTTTTAACACAGTTCCAACAACGGATCATATTATAATATTATAATGATATTATGAAAAGAAAAATGAATGTGTGAACCAGGAATCGAACCGTGGACCTCTAGTTCTCCAGACTAGTGTGCAGCCCACTACACCATTCCACACCTGGCACAAACACTAACAATTCTTTCCACATATACAAATCTATAATTCTCGTTTTGTCCGCTGTCAGGTAGATGACACTGCCATCGCCAACGGCTGGCTTTGTTTAGAAGTATCTATATTTGAGAATTTTACACCACTACTTATTATAGATTTGTATATGTGGAAAGAATTGTTAGTGTTTGTGCCAGGTGTGGAATGGTGTAGTGGACTGCACACTAGTCTGGAGAACTAGAGGTTCCGGTTCGATTCCTGGTTCACACATTAATTTTTCTTTTCACAATATCATTATAATATTATAATATGATCCATTGTTGGAACTGTGTTAAAAAACAGTATTGAAAATGTTAAATAACATCGTTTACTACTTGGTGGTGTAAAATTCTCAAATATAGATACTTCTAAACGAAGCCGGCCGTTGGCGATGGCAGTGTCATCTACCTAACAGCGGACGAAAAGAGAATTATAGATTTGTATATGTGGAAAGAATTGTTAGTGTTTGTGCCAGGTGTGGAATGGTGTAGTGGGTTGCACACTAGTCTGGAGAACTAGAGGTCCACGGTTTGATTCCTGGTTCACACATTAATTTTTCTTTTCACAATATCATTATAATATTATAACTGTGCTATTCAGACAATCCAGGAGTAGGCACAAATCTTTCTCTATTTGAAATTCTCACATAACTTTAGTAGTGAAATACTATTCACATTATAACATGGTTGCTTTTACTAAAAATACATTATGATGTAATTTATTCCATCCACAGCAGCTAATTATGAACATAATATTGAAATTAATGTGCTCAGGCAAGCCATTCACATTCAGTAGTTAATACAACTACAGAAAAATATCTTCTTAGAAGAAGCAACCATGTTCTGCTCCTGGATTGACTGAATAGCACAATTGGTTAGTGTACCAGCACATAAAGCTGGAGATCTTGGGTTCAAATCCCAGTTCAATCAGGAATTTTTCTCTTTAGTTTTATACCGCTTGTGTACAACAAAATTTATAAAAGGCAAGTACACATGATAGGTACTGAAAGAGGTAATACATGGCATTGCTAAATTTTAAGAACTGAACCGGATTAAAACATTTTATAGGGTATATCCCAGATCTCAAGAAGGTGCACTGAGCTATATTTTATTATATTGATCCATTGAACGTTTAAAGATTTTTTTTTTGAGTGCCCAAACATCAAAGGTCATTAGTGCAATTTCAAAGTTAAAATATTTATACTATATGCTAAAAGATAATATTTTTAAATTACAGAGAAATTAAATTTCATATCACTGGTTACATTTCCAACATTTCTACATGAACATTAACATACAGAACTCAAAAAGATTTGAATTAGATATTAAGTTACATAACTTAAAAAATACACAAACCAACTGTTTAACAGAATTTCACACATATCAAAGGCATACATAAAATCCTTCACATCCATAACCTTAGTAAATATATATACATATATTGTTGTTATCCAATGGCACTGGGAATTAATTGATATGCATATTTTTCTCCTAGCTTCCCAATACAGTGCTGCTTGTTAGGTTCTTGCATTCCTCTAGGTTGCTTCTGTTCATCATGGCATTATTATTATCATGTATTACTGCAAATAGGTATTGGTAAGCAGTTCATCTTGAATAGATATTTGGGAAGGCAATCATGTCAAGTTTTAAGTCTAAACATAGTCACTGCAGTTTTCCTTGGTATTTTGAGAATATCAGCTCTGTCTCAATGTTTTGGTAGACTTTGCCTTCTAACAGTTCTTTTAAACTAGCCTTTGTTGAATTGCAATTTGTTTGATTTTTATTAATCTGTTTGAGCATTTCTAGTACTGTTGGTTTTCTTTCCATCATAGCACCCTTTTAGTCTAGTTGATCAGTATGTTTGTTACCCACGATTCCAACATGACAGGCAGCATGACTTTCTTGTTCACTTAATTTTATTAGGCTTTTTATTTCTTGGACATTCGTTATTGTTTTATTGCTATAGTTATGATAATTTCTATTGTTGATTTAGATTCTGAAAGAATTATGTTTGATGTATGCCCTATATAAAATACTTTGTAATGCTGTTTTGATTGTAACTAATTTACATTCCTATAGATTGGCATGTTCATCAATGAACATATATTGTGAAAGATATTTGCAATGTACACTTAGCATAAAAAATAATGAGCAGACCCTTGATCTTGAACATTTCAAGTTTTAACGCACAATTCACACGAGTAAACTAATTGCACAATAGAACTACAATATGTTCCCCTTCCTCCAATGAAGGGCATTATTATTGTATGCACAGCAAGTCAGTGAATGCTTAACTCGGTTTCTTATGACTTGCTTTGTATGCAATAGGTCACAGGTTCAATTCTCGATGAGGTTAAGTTTTTGAATTCTTACAATGCCTTCTATTTTATTCTGTCCGTCCACTCTTAAAGAAAAAACGAACTAACTATTTGGAAGTATTACTATTTTTTATTATTATTATTATTATTGTCCATCATCTATGGGCTATTATTAGACTGGACTTGACCTATATAAACTAAATATTTTAATTGAAGGATAAAACGTTTTGCTCACTAGTATGTAATAAATAAATATATGAAGCTATATTATTTTTTATTACATACATTTATAGCATTATTATTAAAATGTATTACACACACAAATTTATACTGGTAGGTAAATAGTGTTATAGAGTTTACGAAGGCAGGAATTAAATGTTATAGAATGTATTTTGCAGAACTACAAATAAAATTAAAAAAAAACTTGTTCTTGTGGGATTTGAACCCTGGCTCTCGTACATATTTCATTGTTTCGTAATTGCTTTAATGATCTATGCTACTCGAATACTGGATACTAGTTGTCTAAATCCTGGTTGTCTTGTTTACTTTTACACTATGCACAACAGTTAAACATTTATTAGAAATGTCGCAATTTGAATCATATTGTATACGTCACACATTTGTAAATATCTAGAAATGTGTCTCCTTCACTGCTCCTTAACTATTCAAGATGATTAAAACCAAATACAGCATATTTAAAAGATTTAACAATGTGTTTCCTCGTGAACCACAGCTTTAGTTCTTCGAGCATGCACAGTGGGTCATAACAGGGACTCTATGTTTTAAAGCTGCTCATTTTTTTTTTTTGCTAGTGTACATCTGCTCCTGCATTTTGTCCAGTATTTATGAGAAAACCATCTGTAAATATTCTCAACCATTCTCTTTCTGCATTACTGTACATTTATTGTAGCTAATGCAGTGTTCATTTCCTCTGGGATGTTTATGAATATATTAGATCAGTTTTATGATCACCACTATATTCTGCTGGGCTGGTTAATTTTGGTATGATAGTTCCATCTGCAATCATATTTTTAATTCTGAAATTTTGGATGTTTTAAAACTTGTTTTTAATTAAAATTTTAATGGGAAATACCTGATGGAGGAGGAATGCTGGTGTTAATGACTCAAATCAAATAGTAAAAGTATAACTGAAGATAGAATGGAATGTTCTCAAAACTAGTCAGATAAATATATATATATAGTCCACTGCTGTGGTCTCGAGGTAACGTGTTGCCTTGTCACACAGTGGGCCCGATCCCTGGTCGGGACAGTTTTTCTGGGCGAGGTTCCTCACCTGTAAGACAAATGTCAGGAAAACTTTAAGGCCCAAATGGTCCCTGAAATCATATGGCCATCATCATCATCATCCACTGGTGTGGAAAGCAACGGGAAGCTACCACACCTACAATTCCCTAGTAAAGCTGCAAAGCATAGCATGAAAATGCTATGACTGCAGTGAAAGACCTGCCCTTGGACAGAAATACTGTGGATGGATATATTTATGAGATGAGGTGTACAAATTCTAATCCAATAATATAATATTGCTTTAAGACTTGTTTGGCTTTTCAAATTTTGATAACTGCTGCCATTTTGACACCAGTGATGTTTGGTTTTGTTGGTATGCAATTTTTGTGAAGCTCTGCAGTGCAATAATGGGTGTTGTTTTCATAGCTTCCCCAGCTATTCACATTGAATTTTTTTTGTTATATGTGTGTATTGCTGTGCTTGAGTCTGGATGATTATTACTCCAACAATGTGCTTACTCTGATCCACTGGATAGAAATTCACAGTTCAAGTTCCACAAGATTTTGAATTATTATAATTAAGCAGCTTTTATTTTTTATACATATTAAACCATAATAGCTGTTAAAAGTGACAACCAACAATGCACTAAAAATGGTTCTTGATGTCTCACATCTCTGGTTTTTTCTTTCCCTAAAGGGAAAATCAATATGTCTTCAGTAAAAACAGAGATATGATTCTAAAATTACAATAGGAAGTAATATAATGAGGTTCTTCTTAATAAGTAAGGTGAGTCTGTTGCATCTTACCTCATAAAAGTTGAATTCTTTTAGGACATGTTTAATACAATTCTGTTTCATCATCGGCTTGTCCAGACTGACAACTTAAAAATCAACAGTCTAGACAAGCTGATGATGAAACAGAATTGTTTTGAAACATGTCCTAAAAGAACTCAACTTTTATGAGGTAAGATGCAATAAACCCACCTTATTAAGAGAGAGGATTGGTTACAGAGGCCTCATACCTGCCTGTCTCGTAACACATGGCTTCTGCATTTATAGCATATAACCCACCAATATCGATACTAGTATCACTGGATTGCCCTTGACATTGAAGTCATCTGTAATTTAGGATTGTCAAGAACAGACTCACTTATGATGCAACTTTGAGTGGAGCCACACGGCCTGTAAAATTGCGCCTTAATGCTTATTGGTACTGAATCCTCTCTCCTATTTCTTTATACTTGTCCTATTATTCTACAACTCTTTGTAATCTTGTAGCCCTACAAGATTTCATCATAAAGTTGATTTCTAACAGTTTATGTAGACATATTAACACCTGTAGCCCCTTGGAACTCCCTTCATAAGGTTGTTGCAGTGAAAATAAGGTTTCCCCGAGCGGTAATATGGAAGTATCAGTCTTGTACAGTGGTTGTACAGACCTCTCCAAGGCCTATCAGCTACACTTTGTGTATGTTGGAACTTCCAATGCATCGAACCATGTGACCTACCTCAATTTGTGTCATATGACCATGTTGCATTAACATCACTATTCGAATTTGGTCTGTTGCTGAAAGTGTGTACTGTAGCATTGTCCTAAGTAAACAACACAGCAAAATTGTTTCTATGCTCCTTATTCACTTTCCCTCTTCAAGTTTACCCTCTCAATCAAACAGTATCTCTACCTGATACTGAATGAATGAGCGCAACACAAATGGAATGATTTCAAAGATAATAGCAAATCAAAGAAATACAACTTACAAGACTTGACCATAAGTCAATGTTCTGACATTATATAAAACTTCTTTTGACCAGTGAATAACAATGTACATTGTTTGGAATAAATGTATAAACCTTTGATTCAAATTAAGAATTATGGTATGGTGCCAGTAGTTGTGTTATGAATTGTAATTTCAGGCATACTGTCATAACAGCAGAACCCAGTAATCATGTAAAAAAGTACTACATTTGAACTATATTAATTCATTGAAGAGCAATTATAAAATTATTTACATAATTCTAGTGATGTTACTTGTTATGAGCAATCTTCAAGTTATAATAAATAGCAATTTTTCAAGCATAAGACACCTTAAAAGTTAACCAACTGAAATCCATCCTAACTAATAACATATGCTAGACAAAAATAACAAATATTAGGTTAGTGTGAATAATTTTAGAAGCTTTTTAAATTAAATATTGATGTATGTATTATATGTGAAGTTAAACTAATGTGAAACTAAAATTAATAAGACAAGGTAGTCATCCTGAAATTGTTCAGCAAAATTAATTAGTTCAAAAGTGGTAATTTGTACACATTAGCCAGAGCACTTCTGATAAAATGTGTGAATGCAGCTTAACTGTCATGGGGATTAGAGAGAAGAATTTGAGCATGGTCTGAGAGATGATCCTTAGTATTAATTAATTACAATAGGAAGTAACATTATGAGGTTCTTCTTAATAAATAAGGTAAATCTGGAGTCATCCTATCTCATAACTTGTGTTCTATTTAAACTTGTTTCGATATGCCATGCATACCATCATCAGCTTTTACAGACTGTCGAATTTTATGTTGTCGGCCCTGGATGTAGCTCCCACTCCAACTTTTGGCTAACCAAAGAACTTTTAAATCAAATCTTCTTCCCCCGAGAATTTCAAATTCATAATCTTGTTTTTGTTCTTCTGGATGTATATCTTCTCCCAAACGGTGAGTTCTCTTGTATTTTACAACTGTATTAATAATTTTGTGTTTACTCAATTTTATGTTTTCTGACCAAACATGAGCAACCACTGCAGATTTTTGGTCGGAAAAGCATTAAATGCAAACACAAATTTATTAAAACAGTTGGAAAATACAAGAGAACTCAACATTTGGGAGAATATCTATATTCAGAAGAACAAAAACAGGATTATGAATCAAGTTTTTTTTTTTTGAGACTGGAAACATCTTACCTCAAATTAATGTTGATTTATTCTTGAACATGTTTCGATATAATCTTGTATATCATCTTCAGCTTGCCCAGACTCAAGTAATTCAAGTCTGGGCAAGCTGAAGATCATATCGAAACATATTTGAGAATAAATCAACATTAATTTTAGATAAGATGTTTCTAGTCTAAAAGAAAAACTTGATTAAATGAACCTCAAAATATTACTTCCTAAAATAAACTAACAGGATTATGAATTTTGAAATTCCCAGGGAAAAAGATTTGATTTACAAGTTCTTTGATCAGCCAAAACATGGAGTGGGAGCTGGCATCCAGAGCCAACAACATAAAATTCAACAGTCTGATGATGGTATGAATGGTATATCGAAACATGTTCAAACAGAACACAACAAGTTATGAGGTAGGATGACTCCGGATTCACCTTATTTATGCTCCTTAGAAGTTCAATTGATTGAGCACCTGAATGTCAAGTTGGTCATCTATCATTCAAATCCCAGCTCAGATACAAAATTATATTTTAAGATATGTTTGACATTTCTTTAGACTAAAAAAGAAATGCATTGATTTCAGAGATATTTCATATTACAGATGGTAATAGCTACCATAAAATATTCTCGTTTACTTATACAAAACTGAGTATATCATTGTTTCTTTTTCGAGTCTTCAGTTAAATATATTACGTATAAAATAGGACCTGCAAATCCAAGTAACAAAGAAAAAATTAAGAGCTGCAGCCATGAAATACCCCAGTCAGCACCATTACAATTATATGCAGAGTTTTTATTTTCTATTTTAGAATCTTCTTGCAATAACAAAGGATTGGTACTAGAAACATCATCAAAATTCTCAACATCAGCATCTTCTGTCCTTTCTCTATCATCACAAACTTTATTGACTATACTTGGAGACACTTGTATTGGGACAGAACTAGATTCTGGTTTTTCAGTTATAACTGTAGAATTTTCAAGTTCTATTGTTTTGGCAGACTTGTTAGATGAGCTTGAATGCACATCAACTAGTTTGTTTGTAAATAGTTTCATTGGAACTTTAATAATCCTCCTTGCAAATATTTCATTGTCTCTATGAATGTTGTTTATCCTCTTCAATTCTGAAATCTGAAATTAATTTTTTTATATGAGAATCATGTCCTATTCTGTAGCCGAGTGATTAAGGCAAGATGCCTTTGCGCAGAGCTACAGGTGCTGGTTCGAGTCTCCATGGAGGAAGAAATTTTATCATGGAATTTTGGCCAGTATGGGACCAGTGTCCACCCAGCATTGTGGGGAATTTGGGTAGCTACAATAAGTAGTGGCTCCAGGTTGAGAAAACTAGCTATAACAGCTGGAGGACCAGATATGCTAACGTCACCTGTACACTGGCTGAATGATTGTCGTATAACAGCTAGAGGACCAGATATGCTGACGTCATCCCTACACTGGCTGAATGATTGTCGTATAACAGCTAGAGGACCAGATATGCTGACAACGTCACCCCTACACTGGCTGAATGATTGTCGTATAACAGCTAGAGGACCAGATATGCTGACGTCACCCCTACACTGGCTGAATGATTGTCTATCTCTGTGATTAACACATTCGGCTGGTAGGGCAAGACCTGTTGTGCCATGGAGTTTATGAGAGAATCATACCAAATGTAGTAGCATATTTGGCCTTAGTAGGAATAATTATAGAAATTATTAGCCAAACAAAAAGTAAATTGAAAAAATGGATTAAAGCAGTATTATTTTTTATCATTAAAAAACTTAGAAACCATGTAGCCTAACTTTAGTGCCCAAAGTGCACATTAAAATTTTTCCACCATTATTTGATTTCCTAATTTCAGTATATTTTGATTTTTTCTAGCTGGTAATTGAATTAATCACTCACAGCGTAAGCTGTTCGTGTTAAAATGTTAATTGCAGCTTTTTATGTTGAAGTTATGTGATGACACTTATAATTAACTGTTTTGCATTATAGTAATAACTTGAATTTCACAGTTATTACTCTTTCAAGAAATGTTAGAATTTATAGATTGTAAGCATCATTTTAGAATTTTTGAATGCTAATACAGGATGGAACAGAACTCAAAACTTTCACAGGTTTTTTTAGAGTGTTTTGACAGAAGTCAGTAACTCATTACTGAGTTAAGCGCATAGATTTTTACAATGCCTACTTTGGTGATAATTACTTGATTATTTTTTTTTCTTCTCTGTAATCTATTAGAGCTCATCTTATCATTGTCATTGGATTCTGCAGTGCGTCCGAGGGAATGCTAATGGAATATTATTTACCCACTGCTATGTGGGTCTGGTGTGACAATTCCCAGTCACACATTCTGTGAGTGCTTGGTTGAAATATGATACAAGATATTAAATAACAGTATTGATTACTCACTCCAATCATAGAAGATGCTGAAGTGCTGGCCATCTTGTCTCATACATACATCACACTTACTTATGAAATTATCATTCACACAAATCAGTTCTTCTACATTAATGGACCCAACTTGTTTCCTGTTAAGGAGGGAGTTTCATTGGTTTTTTTTCTTGCTATTCACAAAACCTGTGTTACACATTCACTAATTTAACATTGTATTTCTACATGGAAGTGGCATGTTAACAAATTTACATCTAAATATTCGTCTAGTTTTCCATGTAAATTCTAATTTCTTAATAATATATCATTGGTTGAGTAATGTTTTTGACATCGTCCAATTCCTAATGGCCAATTTTGTCGGTCCATCCAATCTCTTGGTTGTAGATGTTTCTCCTTTATGTATAAATATATTCCCTGCCTCCAGGAGGTTTTAGGTCTTCCTCTGCCTCATCTTCCCTCAGGTTTCCATTCCAAAACACAGTTTGGTAGCCGATCCTGTTCCATTTGCTGGACATGTCCATACCATCTTAATTGTTGAGTTTTAATATAAAGTAAAATGGTGTCTTCAATCTTCATTTTCTCCCTTATAACTGAGTTTCTAATTTTTTTCTCTTCTTGAAATTAATGCTTTTAAAATTGACACACTTTACACAAGTGAGTATACAACCATACTGTAGTATGAACAGAACACATCCACTCCAAAATCTAACCTCAAATTGAGTCAGTCTGGCTTGTTGCTGATAAATTATGCTAGAGTAGGCCTGAAATTCACAATATCTACAGATTGCCAAGCATGATCGGGAGTTGTTGCACCAAACTCACATATCGGTGGTAACTATAATACCAACTATGCTACGATAATACCACACCCCATATTGTTAACGTATCCATGGGGGAATTAAGATTTATAAGCAAGTATTTATGATTTAACTTTTATAGGAATTAATCACTATGAGGTTTAATTTATGGTGAAATTAAATGTTTCTTACCTCTCCTCAATCTTACCTCATTCCCCAGATTTAACGTTTTGTGATTTTTATTCATGAGGAAAATACAAAGATAAAACATATGCCACTAATCCTCACATGCTTGAAGAACTTAAAAAATGGTACACAAGTTAGGTCCAATAGTATAGAAGAAGTGATTTGTATCAATGATAATTTCATAAGAAGGTGTGATACATGTATAGACAAGATGGCCAAACTTCGTCTTCTATGATAAGGGTGAGTAATGAATACTGTTATTCAATATCTTGTATCAAATTTCGCCTGAGCACTTGCGGCATGCGTGACTGACAGACCTACATAGCAACAGATAACTAATGTACTGTCAATATTCGTTTGGATGCACTGTATTTCTAGCTCAGCTAGTGGCTACAATACTGGCATTAGATTATACATTCCAAAGGACATGCTACATATATAACACACATCAATAACACTATTAAATAAAAATAAAACATAGTTTTATTTGATTTTCGTATTTATTATATAATTCAGTGACAGCTGTTTCGGTACACTGTACCTTCTTCAGACATGTTAACAAATTATGAATTGTGTTCCAACTGATCTAAGCAACAATATTTATTTAAATTTTTAAATTTAACAAAGGGGATTCATTCAAATCAAGTTGAGAATTTAACAGTTTGTTACTATTTTTCAATTTATTTATTTCTACAGCCTCCAAAAGATCTAACTTCTTACCCTTGTCACAAACATGTAAAATTTCAAAATTTGGATCGAAACAATGATTAAATTGGAATAGGTGGTTAGCATATTTTGATGAATGTTCCAAATTTCTGTTATATGCTCTCATGTGTTCCTTTATCCGAGAGATAAAAGGTCTACCATTTTGTCCTGTATAGACATTGTCACATGTGCCACACTTCAATTTATATACACCTGATAATTTTTCTTTCTTTATTTTGTTTTTTATTATATTTTGTAAAGTTTTATTAGTTTTAAATGCCACATTAATGTTCAACTTTTTAAAGTGTTTAGATATTTTATCTGAAAGTAGGCCTATGTATGACATTACGACATATTTCTTTATGTTTTCTTTGGGTAAAGGATAAACTTTGTTAATTGCTTCTTTGTAATGAACTTTCTTAATTAAATATTCTATAATTTTAGGGTCATAGTTATTATTAATAGCTAATTGTTTAATAATATTCAATTCATTATTATATTCCAAGGGTGAAAGAGGGATATTTAAAAGCCTATGAATGTAACTATTAAAGGCTGCCATCTTATGAGTATATGGGTGAAGAGAAGAACTATGGATAGTGGTATTAGTATGAGATGGTTTGTGAAAGATACCAAACTCAAACTTATTATCAATGTGTTTTATTGATAAATCCAAGAAATTTATACTTCTGTGAATGTTATTAATAAAATTTAAAAAAGGAATTCAATTGTCTTTTAGTTCCTATGAAGCCTGCTATGACATCATCTACATAACGATACAAAAATAGAACATTTCTAGCTAATACATTCTTATGTATGGTTTGTTCTAAGTCATCCATAAAAATCTCTGCCAAAAGAGGGCTCAATGGATCACCCATAATCAAACCATCTTTAGCTATGTACAATTTGTTATTAAATTCAAAATAATTTTGATGTAAGCATGTTTTAAGAGTGTGTAATATTTCTTCAACTACAAAACTATTCACTTTATTAGTAACATTCTATTAATAATCTCTATTACATCAAAAGTAGGTATACTGGGAAACAGATTCTTTACATCAAAAGAAACTAAAATTAAGTTATTAGGCAAATCAATGTTCTTTATATTGTCAATTAATTCAATAGAGTTTTTTATACTGTAAATTGGATTGAACTTAATATTAGATGAAATTATATTTATTAGCTTTTTAGACATTTTGTATGATGGAGAACTTATGAAAGAAACTACTGGTCTAATAGGATAATTTTCCTTATGTAATTTAACTAGAGAGTACAGTTTGGGTGGTTGGGGATTCATTTGTATTATAGGGTATTCAAAAAAGTTATTACAAAATTATACTATTTTTATAAATATTTATAATTTCTTTTTGATATTTCTCTGTTGGGTCTTTATCAATAATTTGAAAATTATCTGAATTTAGAAAATCTACAGTTTTAGAGATATAATCATCCTTATTTAAAGCTATTAAAGTTTGTCCTTTATCTGCTCGTGTAATAACAATATCATCATTTATAGTTTTCTATACAATCAATATTATCAATAACACATTACTTTGTAATAAGTCATTGGATACTATGGGTTCCTTAGGCTTACAGTATATCAAAACACTCAAATAGCATCCCTTAACAACATGTAAACATTTTTTTTAAGAGAAAAATTATACGCTCAGACCGGGACTTGAACCCAAGGGTCCCGGGTTCAAGTTCCGGTCTGAGCGTATAATTTTTCTCTTCAAATATGATTTATCCATCATTGAGATGTATGAAATTAATAATAAAAATATCATGTAAAAATTTGTTTGTACAGTTCTGTTTCATTTTGTATATTGTCTGCTAATGACTTCAATGTTAAATGCAGCTCATTAGACACCAACGATATTTTTGTTAAAAATACTTTCTAGTGTGAAGAGACCTGGAAGGTCCTTGGCCTCACATCCACTTGTGCTATTTAAAGAGCTGTCAATCTTCCAGGAGTGACATGAGATCAACATGTTGGGCTTGACAGCCATGTATAGCTAGTTTTCTCAACCTGGAATTGTTACTTATTGTAGCTAAACAAATTCCTCGTAATACTGGGTGGGTACCAGTCCCACATTAATTGAAATTTCATAAGAAAATTCCATCTTTATTGGGACTTGAACCAGAATATGTTCCATAGCACTGCACCAAGACATAATGCCTTAGAAACTCAGGTATTGGTGACGAACATATTATTAATGTATTGTTTATTTTTTATTATTTCACTCACCTCATACTTCATAACTTCTTGCAAGAAACTTCTTGCAAGAAGTTATGAAGTATGAGGTTGAGTGAAATAATAAAAAATAAACAATACTAAAAAACCTCATAGTGTTATTTCCTATATACATAACTTAATATTATTAATGTATCATACACAATTTGTTAAATACGAGGGTCATACTGAAAGTCATGAGCAACATTTTTTAAACAATCATAATATTTATTTTAGACAAACCAAGTACACCATGATAATCTACAGACCTTTGTGCTACTTTTCAACATAGTCTCCATTTCTTTGCACACATTTTGTCCAGCGTTCTACAAGCTTGAAAATTCCCTTATGATAGAAGTCCATTCCAGCTGCTCGAAGACACTGATGCACTGCTTTCCGAATATCCTCCAGCGTCTCGTAGTGTTGGCCTCTCATCTGCTCCTTCACAGAATCGAAAAGATGGTAGTCGGAGGGTGCCAAATCGGGATTATAGGGAGGATGTGGAAGAGTTTCCCACCCAAATGTCCTGGTCTTCTCCACAGTGGCATGAGCAGTGTGAGGACGCGCGTTATCGTGTTGCAGAATGATTTTCCTTCCAGGGCGTTTGTCGTGCAATGCACGACGGAGCTTCACAAGTGTCTGGATACAGCGGGCAGCATTTATGGTTTGTCCAGGTTCAAGAAATTCAACCAGAATGCAACCTTGTGCATCCCAGAAGACGCTGCCCATAACTTTCCCAACAGATTGCATTGTCTTCGCTTTTTTCTTTGATGGCGAATTCAAGTGGTGCCATTCCATACTCTGGCGTTTTGTTTCAGGCTCGTAGCGATGAAACCAGCTTTCGTCACCTGTCACAATACTCGTCAAAAAATCATCACCTTCATTTTGAAATCTCTGAAGAAGGTTATGGGTGATGGTTCTTCTCTGAAGTTTGTGGTCTTCACTCAATAAACGTGGAACCCAACGGGCACTAACTTTTCGGTAACGAGCTGTGAATCATTTCTTGCACTGCACTGTGTCCTACTGCAAGTTTTGTAGCGATTTCATTCACTGTGATATGCCTGTCGTCTCTAATGAGCGCATCAACACTTTCCTTGTTGCAATCCGTGGAGGCAGAGCGTGGACGACCGCTACGAGGCTCATCTTTGATACTCATGTTCCCATCTTTAAAATGTTTCACCCATCTCCTAACACTGCTGGCACCCATGCAGGCATCTCCGTAAGCACATTGAAGTCTTTGGTGAATATCAACAGCAGATTGTTCCTCTTTAACAAGGAATTCAATGACAGTGCGCTGTAGAAACGAAACATTGATGTCTGCCATTTTGGAAACACTGCGTGTGGTCACATGATAGAAGCTATGATGCCACAAAATGGCAATGTTGTGGTATAAAGTATGTAGATTACAATCCTGCAGTTGTTTTTGTTACATTGTTGAAATTTGAATTTTAACAATGGGTTGCTCACGACTTTCAGTATGACCCTCGTATCTTTTAAACCTTTCAAAACTAAATTGATGTGAAATTATAGTATTAAAACAATGTATTTGGGGCTTAAATTTATTGCCATTTAAAATCAAGAATGAGTTATTCTCAGCGAATTATACTATGCAATTTAATTTTGAGGTTGCTGAGCAAATTAATTAAAAACCATTGCTTCATATGGGTTATTCCATTGTAATAAACATATGTATTATAACTACATTTTTTGATTTCTTATATTTTTAAATATGGGATTTGAAACAATTTTTAAATTTAAAAAAATGTTTATTTCTCTCAGATATATTATTACTCATATCCTGAAATCCAAAATTGATGTACAAAAATTGCTGAAACTTTATAACAAAATATTCTGATTTTTGATTGAAACTACATTTCCTATTAAAAAAAAAATCACAGCAGAAAAGATTAGGGGGGAGTTATAGAATGGATGTGGTCTCACTTTGTTATTGAGTCTAGCGTACAATTCTTCTTTCTTAAATAAAATTCTGTCCAGGACTGGAAAATGTTAAACATAAAAAAATTGTTGTACAATGTTAAAATCTGATAAATGCCGATTCTTGTCATGGCTCATGGGCTACATTGCCAGTTGACTAACACATATGTTTTAACCACCAAATTCTGACTAATCAGGACAGACAAACTAGGAATAAAATCTTTAAAGAAAACTAGGTCCTGTATATTAGTATGCATTGGATGCTAGACTACCTCAGCAGCACCATAAAAATCTATTTTTTGCAGAATCTTGACAAAAAAAAGCTGAACTTATTGACGGGTTTATACCTAGGCATGTTAAGACTAAAACCTGGGAAATTACAAGGAATTAATGGAGTAAATAGCAAAATGATCTTAGAAATGCTAGTGATTCAAGAAGTTGGTGGAATATAAAATATTAATTAATAAGAAGACATTGACCTTTTACTACAGTGCCTTAATATCCAAAACAGGAACTGGTTTCTCATGCATCAGAAATTACAAAAAGTACTTCCTTTTATCATTCAATGAAAAATTGACCAATTTGGAATAAAGGAACTAACCAGGAACTACAAACTTTACACAAATATATAGATGTAATAGCAGATATTAAAGTCAAATAGTCAATTGGTTGGGACATGTTTACAGAATGAGTACAGACCGAACCCCAAAGATAATACTGGATGCATAACTTGACTCCAAAAGAAGATGTGGTAGACCCAAGATTAGATGGATGATGTGGAGAATGATTTGAGAAGAACTGGAAACAGTAATTGGAGGCAGAAAGTAGGGGATAGAACAGAATGGCGAGCTGTTGTTCCAGAGGTCAATGCTAAACTGTAAGAGCTGTAGTACTGAAGATGATGGTGATAATTTGGAATAAAGGATTAATAATCTGAAATTAATGAATGCCTATAAGCCCACTGAGTGCAATTTAGATTTAACTAAATTATAATTTTATGATTATTTAGAACATGTTGATTGTATTCATAATAAAAGGAGAGAGGACTACAATTTTAGATGATTTTTAATGTTAAACTTAGGAAAGAGAATATTTATAAATTAATAGTACAAGAAAAAAACCAGTGAAGAAAGGTGAACTACTATGCCAATTTACAATAATAATGTGATAATTATGAATACATAAATGTACATGGATTACTCCAGACCATAAAAATCTTCATCATTTTGAACTACATAGTGTAAAAATGATACAATTTCTCTAAAAAACTTACACTAATGGTCGTATGCAAATACATTACTCTCTACTCAAATTACTTCCAATCACTGGTGAGCTGAGATCAAATTAATGGCCGCCTTAACCGGTCATGCATGAATGTTGACGTTTTTGTAATATTGGCAACGAATTACCCAGAATTCTCAGCGATAAAACCACTTCCGTTATTTTCGTCTGCTATAGAGGAATGCATTTATGCTTGCATCCCGCAAATAATACCGTATACAAACACGTCTGCGACGCGCAATATTATGCCGATTCTCCTGTTCTTCCACTTGAATTCTTTGGTAGACTCTATCAAATTCTTCTTCTCCGCGTATACCGAAAACATGATCGAAGTCTTCAAGGTCCGACATCTTGGATAAGTTTCAAACTACATCGGTTACCATCGGTTCCCTTCGGGATTTTCACATAAGTTTATATCTTGAGCTACGATCTTAAGGTACCTTGTCAGGTAGCTTTACAATTATTACCGCGTGAATAGATTTGAGTAAGAAAAATGTGTTTGAATAAAACTTTATCAGCAGAGAATGCCTTTTACTGTCTAATGCGTTCAAACATTCGACCCTTAATCATTTTGAACTACATAGTGTAAAAATACAATTTCTCTAAAAAACTTACACTAAGAGTATATAAAACTGTTATTGTTCCACTTATATGAATGCAAAACATGGACTCTTACCTTATGGGAGGAGAAAATATTACAGGTATTTGAGAATAACATCCTTAGTGGACCAAAGACAGGTCAACAATGGAGAAGCCTACACAATAGTGAGCTACTTGATCTTTACTGGAAACTAGATATAATAAAAACAATTAAGTCTCATAGGCTGCAATAGGTAGGACATGTGGCACAAATGGGAATGAAAGAGGGGAATAGAAACTCCTTGTAGAGAAATTAGAGGGAAAACGTCTAGTAGGTAGGCCAAGAATGAGGTGGGGGGGATATTATTAACCATGGTTTGAGGGCAGTAAATTATACTAGAGATAACTGGAAAACATTGGCTCAGGATAGAGATATAACTCGATCCACATAACCATAAACCTCCCGGTTCGATAGAGCCAGTTAATTAGTTATAGTCCACATATTTTCATTAGATCGAAGTCACTGCTTAGCTGCCACATTGAATCCAGTGATAAGTTGTGTGGGTTTAAATTATCTCACACTGCATCATGCAACCCTCCATTGAGTTTTAAGACATGAGGGGAAAGGGGATTGATACTCCAATATGACATGAGACATATGGAACATTTTTAAGATAAAACATCTCTACCGAGTCCACTTAAAACTGTATGTAAATAGAAATAAATTAAATTTTTAGTTAATTTTTTACACATGTCAATTACAAGCTGTACAGTAACTGAGCTAAGTTCCAGTTGCACTATAAACAAACTTGCATAAAGTGATAATGTTTGCAGATGATCTTGTTTTACTAGCAACATCTGAAGATGATTTACAATGGTCAGTACATAATTTGAATTTGATAGCCCAGAAATATTCAATGGAAATATCTACCAATAAAACTAAAATAATGGCCTTTTGTAGAAAATCCCTAATACCAAGCAAAATTTGTTTAAATAACAAAATTTTAGAGAGAGTTAATGAGTTTACTTATTTAGGATATAAACTCTCTTTGTTGAAAATTTGGATTTATCAGAGAAAATTGTGAAATTAATGGGAATCATTAATAGAGTTTTAAAACCTTCATTAGTGCAAAAATCAACTCGTACTTGTCTTTATCAAATAATGGCTCGACCAGTCCTATGTTATGGGAGTGAAGCGTGGACTATAAGGACAAGAGATGAAAGCAGACTAACAGCTTGTGAGATGAAATTTATGCGCCAAACAGGGATCGAAAGAAAAATGTAGAGATCCTTCAAGAACTTAATGTGTAACCAGTACTGGACTACATCTCCAGATATCAGCTAAACTGGAAGGAACATATCTCAAGAATGGCTAGATCCAGGATCCCCAAGGCAATAATGAACTACTGTCCAAATGGGAAATGGTCACTTGGTCGACCTATGAAAAGATGGCACGAAAACCGCTTTCTCAGGCCGTAACAGTTCTTCTAGCATGATGATGAAGTAATACTCCGCTGATTGTCTATTGGGAGAACCGTGGTACTACTATTACCTGCCATATGACTGAATTGTCTGTGTCAATAATACAAACATTTTTCTTAGAATACATCATATTTTACGGGAAATAAGGCTTATTACAAGATAATATGGTACCAATAAATAATTAGTAACTTCCCTTCTTCTCTTCTTCCTTCCAAGTATTAGGCCAAGGCCTGTTACGATCCTATAGAAAATTATCCCTCCAGCGTTTCATAGGACGGCCCAGTGATCTTCGTCCTCTTGGTATATAATTATAAACAGCTTTGGGGATCCGATTTTAACTCATTCTTTCAAGATGGTGTTTCCAATTTAGTTGGTACTGTTTAATATATTCCAAGGCGTAGTCTTGAATTCTTTTAAGATATCGGTGTTCCTTTTCCGATCCCATCTGGTGTAACCCGCTGTTCTGCGCATGAATCTCATTTCACAAGCCGTTATTCTGCTTTCATGTTGTCTTTTTAGTGTCCATGCTTCACTACCATAGGTCAACACTGGTCTAGCCAAAGTGTTATATAAACGTAATCTGGTGTTTTTTTGTACAAGGGATGGTTTTATAACTTGATTAATAATTCCCAAACTTTTATTATAACTAGTAATTTAATTAGTAACTTCCATTTCTTATTTATTTATGACAAAAAATTATATATGGACCTACCTAATCACATGTTTATACTTTTCCCATGATTTTGATAGATATCCTTTATTTGCAATTTCATTTGGTCTATGAGCAGAATATATCGTCGCTTAAGAAACAATTCTGCGTAACTAACAAAATGGAACATTTTACACAAGAAAAAAAAACTGTTTACTTTTCCCCTTAGTACTTATGCATTGAAACCATTGTATCTATAAGTTTAGCAAGGTCATGGTACAAAATTGCATCCCTATCTATGTTAGAACTGAGCGCACTTCTTCCGTGATGCTAACAGTATAAAAATGTCAATTTCATCAGAAGTGTCAGTTACGCGGTATTGTTTCTTAAGCTACGATATGCTCAATGCTGACTTACCTGTAAATTCTACTGTTATTTTTACCACATCCTCAATGGCTAATATGGGGTATTTTTCACTAAACTGTTTGAAAACATTCAAAATAATTTTTTTTCTCTGCTTTTAAGGTTTTCCTTTTTGATGCTTCAAAAATTATATAGGAGAAGCAGCCATTTGAAATAATTGAAATTGTAAAGATTTTTGTATTGTGGATGAGTAAGAATTAAACAACGAAATCCTTAAGTTATGTAGATAGGAAATAACACTATGAGGATTTTTAATATTGTTTATTTTTTATTTCACTCACCTCATACTTCATAACTCCTCGCAAACCCAGGCTTTCGTCACATCGTTTGTGACATTCTCAATGCTGTGTCATGTTCACAACTGACGTCCAACGGCCTTCTATCCTGCAGACTGACCTCCGTGCAATCTGATGGCTGACCGACAAACTTCAATTAGGATAGAAGGCCGTTGGATGTCAGTTGTGAACGTGACACAGCATTGAGAATGTCACAAATGATGTGACAAAACCCTGGGTTTGCGAGGAGTTATGAAGTATGCGGTGAGTGAAATAAAAAATAAACAACAAAATCCTTATTTATTTAATCTATTTAAATTATAATTATGTATTTTAAAATTCTCCAATATAACTTATATAGACAAGTGCTAGATAATATATATTTTTATTATTTTATTTATTTTGAGTGTTAGAAAGTGAACTACATTTTCTTATAGCTTAAAGATAAAAACAGTTATTCGACCAATGAAAGTGCAGTCCATACATTTGGTTTGAACTTAGCTCGTAAGAGGTATAGATTCAATTTAAAACTCCTTAATATGATAAATTAATATCCCTGTATCAATTCTGATACAATTTTTACTCTTAACTGTGGAGACCAAAGAAGGATGCATATAGTGAAAAAGCATATATATATATATATATATATATATATATCTTAAAGTAATGATACTAACAGGGCAGTTAAATTGAAGTGATAATGTCTGTAGAGTATCTCCAGGTTGAATTTCTTTCTCAAGATATTGTTCCTTCTTAAATTCTTTCATTGAATGTATGATAACTTCTTCTTCATCACTATCATCTCTGCTCTCAAATACATATTTATTTCCTTCTATGTGACCTTGATGGTACAGTTTCTTCCTGAAAATTTAATCAAATTTCATTAAAATTGTTATTAATTGACCTTGTGGAACAGATAAAAAAATAATGGAAATGCTAGCAATAGTAAATAAGGCAAGATCCAATCCATAAGAAATATGTACATCTGTTAACAGATATGTGTTTGCAATCCATAACATATTCATATCCAGCTTCTTATATTTTTTTTTGTCAGGAACTATGCACCAAAACAAATGAACGAACTGAGAATATCACAAAATATTTAGTGAATAATAGGAGTAAAGAAAAGTGTGGAAGAAGGTGATATGTTAAATTTTCCATAAAACTATTTCTTGGAATAGAAATGTTAAATGCCTCTCAAATTAAAAATGTTTATGTTAATGATTACTGTATTATCATTATCATCAACACTTCAACAATATTCCTAGAAGTGAAAAACTACCATTCAAAATTCTTCTTCAATGCCTTTTAACCAAAATATATGAGCAAAAGAGGGAATATTAGAAAATACACTTTGAATGATGTAAATATTTGATGTAGTATCCTATGGAGGGTTGTTTCCAATCTCTCGTAAGGAATTGCTAGTGTGACTGTGGCATCACCATGCGAGTTTGCAGGTCAGGACTTGGAAGGATGACTCATAAGTTGTTACTGTGTCTGTGTAAGTGTTCATACATGCATTGTTGCTAAGATGCCAAATTATGATTCAGTACATCAAGACAAGACTTCAGGTCACATAATTTTAATACTATTTAATGATTAACCCATCACTGCCCGCATGATTTCTTTACCGAAACTAGTTTTTATTTTTCAGAAAGGATTCACTAAATAAATCAATTTTGTAGAGGAAAAATTACCCTTTCATTTGATATATAAAATTAATAATGTAGCTTATTTTCATATGTGTAATTTATTGTTAAATGTAGGCAAGTTTGAAGTGCAAGCATGTTCGGATGCAGCGCATTTGCTTTATTACGATTCTTAGTAAAAATACACTAAGGCACTACAATTTATATTTTATATATTTTTTTGTTCATGTAGTTCCTCATTGTTTATATAGATTGTGTTAGAGACTATTAGTCCAATTTGTGCTGTTCTCTTTTTGGAAACCATGAAATTATTAAAAAAATTTGTTTATATATATGTTTGGTGGAGGTTTCTTCTTTCGAATGATGTATGTGACACTTATATGACACCAAACTTGTGAAAGAAATTCTAACATGAATGAGAGGCTCTGTTCAGTCCTAGACTTGCTCGAGGGTGGTAGTCTGTGAGTTTTGCTATGGACCCTACAAATAAAAGAATGATTAGAGAAGGAAATGGAAAAGAAACACCCCAATCTGTTGTATATTGTAATATATACATATGGGAGCCTTTGGACCTAACAGACCAATTTTGTTACATGTATATTTGTTGGAATGGAAGAAAATAAAAATTTGGTTGGTTGGTTGGTATCTAATGTCGAGCACTTGATAATGAAATCATTTGCTCTCTTGCACTCCAATATTTAGCAGAAATGGAGTACAATAAACTAGTTGTAACCGTTTAGTAGTAGGCACCACATGTACATGAAAATATTTGTTTGCCTTCTAAGCAATGCTAATTGAACAGCATGATTATCTGTAGGGAGAATTCACCACAAAATGCGTTTTGCATTGACTTTGCAGGATGTCATTCACCTGGCAATACAGTACCAAGATTAGTTACAAGGCATTTTCTGGAAAGAATACTCTGAGAGGAAATAAAGCCCACCCTAGCAAAATATGTGTAGTGTGTTATAAAAAAAGGTACAATTTTTTGATACTCTGACTATGAAGCTGGATTATGTGTGGAGGGGTGCTTCAAATCAATCTCAACTAATTTAATTTCTAAGGTATTGTAAATTTTATTTATATTACAGTAGCTAGTTAGCCTCACATTTAGCTGAGTATATGTTCAAATTTCCATTCATATATTTTAAATATCAAACGAGATATTTAATTTTTACAAAATTTTGTTTTCTAATTTACAAATTTAAATGCCATTCCAAGAAATCCTCCTGCAGGTGGGAACTGTCAGGGAATTTAAATCCACTCACGCTGATGGGTTAATACTTCCTACAAATTTTGAACTTCAAGTCGTACTTCAGGTTCAACCCTCAGATTCTTGGATAAAAATGAGAGGAGGAGATTGGAATACATGCTATTACCTTCAGTCACATTCATGGCAAGTCCCTGATAGTTCTTCCATGGACTTTTGAAAACAGCATTAAGAAATAGATGACATCACACCACTGATGGTCTATAGAAAGCCTGTAAGAAGGAATAGGAGCAAATGGACATATGTATGCTTTGTAAAAGTCTTCTCCAATGGAAACTGGGATGCAAAACCATTGCATTGCAGTAAGGGAATTCAAATAGAACATGATGGGTGATGGATGCATGGTTTTTCTTAAGGTAATCTTTTCTTCTCCAGAAAAGCCTGACCAGAGGCTATAAGATGGCAGCCCCATCACTGGTCTTGCCTTCCTTTGGCCAGCAACCAATCGAAGGGACTATTAATATGCTTTCAAGTCTTATATGAGAATTTCCCTCAAATGCTGGAGGGAAAATTTTCTATAGGATCGTAACAGGCCTTGGCCTAATACTTGGAAGGAAGAAGAAAGAAGATCCAAGTGAAATTTGTTACCAGAAATCAAAAACAACCCTCCATACTGATATTTATGTTATTTAATATCGTGTGGTTGGCTTATTTTGTCTGTTTTATGCCATTTACATAAAAAAAATGTCCACTGCTGTGGTCTCGAGGTAGCGTGCTGCCTTGTCACGCAGCAGGCCCGGGTTTGATCCCCAGTCGGGGCAGTTTTTCTGGGTGAGGTTTTTATCGGAGGTTTTTCCTCACCCGTAAGACAAATGTCAGGAAAACTTTAAGGCCCAAACGGTCCCTGAAATCATATGGCCATCGCCATCATCATTCTTCACCAGTGTGGAAAGCAACGGGAAGCTACCACACCTACAATTCCCTAGTAAAGCTGCAAGCATAGCATGAAAATGCTATGATTGCAGTGAAGGACCTGCATTCAGGCAGAATTACCATGGATGGACATAAAAAAATCTGGTTATGGCACAAAAAGTGGACATCCGAATTTCGAGATAAATTTGGTTTTAAAATGAAGCTTAGGACCACTAAACATGAAAACACAAAAAAAAAAAAAAATTGCAGACCATCCAGAAACAAAGCAGTAAAATAACATTTTATAAGCACTACAAAATACACATTTTACTAGTTTACTGTACGACACATCCCCTTTTCAATATGAATTTGGTATTAAAATGAAGCTTAGGATCACCAAAGATGAAAACACGAAGAAAATCTGCAGACCATCACTAAAGAAACTAGGTTAGAGTAATTAATTCTTATACATAATTAGATTAGCTTTTAGTTTCTTACACATATAATTTATTTACATACCTGTAATTTAATATTGTCTAAATGCCATTCTATTTTTTTACTTTCACAGGTTAGAGTAATTTAAATATGTTAGGTTAGCTTTTAGGTTGTTATACATGTATTCTAATAAATTATATTACAAATTTCGAAGATTAGGTCATAAATATGTGGCTCCATTTATTGAATATTTTGTAAGGACTAATTTGCCATCATTCATTTTTGAGAAATACATATGATGACCTATTGATTATTATCGACAACTGATTCAGTTGAACCATTTCTTCTTAAGAAACTCTACATGAGGATGTGATTTTTATTAAATTTCAAACTCTTTGCTATGTAATTTTGGATATATAGCATTTGGAAATACAGCGGTGCACTTTTATTACAATAAAATATTTATTCTATTTTTGCATCTGTATTGAAGAAAACATATTTTCACCCTGGACTAACTTCTGAATATCGAATCTGATGTCATGACCACAATGGCAGCAACTTACTTCAGGTAACCTAGGGAATAGTGCTTTGATAAGGTCCAGAAATGGGTGCACACAAATTCTTGTAAGTTCCACATTATCACAGTGCGCATGCAGGAGTTGCTGTAATGGTTAATGTAGCTTCCGGTAGATGGCTCTGAAGTCGGCGTTACCAACTTTAGGGATAAATTCCCAAATGCTAAAAAAATGGACGTAAACTAACTTGCCATTTTCTAACCTAAGAAAACAATTTACATGCATATTATTTATTCCCAAATGTGAAAAAAAATGGACGTTAACTTCCTATTTCCTACATAACAAAACAATTTATATGCAAATAATTTAATAAACTAAACTAATTTTATGTACACTAACACAAAATATGGTTTAAAATTATTTTCAGATGTTGGTAACTCCGATTTGAGAGCCATCTAGCGGATGTTACATGAAGCATTTCCACGTCTCTAGAGCCCGATGCACAATATTCACGTAATTTATAAATATTTAAAAATTGTAAAAAGTGTTTATAAAATGGTTCCAAAATGTTTAAAATAGTACGAAACATTATAAATGGTCGAAAAGTGTTTAGTGCATCAGTGGCATAAGAATGTAAGAATAAAATTGTGTGCACTCATTTCTGGACCTCAGCCTAGTGCTTTATAAATTCTTAGGAAAAAGTTGGTTATATGTCTCAGACGAATTCTTCTAAGTTCCACAGAATTGCAGTGCGCATACGCGAGTTGCTGTAATGGTTAATATAGCCTCCGGTAGATGGTGCTGCAGTCGGCGTTACCAACTTCGGGAATAAATTTCCAAATGCAAAAAAAAATGGACGTTAACTAACTTGCCGTTTCCTAACTAAAGAAAACAATTTACATGCATATTATTTATTCCCAAATGCTTAAAAAAAAATGGATGTAAACCAACTTCCCATTTCCTAACGTAACAAAACAATTTACATGCGTACTACTTAATGAACTATAAACTAATTTTACGTACACTAACACTAAATATGGTTTGAAATTATTTTCAAATGGTGGCAACATTGGAACAACATGGGAAAGTAGCAAGTAAGTAGTGTATCCACGATCATGTTTTACGTAAATATATAAATATAAAATATTGTAAAGAAAGCTTGAAGATAATTGCAAAATGTTTAAAACAGTACAAAACGTGTTTACAAGTGTTTAGTGCATCAGTGGCATAAGAATGTATGTGTAGAATTGTGATGGGCATATAACCTACCTCACCCAATTCTTATTTTACAGCTTTGTTTCTGGAAGGTCCGCAAATTTTTTTCATGTTTCATCTTTGACGTTCCTAAGCTTCATTTTAAAACCAAAATTATCTCGAAATTTGGATGTCTACTTTTTGCACTGTACCCAAAAATCTCATACAAAGAAAATGTTATATCCCCAATCAGGATGAGTCCATTACAAATTATAAGTAGTTTGTACTATATTTAAGACCAATTAAGAGAGATGTCATAGTATGGGAAAACAAATTTTAATCTTATTATTCTCCTTTTATTGCGAATAATTGCGCTATTTATAAAATCAAATGCCACTGAATAACAATTATATATAGGAATCTAACTGGAGCTGAATAAAAACAAATTTACAGTTGTATAATTGAAAAAGACCAATGATTTGTAAACAGGAGAAATATATTTAGAAAGGAAGGAAAAAGTCGGTTTTATGTCTCTGAGGAATTCTTCTAAGTTCCACAGAATCGCAGCGCGCATGCACAAGTTGCTGTAATGGTTAATATAGACTCCAGTAGTCGGCATTACCAACTTTGGGAATAAATTTCCAAATGCAAAAAAAAAAAAAAAAAATGGACATTAACTGACTTGCCATTTTCTAACTAAAGAAAACAATTTACATGCATATTATTTCTTCCCAAATGCTTAAAAATGGATGTAAACCAACTTCCCATTTCCTAACGTAACAAAGCAATTTACATGTGTACTATTTAATGAACTATAAACTAATTTTACGTACACTAACACTAAATATAGTTTTAAATTATTTTCAAATGGTGGCAACGTTGGAACAACATGGGAAAGTAGCAAGGAAGTAATGTATCCACGAACATGTTTTACGTAAATATATAAATATAAAATATTGTGAAGAAAGCTTGAAGATCATTGCAAAATGTTTAAAACAGTACAAAACGTGTTTACAAGTGTTTTAGTGCATCAGTGGCATAAGAATGTAAGTGTAGAAATGTGAGAGACATAAAACCGACCACATCCGAAAGGAAAATTTTAGGTTACTTTAGCTCAACTTCTCAGTTCATTTTAAGGCATTTATCATATTTCTGGGAAAGGTAATTATTCACATACTGCAAAAATAAATAGTGCGGTTTTCAGTTTTTTTTTAAATTTATGTAGGTGGTGCTGTGTCATAGAATCCCCCTTTTTATGTATTCACTTTAAGATTAAAAAAGTTTAACCTTAAAGCTATGACTATGTCAATTTTATGTATACAAATAAAGTACATACCTCTGTTCTTTTGTACCTCTGCCAGGTTTGGCTTGAGTTAATACAAATTTCTTCATATTTTGTAGTTTTCATAATAATTGAGCAGCCATTTCTAAATTATTTTGTTCTTAAAAGAAAACACGATGAAAACAACATTACCTCAATCACTGACATTTCAGTGTGTAATTGTTTCATTGACCTTCGAAAAATATTAGTGGTAAATACGATCAGTCATAGAGAACCGGATCACTGCTCATTTGATAACGTAACCAAAGAGAAAGTTTCGTACCAGATGACGTGATATTAACGTGGGCAATAGCTATGGCACATCGGAGATCTGATAAGAATCGAAAAAGTGAAAGCAATGTTCATGAAACGGATCCTGAGAATAGGAAAAACAGCGCCATCTCGTTTTGCTTATGAACTCATGAGAGAGACCTACTTCATAGAGGACATAAGAACCCAATTCTATCTACAATCCACAGAACCATACCAGAAATTCATAAGCATCAGAAATAGGAAGAAGAAGGAAATAGACATAGATTTCTACACCACAACTGCCATGCTGGACGACAGATGGACCAGAGAGTGCAACCCCCAGAGACACGTCACAACACGACTCGCAGTACACGGATTTCACAACAAGATATGTACAAACAAGAAATTCCACGAGCCGACCGAAGAATGCAAGTGTGTGTTGTGTGGACAGAGATGCGGCAAATACCACATCATAACATGTGCGAAAAGGACAAAACCCATTACAGACTACAGCAAAGACTAAACCACCACTAATGCTCAACCTGAGTGCACATTTATTATTATTATTATTATTAATAGCTATGGCAGCATCTAGGAGTCAGTGACACATTAATCAGTAGAGCCAACCCAGGGATATCTATGGAGCCAACCATATAGAAACTAGTGATTATAATTAATTAAAAACATTATTATTTTTTCTCTAAACATGTTAAATTTCATATCATACTTGATTATAAATGAATTTATACATAGTTTGGTGTAATCTATTTACATAATTAGAAGGGAAATATATAATGTAATTGGAGGATTTGCATTGTCAATGTTCTTATCGTTAAAGCAGTGTCGCCAATAACTTGAATTTATCTAGTTCTGGAGTTTTTTTCTGCCATCTAGAGATTTGGTTAAAAATAACATTTTATAATTTGTATGACATCAGAGTTAAGTAGACATGATGTAAGAATAAGTACCAATTTTGTTCGGTTTTGCACATGACGTCATCTGGATTATAAAACATTTCCCATACCTTTTCATGTATCAATTTGTTAAATTCTTTCACCGAGATGAATTTTACGTCTAGCAGCTTCTATTTTAGACGTTATAAATACTATATACATCATTTTTATGGTCATTTTTTTAAATGTAAAATGATTGATTATTCTTTCGCAGTTTTTTTGTTAATAGATTGTAATATTATTACGTATTAAACATTTTTTTATTATATTCATAGTTATATTGGAACCAAATATTTAATTATTATCATTTACCAGCTGTTAATTTGAAAAGGCTACTCCATATAGCTGAGGTACTACCGGACACTTAATTGTGAGAAAAAAAAAAGAACAAAAAATCATTATAAATCGAACTCCGCGGTTTTCTTCATTTTTCCTGGCTTCTCCCTTACTAGGCCTATACCTATTCTTCCAATATGTTTGGATTGTGCTGTGAATAGCACTACGTTTTTCACAGGATTTTTACATTAGAAATTCTGGACACACGCTCTAGATTGTATTTTTAAAGTTTTCAAAATTTTGACATTTTTGGGGAAAAAAAGAAGAAGAAGACTCAATTTTGGAAAACTCAATTCTGAAATTTAGGATTTAGACTGGATTTTTTGCGTTTAGAAATTCCGGTCACGCCATCTAGATCGTATTTTTGCAGTTTACAAAATTTCGAAACTTTTGACACTTTTGGGGAAAACACCGAGTCATAGCCTTGGAAAACTCAGTTCTGAAGTTCTGGATTTGGACCGGATTTTTTTGCTTTACAAATCCAAGTCACACCCTCCATATCGTATTTTTGTAGCTATAAAAAATTAGAAAATTTTGACATTTTTGGGGAATAACACCAAAACTATAGCAAAACTCAATTCAAAATTTTAAATTTAGACCGGATTTTTTTCATTACAGAACCCGGACACAGCTTCTAAATTGTATTTTTGCAGTTTTCAAAATTTCCAAATTTTTGACATTTTTTTTGGAAAAACACCAAGCCTTGGAAATCTCAATTTTGAAATTTTGGATTTAGAGCGGATTTTTTGCATAATAAATCCCGGACAAACCATCTACATTGATTTTTTTGCAGTTTTCAAAATTTCGGAAATGTTGATATTATTGTGGAAAAACACCAAGACTTGGAAAACTCAGTTATGAAATTTTGGATTTAGACCGGATTTTCTGCATTAGAAATCCCGGAACCATCCTCTAGGTAGATTTTGTAGTTTTGAAAATTTCGAAAATCTTGACAGTCTTTGGAAAAACACTAAGTCTATAGCCTTGTAAAACTCAATTTCGGATTTATACCGGATTATTTGCATTATGAATTCCGGACACATACTCTAGATTGATTTTTTTTGCTGTTTTGAAAATTTTGAATTTTTTTTGGAAAAACAAGACTATAGCTTTGGAAAACTCAATTATGAAATCTTGACTTTAGACCGGATTTTTTTTGCATTAGATATCCCGAAATTATCCTGTAGATAGATTAACTACAGTTTTCGAAATTTTGAACATTTTGGCATTCTTTGGAAAAACAATACTATAGCCTTGGTAAACTCAAGTTTGAAATTTTGGATTTAGATCGGATCTTTTGCATTAGAAATTCCGGACACACCCTCTACATTGTTTTTCTGCAGTTTTCAAAATTTCGAAAATATTGAGTTTTTTTTAAAATAAAAACCAAGATTATAGCGTTGGAAAACTCAATTCTGAAATGTTCGATTTATACCGGATTTTTTGCATTAGAAGTCCCGGACACGCCCCCTAGATTTATTTTTAGCCGTTTTCAAAATTTAGAACATTTTGTCATTTTTTTGTAAAACTAAAATTTTGAAATTTTGGATTTAGACCCGATTTTTTGCAGTAGAAATCTTTGACACACTCTCTAGATTGATTTTTTTTTGCAGTTTTGAAAATTTCGAAAATTTTGATATTTTTTTTGGAAAAACATCAAGACTATAGCCTCGGAAAACTCAATTTTGTAATTTTGGATTTAGACCAGATTTTTACATTAGAAATATTGGACACACTCCCTAGATTGATTTTTTGCACTGTTCAAAACTTCGAAAATTTTCACATTTTTTTAAAACACACCTTGGAAAACACAATTTTGAATTTAGATCGGATATTTTGCATTATAAATCCCGGACACATCTTCTAGAATGATTTTTTTTGCAGTTTTCATAATTTCGAAACGTTTGACTTTTTTTTAAAAACACAATGACTATAGCTTTAGAAAACTAAATTTTGAAATTTTGGATTTAGAGCGGATTTTTGCATAATAAATTCCGGTAAAACCCTCTAATTTGATATTTTGCAGTTTTCATAATTTCGAAAAAAATTGATATGCCTATTTATTTTTGGAAAAACACCAAGACTTTAGCCTTGGAAAACTCAATTATGAAATTTTGGATTTTAGACCGGATTTTTCGCGTTAGAAATCCCGGAATCATCCTCTGGATAGTTTTTTCTTGCAGTTTTCAAAATTTCGAAAATGTTGACATTCTCTGGAACAACAATAAGTCTATAGCCTTGAAAAACACAATGTTGTAATTTCGGATTTAGACCGGATTATTTACATTATAAATCCCGGACACAGCCTGTAGATTATTTTTTTATTTGCGGTTTTGAAAATGTTGACAATTTTTTAAAAACACCTAGATTATAGCCTGGAAAACTCAATTTTGAATTTTTTGATTTATATCGATTTTTTGCAGTAAAAACCGGAAATATCCTCTAGATTCATTTTTTGCAGTTTTCAAAATTTCGAATATTTTGACATTTTTTGGAAAAACACCAAACCTTGGAAAACTCAATACTGAAATTTTACATTAAGACCGGATTTTTTGCATTATAATTACCTGACACACCCTCTATATTGATTTTTTGCTGTTTTGAAAATTTGGAAATTTTTTGAATTTTCTGGAGAAACACGAAGACTGTAGCCTTGGTGAACCCAAGTTTGAAATTTTGAGTTTAGATCGCATTTTATGCATTAGAAAACCCGGGCACATTCTCTAGATACATTTTCTGTTGTTTTTAAAATTTTCACATTTTTGAAAATAAAAACCAAGACCAAGCCTTGGAAAACTAACTCTGAAACTTTCGATTTAAACTGGATTTTGCATTAGAAATCCTCGACACACCCCCCTGATTTTATTTGCTGTTTTCAAAATTTAGAAAATTTTGTCATTTATTGGAAAAGCTATACCCTTGTAAAACTCAATTTTGAAATTTTGAATTTAGACCGGATTTTTTGCATTATAAATCCCGGACACACACTCTAGATAGTATTTTTGCAGTTTTTGAAATTTCGAAAATTTTGATATTTTTTGGAAAATATCCAAGACTATAGCCTTGGAAAACTCAATTTTGAAATTATGGATTTAGACCGGATTTCTTGCATTATAAGTCCGGGACAGAGCATCTGGATAGTTTTTTTTTGCAATTTTTGCAATTTCGAAAATTTTGACTTTTTGGAAAATAACCAAGACTATAGCCCTGGAAAACTCAATTTTGAAATTTTGGATTTATGCCGGAATTTTTGCATTATAATTCCCGGATAGAGCTTCTGGATAGTATTTTTGCAGTTTTTGAAATTTCGAAAATTTTGTCATTTTTTGAAAACCAAGACTTTTCCAAGGCTTTGAAAAACTCAATTTTGAAATTTTGGATTTAGACCGGATTTGTTGCATTATAAATCCCGGACATATCCTCTAGATAGTATATTTGCAGTTTTTGAAATTTGGAACATTTTGACATTTTTTGAAAATCACCAAGAGTATAGGCTAGAAAACTCAATTTTGAAATTTTGGATTTAGACCGGATTTTTTGCATTATAAATCCCGGACATACACTCTAGATAATATATTTGCAGTTTTTGAAATTTCGAAAATTTTGACATTTTTTCGAAAATCACCAAGAGCCTTGGAATACTCAATTTTGAAACTTTGGATTTAGATCGGATTTTTTGCATTATAAGTCCCGGACAGAGCATTTGGGTAGTATTTTTGCAGTTTTTGAAATTTCGAAAATTTTGAATTTTTTTGGAAAATCACCAAGACTATAGCCTCCGAAAACTAAATTTTGAAATTTCGGATTTAGACCGGATTTTTTGCATTATAAATCCCGGACAGAGCTTCTGGATAGTATTTTTGCAGTTTTTGAAATTTCGAAAATTTTGTAATTTTTATAAAAATCACCAAGACTATATGCTAGGAAAACACAATTTTGAAATTTTGGATATAGACCGGGTTTTGTGCATAATAAATTCCTACACACCCTCAAGATAGTATTTTTGCAGTTTTGGAAATTTCGAAACTTTTAACATTTTTTGGAACATCATCAAGACTACTGCCTTGGAAAACTCTATTTTGAAATTTTGGATTTTGACCGGATTTTTTGCATTATAAATCACTCAATAACCTCTTGATGATATTTTTGTATTTTTTGAAATTTCGAAATTTTGGCAAGTTTTTCTAAACCCACCAAGACTATACACCTGGAAAACACAATTTTGAAATTTTGGATTTAGAGCCGATTTTTTGCAGTATAAATCCCGGACACAGCTTCTAGATAGTGTTTTTGCTGTTTTTGAAATTTCGAAAATTTTGACATTTTTTGGAAAATCACCAAGACTATTACCTCGGAAAACTCTATTTTGAAATTTTGGATTTAGACCGGATTTTTTGCATTATAAATCCTGGACAGAGCTTCTAGATAGTATTTTTGCAGTTTTTTGAAATTTCGAAAATTTTGACACTATTTAGAAAACCACCAAGACTGCCGTGGAAAACTCAATGTTGAAATGTTGGATTTAGACCGGATTTTTGCGTTATAATTCCCGGACGGAGCTTCTGGATAGTATTTTTGCAGTTTTGGAAATGTCGAAATTTTGACATTTTTTTGAAAACCACCATGACTATAGGTTTTGGAAAACTCAATTTTAAAATTTTGAATTAAGAGCGGATTTTTTGCATTATAAATCCCGACAAAGTTCTATATGTATTTTGCGTTTGGAAATTTCGAAAATTTGACATTTTTGGATAACCCCCGAGACTATAGCCTTGGGACTCAATTATGAAATTTTGGATTTAGACGAATTTTTTGCATTATCAATCCTGTACAGTGCTTCTGGATAGTATTTTTGCAGTTTTTATAATTTTGAAAATTTTGAGGTTTTGGAAAACCACCAAGACTATACACCTGGAAAACTCATTTGGAATTTTGGATTTGACCGGATTTTTTGCCGTATAAATCCCGGACCCAGCCTCTAGATGCGTTTTGGCAGTTTCTGAATTCGAAATTTTGATATTTTTTGAAAACTATCAAGGTATACCTGGGTAAACTCAATATGAAAATTTGTTTAGGACGATTTTTTGCATTTCAATTCCGACAGGCTTGGTAGTATTTTTCATTTTTTTGAAATTCAGAATTTTGACACTTTTTGGAAAATCACCAAAACTATAGCTTGAAAACTCAATTGGAGATTTTGGATTCAACCGGATTTTGTTGCACTATAAATCCGACAGAGTTCTTGATAATCTTTTGCCGTTTTGAAATTTCGAAAATTTGACACTTTTTGTAATCCCTACCAGAAAACTCATTTTTGAAATTTTGGATTTAGAACGGATTTTTCATTATAGTCCCGGAGAGAGCATCTGATCGTGTTTTTGCAGTTGTGAAATTTAAAAAAAATTACACTTTTTGGAAAATACCAAACTATAGCCTTGGAAACTCATTTTGAAATTTTGGATTAGACCGGATTTTTGCATTATAAATCGCGACAGAGCTTGTAGATAGTATTTTTGCAGTTTTGAAATTTCGAAAATTTGACATTTTGAAACCCCCAAGTCTATAGCCTTGAAAACTCAATTTAAATTTTGGATAGACCGGATTTTTTGCATTATAAATCGGGACAACCTCCTAGATATATATTTGCAGTATTTGAATTTCGAAATTTTGACTTGTTTGGGAATCACCAAACTCGGAAACTCATTTTGAAATTTGGATTTAAACGGATTTTTTGCTTGATAAGTTCCAAGAGAGCATTGGATAGTGTTTTTGCAGTTTTGAATTCGAAATTTAACACTTTTTTGGAAAATCATCAGACTAGAGCCTTGAAAACTCATTTTGAAATAAAAAAAAATTTTGGATTTATGTCGGATTTTTTGCATTGTAATCGCGGACAGAGCTTG
>JASPKZ010003435.1:0-80000 GCA_030220185.1 Diploptera punctata
TTGTAAAAAAATGTTATAAGTATTGTTGCAAATGTTAGATAGATGGAAAGCTCTGTGGCCATCACCTTAAGTGTGGCGGTGAGCGATCCATTTTGATCCTCTTAATAGGTAGAACCCCTGGTTCCTGTAAAATACAGTAGCACCATTTAAAATTTTGAATTCAAATTTGAAGTTAATTAGCAGAGTGAAGTCGGAGCGAAAAATGTTTAAAAAAGTACAAAAGTAGTAAGACAGGAGTAACGTAGAGCATCAGTATTACAAGAACATAGATGGAAAATCAAGAGGAAGGATAATCTAAAGTCGAGCCAGAAAATTCAAGGTGAGTCGCAAACTGGGGTTTCTTCTTCTACAAAGTGTTGTGTACTATGTGTCAGCTTTTTAATATGTCATAAACTTCACAGTGATGTTTTGGGTATTCTATGCCAGGATTCCATCTACATTAGTCACTGTTCAAACAGAATAGTAAACTTATCCTTATGGTGCACCAGATTATCCAATAAACTATAAATAATATGGTGTACACTTACCTGCCCATTTTCTCAGCTAATGAATAAAATAAGGAATATCTTTCCATTAAGCGCAGTGAGAATTTTTTCTAGTCCAGGCAGACACCAGACGCATGCACGACAAAACGCGAAGCAGTTTACTCTATGGAATATCGCGATGCAGCAACATTATACATGCGATTTAACAAACCTAAAAGCTACCGTAATGTAATTTAAGTACTCTAACTTATGAAAGACCAACCTAAAAGCTAACCTAACATAAATTTAAGCACTCTAACATGTGGAAAGAATGCAACACCCAAAAATAAATAGTAAGTTCTCAAATTCTGAAGTACATAACCTATGTTCGCTGCACTGTTGTTATATAGAATATTCCTTAAATCAATATGGTTGCCACGTCTTCATGTTACGTATATAGTTAAATATCATAGAAAAATGTGTTTCAAGTAATCGTTAGAAAAAATGTAAAATTTGTTGTAAATGGTGGGAAATAATTTGAAAATAAAAACCTTGTTGGCACATGCGCGTTGTGTTCTGCCTCGGGCTTAGAAAAAATTCTCACTGCACTTAATGGAAACTTAAGCCAAAATAAGTATACGTGGTCTCTTGGCATACAATAGCCAGTGCATTTTAATAATAATGTGTCAATGTAATAACAGCTTGAAAAATTGGAAAATTAAGTATAAAATTTAGAGATCCATGGTAGTACACAACATAATCAACCTTGCATATTGAACATTCATACCATAATCACTACTGTAACTTAAGTTTAAGGTTATGGCAACTGTAATATAATCTCAAAATTAACACTTCAATGTCTCTTTTGTTACATTTTTGTGGGTATGTAACATATAGCCCAAATTACACTTGGATATGAAGACTATTTTTTATTAATTTTTTTACTAAATATAAAATATTTTACCTTTCTGTTGTAATCGATGTATGATCAGATCCACATTGAACGTAATTGCTTCGTTTCAAAAAGCGAAACCAGACGAAACAATCTTCCATACCTTCTTCAAGATGAACTGGGTCTCCTTGAGATTTTTCTGTAGAATGTTGAAAAAAATATGGTTATGTTACAGATAATATCCTGATTAATAATAATAATAATAATAATAATAATAATAATAATAATAATAATAATAATAATAATAATAATAATAATAATAATAATAATAAATAACAATAATAATAATAATAATTTATCAATTTTATGATAGTTTAGAAAAAAGGTTATGGCACACGACATAATACACATTTTTTATTTAAAGTCAATGGCATAACCAACGTTGTAATTAAGATTTTAATTTAATGGCATTATAATATAACCTCAAAATTTGCACTTCAATGTTTTGTTAAATTATAGTGTGTAAAATAAAAGCAATTATACTTTGAAAAGCACACTTTCATAGAAGATTATTTTTTAAAACTCCTACCCCTATTATAAAATGCATTGTATTACACAGTATTATCTAATGAAGCTACAGGTTCAAGTATGAGTATTAATGCTAATTCATGCTCATACCTCTTTAAATAAAAATGTTTTAAATAATCACCTACAAATATTAAACAATGATTGTGGAAATAATAAAATACAAACGAAAAATGTTAAAATCTTACCTTTTCGTTTTATGTTCTAATCGATGTCTGATGAGATCAAGGCGAAAGCGGACGAAAAATTCTTCATCATTGTAATTTTCAATATGATCCGGTCTTCCCCTGATTTGTCTGAATTTCCGGGTCTTTAGAAACATATCGTATAATACTTCGTCGTCACTATCAGAATCCAGAAATAAATTTCTAGACATGTTTCTGGCTGCCATTTTGGAAAGTTAACTCGAGTATTTCACAATAATCGGCTTCGAATGACCGTACAAAGTCTACCGAGTTTATGCTCCGGCTAAGGTGCAATACTGTCGTGGTACAACGCAATTTTGGCTGAATACTTGAGATAGCATGTATTCAGAACTTATACTGAGTTGGTACAACCGGCCCTTAAAGACAAATAATCAGATGCCAGTTGAAAATAGGGAAAACAAAATTCTGGAAAATGGTCCTGGAACATATATGAAAAAAAAACATGAGTCAGATTCCAAATGAAAATGGAAATAATAATTTCCTTCAAACTAGTCCTGGAAAATACGTATGGTATGAGAAAGCGGTGTAGAATCCGATTCATTTAATGATGGCTAAAACTGGCATTACGCATATTTTTGATACCTTGATTTTATTTTCTGTGCTCATACTTTTTTTACATATTTTAAAATGCCTGATATAACTGTCGCTTTTCTAGGTCTGTTCTCTTTCTTGGTCTTTCCAGCATTTGTCTTCGTTAAAATTGCATTAAGGTAGTTAGACTAATGCCCTATTCTGTACTTTCATCTTATGCTTCCAACTTACATTTTAAATGGAGAATGGACTTGTCAGTTATTTTTTCTGTGCTAGAGTTTTGGTACTAAAATGCCCAAACACTAATTTGAATGTCTTTGAACTACAGAAATCTAGTATGCGATAAGGTTAGCTGGTGGTATTAGGCCCTTCTAGCATCACAATATTTTATTACACGTAGTACACAAAATCCCAAATCACCAAATTAAAAAGTTAAAAGAATCAACGTGTTTCAATAGCGACGATAGCATTATCAAGACTGTTACTGACTGACACAATAGTAAGTCTTCATAATCGATAGCATCGCTATTGAAACGCGTTGACTGTCTTAACTTTTTAATTTGGTGATTTAGGATTTTATTTATTAATTAAGTCCCGCGCCGTAGCCGAGCGGTTAAGGTAGGAAGCCTTGGCGCAGAGCTACGGGACTTGCGCTGGTTCGAGTCTCCATGGGGGAAGAAATTTTCTCATGGCATTTCGGCCAGTATGGGACCGGTGTCCACCCAGCATCGTGAGGCAATTGGGTAGCTACAATAAGTAGCGGCTCCAGGTTGAGGAACCAGCTATAACGGCTGGGGGACTCGACATGCTAACCACATGTCACCCCTACACTGGCTGTTGATCATCTACCTCTGTGATTGACACATGTGGATGTGAAGAGCCAGCAGCCGGCTGGTAAAAGGGCAACCGCTGAAAAGTGGAAAGACCCTCAATCGGATTTATTAATTAAATAAAAAATAAAACGTAGTTTTATTTGATTTTCATATTTATTATAAAATTCAGTGACAGCTGTTTCGGTGGCATCTTTTAAAAGGAATCTAAATTTATATTTGCTCTAACCTCGACTTCATTATTACCCAGTGTAACTGGTATTTCTCGTATAATTTATCATATATATTATTATTATATGGCCATCATCCTTATCATTATCATCCTTACCATTATCATTATCACCATCATCCTTCACCGGTGTGGAAAGCAACGGGAAGCTACCACACCTACACAATTCCCTAGTAAAGCTGCAAGCATAGCATGAAAATGCTATGATTGCAGTGAAGGACCTGCCTTCGGGCTGAATTACTATGGATGGATTATTATTATTATTGTTATCATCGTATCATTATTGTTACTACCCTATAAAATGTTGTTTGTACATGAAATTTACTTTGCTACATTTATTGTATATTTAACTGTTTATAATTAGTATAGTGTATATTTATATTTGTCAAATATTTATTTGTATTTGTGCTGGTTGAGTGGAAGAGAGGGCCTTATGGCCTTAACTCTGCCAGAATAAATAAAGTATTATTATTATTACACTGTACCTTCTTCAGACATGTTGAAGAAGGTACAGTGTACCGAAACAGCTGTCACTGAATTATATAATAAATATGAAAATCAAATAAAACTACGTTTAATTTTTATTTAATTAATAAATATGGAT
Organism: Diploptera punctata; assembly: GCA_030220185.1. Classification (NCBI taxonomy): domain Eukaryota; kingdom Metazoa; phylum Arthropoda; class Insecta; order Blattodea; family Blaberidae; genus Diploptera; species Diploptera punctata. Next base: position 4,342 of record JASPKZ010003435.1, read on the forward strand.
TTTCATCAAGTAAACACCAACTCAATTGATTAGGAATTTATTGACTACTAGCTAATACCCGGCGTGTACTGCTACACCTAAATAAATTATGTGTTTTTACGTTTAATTTAATAAGTAAAAGGAAAAATAATCATAAATTTTCTCTCTTCGTGATTGCAGCTAAAACAACAATAATCTAATTAATTATATTTCGAAATTACCTTTCATACAATCCAAATAGTAAATAAAATATCTTCCAAAGTTTAATAGTCAAGCAATCACTATTAGTAAAGCCATATCGTAATTATTTTTAGATACAACGTGCAGATTACCCGGCGTTGCCTGGGAATCTACGTATCCCGATGTACTTGGCATAAATGAGCAGAAACACAAAATTCGTTATAAAAAATACCCTCCGTGCGCTGCTACGCTTGCCCGGGAATCTACTTATCCCCGGGAATCTTAAAATAATAATGATATACATTCTTAATTATCTTTCATTTTATGTATCGAACTAATCATAAGAAGTACATTAGTTTTTGTCTTTCAGCTCATTTATGCCAAGAAGATCGGGATGAATAGATTCTCGGACAACGGCGGGTAAACAGCACAGGGTATCTAAAAATAATTACGATATAAATTTTCCCTATACTTTTTTAACTAAACATAAAACACATTAATTTTCATATTTCAGCTCATTTATGTCAAGAAGAACGGGATAAGTATATTCCAGGGCAACGCCGGATAATCAGCAAGGGGATTATTTATAATATTTATTATTAGCTAAATTTTATTAATCTGTGTTTTAGTGGGGGTAGCCTTTTTAACTTTATTAGAGCGTAAGGTTCTGGGGTATGTTCATATTCGTAAAGACCCTAATAAGGTGCGATTTGATAGTATTTTGCAGCCGTTTAAATGTGTAACTATTTTTCCTTTCACTTATTCAACTAAACATAGAAGCACATTCATTTTAATTTATTCAGGCGTAGCAGCGCACGCCGGGTACTAACTAGTATTTAATAATAATCACATAACACCATTTAATGATAAGTAAAGTAATGTGTAATTCTACTACTTAGCTTATTTATTTAATTTACAATGTAAATGTAATGGTGTGTGTGTGTATATATATATATATATATATATATATATATATATTATTGCTTGTTAGTTCTTTATTCAAACTGGGAGGGCGGTCTGCCCAGAATACTGCGACCTGAAAGATCTATTGCCTGTTCCAGGTATTAAGGATGAGTGGAATGAATAGTCTACTCTAAGGGTGGAATTCATGAAACCACCTTTACGCAAAGAGCGACTCTTTGCGTAAAGATGGTTTCATGAATTCCGCCCTAAATGTTAAGTAAGCTGTAGGCTATTTCCCAGGTCCGACTCAACAGGATCTACTCACGTGACCTATAACTCAATTTCTGAGTGAGGCCCTCTGGCCGGGAGAGGAGACGATAATCCTCCCTTTCGCTCCTCTGCCCTTTTTCTCAGCGTCAAAAGGTAACACCCTGGTGACACAGTACTAGATCCCCGCAATCTAATATTTTCAACACCTGTGGATTGCCAATTAACTATTTTATATAACATGAGGGTGTAGGGTGATGTTCGTATTTGAAAGGGAGAGAAGGGGAATGTAAATTGTTAATGGGATTAAATTCGAGAAACGGGAGAACACCGAAGCAATGTGGGAATATCGCGATATGGGCACAACCAACACTCCTCGGAAACCACTAGGATTCGAATCTGTGATCCCCAGTCGAAGCAACCTAGCCCGCTAATCACGCGTATGCCGAAATGGCTTATATTGTTACCAGACACTGATGTATTGATACAGATTGATAACAGCACATATGGTTTGATGACTGTCCGATCTCTTTGTAAATATTTGTACTCTATGTTGTTCTACTTTTTTTTTACTCTAACTATTTAACCGATTCCGATTGAGGGTCTTTCCACTTTCCAGCGGTTGCCCTTTTACCAGCCGGCTGCTGGCTCTTCACATCCACATGTGTCAATCACAGAGGTAGATGATCAACAGCCAGTGTAGGGGTGACATGTGGTTAGCATGTCGAGTCCCCCAGCCGTTATAGCTGGTTCCTCAACCTGGAGCCGCTACTTATTGTAGCTACCCAATTGCCTCACGATGCTGGGTGGGCACCGGTCCCATACTGGCCGAAATACCATGAGAAAATTTCTTCCCCCATGGAGACTCGAACCAGCGCAAGTCCCGTAGCTCCGCGCCAAGGCTTCCTACCTTAACCGCTCGGCTACGGCGCGGGACTCTTAACTATTTAACTCATGCCCCAAATGGGAGTCAATGACCAATCACGTTTCAATGAATTTTTTTACAACCAATCACAGTCGTGCTTCACCACGATATGTATCAACTTAAATTTGTCATATTAAAGAAAGCTTTTCCTTTTTAATATTCTGTACAGGTCTGAGCATTATTTTACAGTGGCTCACTTTTAAGAAATACATTGAATATAGCAATTTATATACTTAGATGTAAGAATCATAGACTGCACATGGCTCCCAGATTATATATTTCGTGCAAGAATGTAACCAGATACCGCTTGCGGGATATAACAAAAAATTGTAGCAATTGATTATACCACAATAAAAATAAACCAGTGTTAGCTATTTCTTAAACGTATTATTTCCCTATAATTTACGATCGAGAAAATATAATTGACATTTTTAGATCATAGGAATTATTTAATAACCTATAATGTTGATGATAATATACAGTTTGATGTGTTTCATTTTTTTTCCGCTATGGTGCATTCCTACAATATTGCGATCATATTTGGCAATAAATAAGATGATCTGGTTGCAGTGGATAACAGATTAAACATAACAAACGTTTCTCATTTGTTTTCAAACATCACCGTTTACATTACATGTATAAATATTTTAAAATGACTATATTAAGTAATGATTTGTGAGTAAACAACGTAATGTTATTCGTTAAATAGTCTTAACAAATGCCACGCTTTATTTCCAAATTCTCTAGAAAAATTGGAAATCACTCGTGGCATTACTTATGATAAAGTCCTTGTACTAATATAATAAATAATCAGGTTCTAATGGAAAGTGAGAGGTAGGTAGTAGGCCTATTTTATTTATATATACTTTTTAATAGTTCAGATGATTAATAATGCAATTAAAATCTGAACGTCAAATGGCCTAAGGGTACAGATATTAGAGGTTATTTTAAGCGCTACAAAAATAAAACTCAGAATTCATATCTTTCCTTCCCTTCCGAAGAAAACTTAAAATTATTACATCCTGAGAAAATGTACGATCCTTCTGACTGCCTTTCAAAACGCGTACCTCGCTAGTTCACAAATGGGAAGAAACAAAAGAGTTCTAAAAAATTATGTAAGGCATTTAATTGGCCTACTGTCAGATTTCTGGAGTCTTGAAATGTTGATCAGAGACGAACTCCAATAAAACACTATACATGATTATAAATTGAGGGGTCTAATGAGAGAGAGAGAGAGAGAGAGAGAGAGAGAGAGAGAGAGAGAGAGAGAGAGAGAGAGAGAGAGAGAGAGAGATAGAGAGAGAGAGAGATAGAGAGAGAGAGATAGAGAGAGAGAGGGAGAGAGAGAGATAGAGGTCTGCCACTAAGAGACGGAATGGAAATAAATTGTGTTTTATAAATCATTATATTACATTATTTGTACAGTTAAAGGGTGACTTCTTTCTTCTTAACTAACTGTTTTGTAAACTATTCAAAACGAAAAATATAAATGTTAATATAAATAGCACTGATTATTTTCATTTCATCTCAAAGTGGCATAGCTCTCTCTCTCACTAGACACTCATAATGGGACTGAAGCTACTACTCATAATGAATATTATAAAATTAAACCACTTGATACCTTTTCAGCTTTTCTTGTTTAAACTTGCTTTCAAACTCAACGATAGGTTTGCTATACTGTTTTATTTTCGTATAATCCAATGACACTGAATATCTCACCGACCAATTACATATTACGTCGATCGTAGTGGGATGGAATGTTTGCATGTCGTTTCGAGTTTGCAAACCTTTCAAACGTTTCCGGAATTGATGAATATTTAAGAGCATACAAATTCTGAGCATTAAATTCAGCTGTGAATCTCAAGTCGATGAATGACGCCACGTAAAATGACATAGAGCCTCAAATAAAGGCCTCTGAGCTGAATTTGTTGTCTCTTTTACATTCAGATATAAATTGCCATGCAGATTTAAGATTATAAATAGCATCGTTAAATAGGTAGCTGACAACATATTTCTGAGTTATTTTCATATCATGAACTTTGTGCAAGAGAGCATTCCATAATTCCATAAAACTGGTAATATATGATGTTCTGTAATTGAGGATTATGTTTAAGGAACAGAAAGAGCTCTTGTGTTAGTACAGACCATGGATAAATGTGAAGAGATCTCACTGCAAAATTTATGACTCACTCGGGATAGTAGGAAAACAAGACTTCCACCTTTGGAGACAATCGCCAGGAGATGTCAGTCGATATTTGAGCCATATGTCACAGGCGTCTTTATCCCAGAAACATGCGTCTTTAGTAATTTTAGAGAGAGGTTGAGTTTATCCCAGAACCATGGTGCCGTCAAAACGTTTTAGTCCAGTTTAAAATTGCCGACCACGTTGAGAATCAAACTTGCGACCTTATGGTTTGTAGAACACGAATCTAAATACCGTGAACTGATTTTCATTCTACCAACTAATATATTTGAATAAACTCCGAGCAATTTTAAAATATTATTTAGAGAACATTCAACACCTTAATATGATGTAGTTCATGATTACAAATATCAAATGCATAGAATGTTTGAGTATTGGGCTATATAATACCCATAATTCAATTTAAAACACATCTTATATGTATTATATGATAAGAGAGGGGGCATGCCGTAGCGTAGTGGTTAAGGCACTGAGCTACAAACCGGAGGGTCGAGGGTTCAAGTCCCGTTGGGGTCAGGATTTTAAACTGACCCAAACCCTCTGGCGGCACTATGGCCCTGGGGTCGACTCAGCCTCTAACTGAAATGAGTACTAGACACTTGTTCTGGGGAAAGGCGGCCGTCACGCAGGGCTGACAACCCGGCTGACATAAAGTGCCGATTGTCTAGAAAAAGTGGGAGCCTTAATCTCCTACTACCCCAAGGGCCTCCTGAGGCCTGTTGTGGGATAACTTTATTATATGATAAGAGAATTGAGCGAGTAAATAGAACATTAATAAATTATGCAAAATTATTTATATTTAGGTCCACCGCTGTGGTCTCCAGGTAGCCTGCTGCCTTGTCACGCAGCGTGTCCGTGCTCGATTCCCGGTCAGGACAGTCTCCTGGGTGAGGTTTCGTTCGGGGTTTATCCTCACCTATAAGACAAATATCAGGAACCTTAGGGCCTAATGGTTCCCGAAAATCATCCGGCCATCATCATCATCCTTCATCGGTGTAAACAGCAACGGAAAATTACCACACCTATAATTTCCTAGTAAAGCTGCAAAACATAGCATGTAAGTGCTATGATTGCAGTGAAAAACCTGCCCTCGCGCAGAATTACTATGGATGGATGGATTTATATTTAGGTTACTGAAATAGGCCTATTTCTAAGCAGTAATTTATGTTTAGAATTATAATTATAAGAGTTAGAAAATAAATGTACTTCATCTAATAATGTAACACTTAGGATACTAAAGCTCGCAGATTGGAAAAGTTGTGAGATGTAATGAGAATGCTAGATAATAGAATGATTAGAACATTTGTGGATACTAAAGCTCGCAGATTGGAAAAGTTGTGAGATGTAATGAGAATGCTAGATGATAGAATGATTAGAACATTTGTGGAAACAAAGATAGAAAGGAGGAAGCAAAGAGGAAAGTCCAGATTAAGATGGATTAATGGATGATGCTTAGGAAGACTTCAGAAAATTATGAGTGAAAAGATGGAGACAAAACCATTGGGACAGCTGTGTGAGCATTGATAGTTAAGGAGGTCAAAATCTAAGAGCCACCATGACAATGAGAAGAAATATTATTTAATTAAACATTCAGGTTAACAATCGGAATTGAAATCCAGACGTGAAAAGTTCGGCAGATTTTGTTCAAAGGACACTTTGGAGGCCTGACATTCTTTTCGTGTCGTAAATCAACGACACGAGAACCACTTTAATATGATAGTAGTCATATAAATTAAATTAACAAGATAGTGGCTGTAACCCAACATTATCTACAAAAATTATCAAAGTTAACACACTCTTTATGAGGGAGCCATATTCAGAAATGTTGGCCCTTTAAAATTGATTAACGGACTGTCAACAGCACGTACGGCTTACTGCCCGTGCGACCCATATTTGTAAATAATATTGTAAATATCTTACTTTTTGTCTAATAAAGTCCTACTACTGCTACTGCTACTACTGGTACATCGCAAATCTCAAAACCTGAGGACAAAATATTAACCACTAGTCCATGGAATCGACAGGATATTGTAATAATATGTACCACAATTGACTAGAGAAAAATTACTATAATTTTATAATCTTAGTAAAACAGTGAGGGTATGTCTTTTAGTAATATTTTATTTACCACTAAACTTCAACTAAGCTACCATTAACAAGATAGTGGCTGTAACCCAACATTATCAAAAAGAATAATGAAAGTTAACATACCCTTTATGGGTAGCCATGTTGAGAAATGCTGGCCCTTTAAAATTGATTTACATCGCAAATCACAAAACCTGATGACAAAATATTAACCTCTAGGCCATGGAATCGACAGGATATAGTAATAATATGTACCACATTTGACTAGAGAAAAATGACTATCATTTTATAATCTTAGTAAAACAGTGAGAGCATGTCTTTTAGTAATATTTTATTTCCCACTAAACTTCAACTAAACTACCATTTTTCATTGTGTGTGTCTCTGCAGGGAAAATAAAATTAACTGATGTAAATTATAGACTCTATTTCCACGGCCTACAGTATTAAACTAGAGAGTGAAAGTGGGAAGATTATAATTTCTCCCTGCCAAGTGTTCACCCCTGACCCGATTAATACATCAAATCGCAGAAACAGCCTCTGCAGTCCTTTAAGGGCCAGGATTTGGCTCTTTTCCAAGATCTATGAAGCGACTGGCAAAGTGCCCTTACCCCTTGCACTAAAGACCTGTAAGGTATTACGCCTGACCTCGCAGAAGCTCCACAGGAGGTCAAAGTTTTGTAAAACGAGAAGAATAAAACGCAGACTCCACTCACAAATCTTTCCTGTGTCTCACATAAAACGTCGTCTCCACAGAGTTATTCATATCATCTGAAACTTTTACAGTCCCTACATGAACTTGAGGGTACTATAAACTGCGCTGATGAAAACAAAAACCGACATCATAGTAGAATATTGTTTGTGCATGTCTGCCTTTTGTATCCTCAACTACAATAATAACTACAATAATAATAATAACGATAATAATATTATTATTATAATGTCCACTATTTAATCATCATTCTCCATTTTTCCCTATCCAAAACATATGTAGGCTTATATGTCATAGTGCTTTCAGTTCAATATATCTTCTTGCTCCATCCATCCATCCATCCATCCATCCATCCATCCATCCATCCATCCATCCCTTATGCAGTCTTCCATTCTAACTGAATTTTTTTTTTCATGTATCGCCTCTACTCTATTTTTCTATGGCGATTAATGACCTTATCTCTGCGTTATTTATGTTGTCTTGTTTTCACTTCCTAGTTGCTCTTCTAAAGAAGTCCAATTCGGGGGCTCTCAGATTTCCTTCCTGTTGTTTACTTTATTGTCCAAGTTACAGCCCCATAAATCATCAAGCTTTCTACTACTGTTTCATAAATTATTTTTCTTTGTTTTAATAATAGTGTTGATAATACTTAATACAGGCTTTCCACTTTACAGCAGGTTGCCCTTGATTCCTGATTTCCAGAAATTCCTATCTTCCCATTGACCATCTTCCATACCCCTTTTCATCATGGCATCATATATTCCCTCATACCATGCTATTCTGCTTCTCCCCCTCTTCCTTCTGCCTGGTACCATCCAATCCAACACCTGTTTAGGCCACTGGTACTCCGACATCCGTTGTACATGTCAATATCACTGTAGAGCTCTCTTTGTTATCCTATCGATAACAGTTTCTTGTGCATCCATTTCTTGTCTGATATATGTATTTCGAATATGTTGTAGCCTGGATATTCTATACTTCTCCGTAATCCATCCATTTTGTCGCCAAGATTCTTTTCTGCAACCTTTCATTTATTGTCCAGCTTTTTGATCCATATGTAAGTATACTTTCTATTATTGTCTGTATAATCTCTTTTTTTTTTGTTTTTCTGGTCAAATTTATATTCCATAAAATACCATTCAGGGATAATAATAATAATAATAATAATAATAATAATAATAATAATAATAATAATAATAATAATAATAATAATAATATTGTATTGTAAGCCCATGTTTTCCCTTTACAGAGATTTAGGCGCTCTCCCCCTACAGGGAAGAATTTGAACCATAATAATTTAGTTACACTTGTTTTCGTACAGATGGCATTTTGAATGGTCCGTGATCAGCGTTCCGTCTAATACTACTACTACTACTACTACTACTACTAATAATAATAATAATAATAATAATAATAATAATAATAATAATAATAATAATAATAATACTGAAAATAATAATAATAATGATACTACTACTAATAATAATGATACTAATAATGATACTACTACTACTACTACTACTACTACTACTACTACTATACTACTACTACTACTACTACTACTACTAATAATAATAATAATAATAGTAAGAATAATTTTATTAAAACTGGCAGAGTTTCCATTCTCATGTGGAGTTTCAACATGATGAGAACCATTTTCTTGTTAGAATATCCAAAATGGAGTACTAGTCATCTCCTCAAAAGGTAAAATGTGAAAATATAGTAGCCTATATCTTGATAGTCAATTACATCCATTCGATCCGTACGGAAAGCTATAGGTATTTGTTTGGGCCCCATAAGAGAACTATTTCCTTGTTGAAGTTTTGAAAATATCAGCTCTTCTTTGCACAAATCAAGCCAATAATAATCTACCCAATCCGGACCATCAAAATTGAATTTTCTCACATCATTTAACAATTCTTGTTTACATTAAGACTTTTAGGTCATATCTTGATTTACCCAGGCTGCTAGTCGCGTCTTGGGTATTTCAGTCAATCGAGGTTGACTTTTTTTCTTTCTGTAAATCAACAATTTGTTTCGAGCCACCATTCTATATAATGTAGACTTGTGCATATGAATTTGGGATCTAGATCTAATCTTCCCAACGAGCTAACATATGCACTCAGTCCTCTGATAACCACCTCTCTGTCGCAGTGTAAGTATACACTGTTTTTCAGGAGACTTTTTTGTACCATATTCCGGTCCATGCTTTAGAAAAAAGTGTCCAGTTCTGGTAACTGTAGCGGTCTTGGTGAAATCAATGGGCGTGACACTTGAAAATAACTAAAATGTCCAGCTACTTGTACACGCCCTCTACACTAAACACCGGCTGTAACACGCAATAATAGAATTATGACTTGTGTTCGTTTACATGGAACTGGTGGCTGTATCATTATGCATCAGCTGGTTGTATCAATTTACAACAGCCAACTGAATTTGTGGTTATATTATCAGACAGTAAGAAGAATTTTTATTCATACTAGTATTCGCCAAGTGGTCGAAATTCGAGCATAAATAACATGTCACTTTATATTATGTGAGACATTGTTTCGCCTAAACTGGACACGAATTGCTGGCAAAACACTTTTTTCATCTTGGGATAATGAAAACTCCATCCTGTGAACTATGCAACTACAACATAGATATGGTCGTACAACTTGTTCTGGCCTACAGTCACACACAGAAGTAGAACGCTACTGGGAGGTTAGGAGGAACATGTCAAATGTGGACCATAATTTATTTCTGTTAACTGGTTATTTGCTATTTGTTATTTTCTTTCTAATGACCACAACCAGCCATTAGATAAATAAATATTATATTAGACACTGTTAGTTCTAAATTGTACTGGACCATAGTCATAAAGATACAGGGTATACTTTCTATTATGTATGAATGTAACTGATAATATGGGTGATAGAATTCTAAAATAGCACCCAGACCCGTGAGGAATTTGGATAGCTACAATACGTAGCGACTCCACGTTGAGAAAACCAGCTTATAACGGCTGGTGAGCCCGACATGCCGACCACATGTTACCCTTATACTGGGAGGAAGATCGTCTACCTCTATGATTAATACACGTGCATGTATTACTTCCCTAGAGTTTAAATGAGAGCTTTGGCGTTGGATTTTAATGCCTTGCAGTTAAAAAGGCTGATTTTTTTGGACATGGCCCTTGTGCATGTTATGCTTCCGTGGAAGAAACTTAACCCTTGTCCATGGGGAATTTCCACAAACACTGCCTTGCAGGTAAAAGCGGTAGAACTATTTCCAAATTTTTTATTGATAACACTAAAGCTCGTCAATAGCTACTAACAAAAATAAAAAGAAACGGTTGACAAACAGAGGAGAAGAAGATACTTAACTGTTATGTAACTATATTAGTTCCCTATGGTTTAAATAGGAGCTTTGGCACTGGATTTTAGTGCCTTGCCGTTAAAAACAGCAGATCAATTTTAAGGACATGGCCTTTGTACATCACATGCTTCTCTTGCATCATAGAGATTTTCCGTAAAAAACTGCCTTGCAGTTAAAAATGGTAGAACTACCTCTTAATTTTTTAAAAAAGTCCCTCAATAGCTATTAAACAAAAATATAAAAAGAATCGGTTGATAGAGGAGAGAATGTTGCTTAACTCTTTTTGTCTTAGCCTTTTTATATAGTGATAATGTTATTGTGCACAAATTATTCTCTCCATATAGCCTAAAACAAATTAATTGTTACCAGTTCATTTTACTTTTTTAGTACATTCTCGAAAAAAAAAGTGGTGATTGTATCATTCTGCAACACACCTTACCACTCTTTGCGCTTCTCATCACCCCTTTATCTTTCTATTTCTTCCGTTCACTCTCTTCCCACCATAACTTACCCATATAATCGAGTGACAACTAAACTATACCTATACCTTTACATCAAATTTCTTTCCTCATCCTATCTTGTTTGGACTACCCGTCTCTAGAATTCCCATCCCTGCTATATCGAGGACTGCCCAATTCAAAATTAAAATGAACTTAATAATTTTTTCTTAGACAATATATAACCAGGTTCTTGGATAAGTTGCTTATGTAGGTAATGGTATATATAATTTTTAATAAAGTATGAGAATGCTTTTTTCTAATATCATTGAGATGGGACTATAATAGTTCATGGAAGGATGATAGACATTTAAATTCACTTATCCCATTGTATAATTAATAAAGGACCCAGACTATTTCCGCCATAATTCATTTCTCAACTAACTAAAAATATATCTAAATATATAACTGATTATTTTTATTTCATTCTCATTCTTTTATTCAACGCCACTACTCGTAATTTCGACATTCTGGTATTCTCTCCTGGGGTGGAATTATTGTATCCCACTTCTGAGGTTGGTGCGCCCGGTAGGCGGAGTTACGCTGCCCCGATTATATATGATAGGTGATGACGATGGTAATGATCTGCCAGGGCCGGCCTTAATCCTAACCTAATGAATATGTTAATGTTAATAATGATGGCCAGATGATGTTCACGGACCGTTTGGGCCTTAACGTTTCCTGACATTTGTCTTGCAGGTGAGGAAAAACCCTCGAAAAAAACCATCCCAGGTAACTTGTCCCGGGAATCGAATCCGGGCCCGTAGTGTTACAAGGTAGCACGCTACCACGAGACCACAGTGGTGGACTCATTCTTATTTATAAAACGCGTAAACAGCTAAAGTCACATCGTTTTTATCTTTTTCATTAAAATTAATTTTCAATTATAAATTTTTAATATGACTGAATGTATCCTGGAATGAAATGTCAAGCCAGGATGTATCTCATGTACTGAGGAAAACAAGGAAAACCCTGTCACGATGATCGGCACCGTATGTTGAAGCTGGAACCTCCAAAATATAAGTTTTAAATGCTACAGCATAAGCCAATTAATATGTTTCTCAGAAAATTTTAAAATACTATATAAAATAAAGCAATATTTTCTACAACAAATCTTCAGTATATACTGTATTTTTTTAAAAAATATGAATGAACAAAATTAGACAATTCAGGCGATAACAAAGTGGAAATTAATAATAGAATCGCACAAACAAAACAAGCAATAAATGCATTAAACTCTGTTTGGTGGAGCAATATAACAAAAAATAGAAAATTACAAATATATCAAACCATAATTCAGAGCATTTTAACATATGGTGCTGAAGTCTGGCAAACTCCTACCAAGGAAATGAAAAGAATTTAAAGTACAGAAATTGATGTTTTATGAAGATCAGCTGGACAATCTAGAATGGATAGAACACGAAATAAAGAAATAAGAGAAATTATGGGTGTACAAGAGGAGCCGGATATTATAGAAAAGAAAAGATTGTAGTTGTACGGTCATGTCATAAGAATGCCAGAGCAAAGATTGCCAAAAAATGTTATGGAATGGATCCCAATGGAAAGGAGGAAGACCGAAGAAAACTTGGATAGAAGGTGTACAAGCAGCTATGAATATCAGAGGAATGGAGGAAGATCAATGGATGGACAGAGAGGAATGGCGTTTGGTTTCCGGAAGACGGCGGCAGCTGCCATGATACGGGATGATGATGATGATTTTTTCTATTGGTAATGAAAAGGAGAGTAAAAGATCCATGTTAAAGGTCCATTGCTCCACTAACTACAAGAAAATGTAATATTCCATTATATATATATATATATATATATATATATATATATATATATAAATCCATTATACAATTTATATATCACATCACATCTATATACACACACACACACACACACACATATATATATATATATATATATATATATATATATTATCATACCACATATATATATTGGCAACGTTTATACTTTTATTCAGCAAAAATTTCAAGTCTATTCATTTCAAAGAATAATGAAAATAATAATCATGCGAATGCTTGTAAAGGAAATTCAAACTAGCACTTTTGTCTTTAAAAATAGAATAAAAACAGACAATTACCTCCTAAATATTTCATGTAATTATCGGAAAACAAAATTCAACTTAACCTGTGACAAGTTACGTTAGAATCACGACATTTTATAGTTCATTGTTGTCATACGTCACAATGGCTATCATTTAACAACTGTTACTATGGATAGCATTCGACGTTCGCTTTTTTTCCACGCATGTGCATTCGTGTGTAAATGAATGATGAGGTCTACAGCTACGGGATTCACGTTCAATCCCTGTCAATCAAGTGAACAAAAAATCAATCATTCTTATTCATGTAAGCTATATTTTAGGAAATCGTTCCCAATAACATGACATCTTTGAAAAGCAAAACAAACAAAGCAGATGATGCGCATTCGAATATAAAATTTAAAGTAAGTTATTTTTAAAATTTAAAATACATATAACAATATTAAAATATGTGAAATATGTTCTAATATTATTGGTATTAATCTAATTAAATAAAATAACACATGAAAAGCATTATTATAGACATAACTCACTGACTACTATTCACTCTACGGTTTATGGAATCCTCAGGTTCAACGTCACATTCATTAAGACCCCTGACACTGGTCCCTATCCACAGTCAGCTTAATTTAATTCTTCTTTTTCACGGTTTAGACTTATTTACTAGCCTGTTCCGGCTCCAAATTGCTGCTCTTTCCATCGTTTCTTTGGACTTCCCAAACTTCTTCCTATGGTGAATAGCTGTATGCTGCTTTTCGTATTCTATTCTGTCATCCTTGCCAAGTGTTCTTTCCAGTTTGTTCTGTATTTCTCTATTGCTCTGTTTATTTCCTCTACTTTTAGTTGTCTTATTTCTGTGTTATGTTTTTTGTCTATTCTTTATATCCTGTTATTGATCTGAGGAATCTCATTTCAATTCCAAAACGTTTATCCTTATGCTTTGCGTTTGTCCTTATCGATTGGACAGTCCAGCTATATCTTTGGAGCTTGTAAGTATTTTGAAGTGTCCCCTGAGTACGCTACTATAGTGTAAAAGTTGTAAGATGGCAGGATTTCTGCTATCCTTGTCTAAAGAATTGTTCTTCCACCCTTCGCTAGACATCTGAGTGACATTTGTACTATAATGGGCTACCCTTGTAAAATTACTTAGGAATGCTAGAAAAACTCCACCCCCACTTTCGCCCAGTCACTTTTGTTCACGTAATTTTTGTCAGTGGTGATTGTTTCAGAGTTCGTTTGTAGTTTGTGTGATATTATATTAGTGTAACGTTAGTCTTTAGAAGAACGAAATGCCACCACTGATCTATGTTCACTGCAGGGAGTGTCTGCCCTACCGCTGTCACCGTGAAGAGATACGTGTATGAGTGCGAAAGAAGATGGTGAGTACTCTCTTCTCTTTCTAAAATATACTAGACACTTTAGCCCTCACGGACTATGACGTTCTGCAGGGTTAGTCCTTTGGAAGGGCTGCCTTCTTAAAGCCTTTGGACTTGTTTACTTGTGTTTTATCCCCACAGGGAGGGCTGCCTCTACCGCCATAATCTAATTCATAGATTTAATTTCTAGTTGCCTAAGATCCACCTGATTATTATTATTGTTACTGCTCTTATTAGAAATATTCCACAATACAGTGTTTCTCCTTCAACCCAAAGTGATTTGTCACCAGAGGTTCCTGCCTAAAGCATCTTCTTCCCTCAAATCTCTAGCTTCCATACTTCTCCTCACTCCATCTATCCGTTCTCTAGGTCTACCTCTTCCACTTCTTCCATTAGCCTTCCAATCAAGGATCTTCTTTGGTATTCCATATTCTTCCTTTCTTATGAGGTGCCCATACCATTTCAAAAGTTGTTCTATTTTTTTTCAACTTGCATAATTTTGCTTTACGTGCTGTTAAAAGCTTTGTCGATCACCTCCAAAAATCCATTTCTACTGCTAACAGTTTGTTGGCTTGTTTTCTACTTACTCTCGAGGTTTCGTACCCATATAACAAAATGCTATATAACAGAATTTGAAATATAATTTTCTTCGTTCTGTATATTATATTTCTATTCCAAAGCACATCATCCATCGGTTATTCGCCTTTGAATTCTGCAGTTGAATTCTCAATTTTATTTGAAATTTAAAATTTTTAACATTACGTATTCTTCCTGAATTACATTTTAGCTCATCTGTTGTAGTTATTATTATCATCATCATCATCATCATCATTATATGTACTTATTATTATTATTACCATCATCATTATATGTAATTATTATTATTATTATTGTCATTATTATCATTATTATTATTATCATCATCATCATCATTATATGCACTTATTATTATTATTATTATTATTATCATTATTATCATCATCATTATATGTACTTATTACTATTATTATTATTATTATTATTATTATTATTATTATTATTATTATTATTATTATTATTATTATTATTATTATTATTATTATTCGTGGTTTGCAACAGTACACACAGGTTGTCTGTATAATATATAAGCCATCTGCAAAACCGAATAATTTTAAAGTTCATCGCCATAAAATTTATGAAAATATCGAGTAGTTTTTTAAACACTGTTTATTGTATTTAATTTTCATTACACTATTTTAAGATGAAAATAACCGCTTTTCTGTAAAATAATATATTTTTAGAATTATACTAATTTTTGTGGCGACTCTGTGACGCAAGTGGTTCGACACTCATCTCCATCTGTGTGTCCTGAGTTCACGTCTTGGTCATATAAATGAGGTTCTTGTTGATCGAATGGAAGTCAAAGGAGGCATTTCATTGCTACTGTCGTTTTACACCACTTCTCCATGCTCATGTCGTGCGTTTCGTTCAATTTCACTTCATCTATTCCCCAGACAGGCCTGAAACCTACCTAGCTATCATTACGCTGGACACGAATAGAGGATAACTAACTCACTCACTGGTTCTATCGAGCACACAGGTTCGTAGCCGAGCAGACAGAAGTTTCCATATATCCCGAAACTGAGCTAATGTTTTCCAATCATCTCCTGTATAATCAACGTCCCCCAAAACACGGTTAATGTTATTCTCTCATCTCATTCTTGGTTTACCAACTGGACGTTTATTCCCTGATTTTACTAGAATAAGTTTCCATGCATCTCTTTTATTTCCATTCATGCCAATGTCCTACCCATCGCAGTCTACGTGACGTAGCTCTTCTTATTATATCTCGTTCCTTATAAAGATAATGTAGCTTACTGTTATGAAGTATTTTCCATTCGTCTGTCAGTTCATCCCTCTTTGATCCCAAATTTGTCCTAAGAACTTTATTCTCAAATACACGAATAGAGGATATCCTTTCTATATTGTTAATAATTTTTCTCCGGTACTTATTCATCATTCCATGCATCCGGTCCGAGGGTCGCGGGATCCGGCCGATGATCGATGGAATTATTTAGGATGGAAAAATTCAAGGAGCAAGTCCTCCAGGTCCCGAGTCTGAAGATTTTCAGGCTTGTAAAAGATCCTTCCATCCATAGTAATTCTTCCCGAAGATAGGTGTTTCACTGCAACCATAGCATTTACATGCTATGCTTTGCAGCTTTACTAGGGAATTATATATAGGTGTGGTAGCTTCCCGTTGCTTCCACACCGGTGTGGCATGATGATAATGATAAGGATGATGATGATGATGATGATGGTCGGATGATTTTCGGGGACCGTAGAGCCCTAAGTGTCCTGACATTTGTCTTACAGGTGAGGAAAAACCCCGAAAAAACCTCATCCAGGAGCCTGTCCCAACCAGGCCCGCTGCGTGACAAGGCAGCACGCTACCTCGAGACCACAGCGGTAGACTAAAATATCCTTAAGCCTGAATTATAAGGCCTCTAAGCAAAATTTACCGATCTCAACGTCCTAGCAATACCTTGGTCTAATAACTCCTAAAAAAGAGAGGCTATGGCTCAACATTGGGCTAGGCCCTTATAAACATATTTATAATTATTTTTTACAATACTTCAAAATACTATAAGAATTAATGATCATCATCAGCAGCATCGAGGATTAGACCTTAAGGTCTGTTCCGATCTCATGTTAGAATCGGTCTGTCTATATTTTACTGGGTCTTCCTACGTTTCTTCGTCCAGTGGTTTGTAATGATTAATGAAGAATCCATTTCGGAATTCTATTGTTAACCATTCTATTGATGTGGCCCATTCATTAATCTCTGTATTGTGCAATTCTATCTAATAGTTTGAATATATTTAGTTCACTTCGTATATTTTAATTTCGTTTTGGATCTGTTATTGTACAGCCAGTCACACTCATCATAAACCTCATTTCTGATCTTTCTATTCTTTATTCCTGGTTTTTGGTTAAGACTCAGTTTTCCGTTCCATATAATAGTATTGGAACCTCCATCGTGTTATAAAATTTTTAAAGTGTCTCCTTTCTAATTCATTTGAGACTTCGTTTTATGGTGCCACACATATAATCAAATTTATTTATTTTGTTTTCAATGTCTCACTTTTTCTATATGATCATTGTATCCCAGGTAATTAAAATTGCTCACTTGTTCTATTATTTTATTCCCTAATTGGATTTTTACTCTTAGTGACTCATACCCTCGAAAAGCTAAACTTTTCTTTTTAGAGTAAATATTTTCAGGATGTATGTTTCACATATTTTTCTTAATTTGTAAATTGCCCGTTGTAAACCATCTTCTGCCTAGATATCACAATCAGATCGTCTACAAAAAAGTAAAATATCTAGTAAAATAAGAATTAATTAAAGATATAAATTTATCACTAACAGAGTTAAACTCTATTCAAGGATTATAAGCAGCCAACATTGTGAGCTTTTTAAAATTAAAACAGTTAAATATTAGAAGAGTAGTGGAGAATTTGTAGTAAGTTTGTGAACAAAATGCAGTATTGGACAAGTTCCAACCTCACATATACCACAATGCACTACACAGCATAAATCTTTACGCTACAAACCACAAACATATTTCAAATGTAACTTTCTTGCCTCTAATTTATTTTTGTCCTCACCTAAGCCTGCAATGCATCATATCAGGTAGGGTAACTTCTCGCACATGCGAAGCACAAAATAAAATTACCTGTTACATTTTTTTCAACTTCACCGATGTGGTCTGATAACGTCCCGTCGTTGCCTCAGAAGGAGCGGTCCGGATTCTATTCCTGGTAGAAACACGTTTCCTGGGTGAGGTTTTGAGGTTTTTACGGTATTCTTCCTCACTATAAGATAAATATCAGAAATCAATAGTCCCCAAGTACCATCAGGATATCATAATCATCCATGTCATATCCTTGATTGAAAAGCTAATGGAAGAGGCGGACCTAGAGAACAATGAATAAATGGAGTGAGGAGAAGTATGGAAACTAGAGATTTGAGGGAAGAAGATACTTTAAACAGAAATCTCTGCAGACAAATCACTTTTAGTTGAAGAAGAATCACAGTAGTATGGAATAATCCTAATAAAAGAATATTAGTTATATTTAGTTAGGAAATATACGAGTGGATGGTGTGTCTTTTTTATTAATGTTCGTGTTGTCTCGGATGTTGCTGCAGTATTGGCCATATAACTCATACTGTTAACTCCTCCATGACTTTCTGTGGTTAAGAAAAATATGAGTGTGAACCATAATGAAAAAATATGTAACTCTCTGTAAGGTCGGGCGAATGGGAATCTGAAAGTATCTATAAAAATATGTTATAGGTGAATATATAAAGAAGCTAATATTTTGTTTTGTGGGCCGCGATGGACTAGTGGTTATATTCTTGTCTCTGGTCCCGTGGGTCGTGGATTCAAATCCGGGCCAATGGATTTTTCAGGATGGGAAGTCCAAGGAACAAGTCCTCCTGGAGAGACTTTACGCCAGTGAATCCCGAGTCTGAAGATTTCCAGTCTTGTAAAAGATCCTTAAGCATGAATAAAGAGGCATATAAGCAATATTTACCGACCTCCTCATCCTACTAATACCTTAGTTGCCTGCTAGATATCTCATTGGGTCGGTATGTTGACGGCATACCATTCATGACATAGGGAAACAAGCGTAACTAAATTAACTAGGTCTAGTAACTCCTAACAAGGGAGAGGGTACGAATCAACATTGATCTGTTATACCATTGTAGATAGATTTAATACTTTGCTTAATGGTTAATTAAAATGTAGTTGTTTTGAACTGACATGAAGGATGGGAATATAATAGATTTTATTAAACACAATGTGTACATTTAGAGTTTTCACCAGTCTTTTATAATTTTGGTGAGAGGCTGAGTTCTGCTTTTGCATTTCATTAGGTGGTACTTGGAGCATGGCTCGTCGCAAAGCTTACATCTGTAGTCCTCCTTGGGGTCGTGTTATGACGGATTCTGACATATTTTCCCGTGGAAACCATGCGCGGCGAAGCGTGTGTATAGCTGGCGAAGTTGGAAGTTCGGTCCTTCCCACACATCAGTTTTCATCGTTTCTGTGTCCATTATTTCCATCGGTATTGCATTGGCTTTGTTTTGTCTCTCTTTGATGGCGTCTTTATATGCCTGGGTTTCTGGTAGATTGAAGCGAAGCTTGATGTCCTCAATGAAGTAGGGTTCATGTGCTATTCTGTAGGCGTAGCTGTTTCTTGTGTACTTTGAGGAATATTAGTATAAGATAAGCCATATTTAAAATCAGTATTCCTATTACTCTTCCCAGTAGTACGGTACGTATAGGTAGATCAAACTTTGTTATTTGTCAGCGTGTAGATTTGACATCAGCTTTTACCAGATAGCTCTATTTGCCTTCTCACACTATTAGCATGAAAAACGTTGGGCTGATGCATTATGAAGTCGGAACGGGCAATTGCCTAATCCTTGGAATGCCAAAGATGATAATTCTGGGTCGTCCATTTCCTTTGGACATTCTTTGGGGATTCTATTTCATAGTCGTTTTAGCTACATTGCTGTCTTACGTTGTTAAGGAATATAGGCCACAATTAATCTCCACTTATTTTGTTTAATTTTGTTTGTTAGTCACCTTCCGTGATTGTAGTGAAGTAAGTTTGAGACACCAGATCCCGGTAATGAATCTCCTATCTAATAAGGGCCTATATAAAAATGAATGTTTGTATGTTCGTATTTTATGTGCTGAGTTACCGTACAATCGATTGTATTGGGGCTTTTTGTAAAATGTCAGGAGTTTCTCAGGAAGGCTATAAGAGAGTTGTAATACTCAACCCCTTCACCTTTAAAAATAACTCTTCAGTGAAAAACGTGAAAAAACTAGCTTTTTGGACGCTTAAATGGCTTACACTGCCTAAATCATAACAAATTCACAATAGTTATGTACATAGTGTTGAGTATATAAAAAAACTCTACAAAATTTCAGGGAGAGGATATGCTTATCTTTAACGGATAACTCACAATAACCATTTTTATATTTCATTGATGCCAAGAAGATCGGCATAAGTAGATTCAAGGGCAAACATAGCAGCTCACGGCAGATATTTTATGGATAACTCACAAAAACGAATTTTGTCTTTCACCTCATTTATGTCAAGAAGATCGAAATAAGTAGATTCCCGGGCAACGTCGGGAATAATCAGCACGGGGTATCTAAAAGTAAAAACTATATAAATTTATAATTATTTTTCCTTTCACTTATTCAACTAAACATAAAACACATCAAATTTCATTTATTTAGGCGTAGCAGATCTCGACGAGTATTAGCTAGTTCATCTATAAAAAAAAGAGACCATACTTAGGTGCTCTTAATTAGTATCATTGATATTACAATGTCAAAGTAAAAATGATAATTAAAAATCCATAAACCAAATACTGATGTGTGAATAAATTCTCGTATCAAAATCCTATTGAAAAAGTAAAAAAAAAAAAACGAATGATGCAATTATGACTATTCAAAAGGAAAAGTTCAAAAGACAAATAATTATACAATAAATAAAATATAATAATCATTACTAAGAAATTCACTACGTTACAGTATCATATGATACTCGGTTACACTTTTTTCGCATTTGGGTTGCTCAACAAGTGCTTCTGTTTAATAAGTTATAGTATCATAATATTGCATGAAGATCGTGGAAATTTGTATAACTTGTGCTATACTGCAATTTAGTATTTATTTGTAATACTTACTTTGACGTTTCTTTGTATTATTTTTACTTCAATAATATTTTCAAACTAATATTATTTTTCATTTTTATATTGTATTATAAGTGAGTCTTTAACCATTTATCCCAATCTAAAACTACCGATACGAATAAGAAGACACATGATTCTAACCCTTAAATTAGCGGAACAATAATTTCTCTTGCCAGTTATATAAACGTTCCAGACCACAACGAAAATAAAATCATACAAAACTGTATATAAGTTATTATTGTACATTATTACGTAATTTGACCCAAATCTAAATAATTTTTGCTCGTTTGTTATTCAATTGTTTATGAACAATATTAAATAAATTAAATCAACGTATCTTTTAGGATACATTGCCTATTTAAGGGTTAACTATATCTCTCTAATAGTTTGCATTATTTAATTATTTCTACATTTTATGATTTGTTATAATGAATTAAATACAATTTTGGTCCATGGAATAATTGAACTTTACAGGGCGAAACCGTGTATTTCTTAATAACATTCGTAGTAATTATTTTGGAAAATTAGACCAAATTCTGACTATCCACTAAGTTTAATTCTTTGAAGTGTTACTCTCTAACAATTATCTTATTAAGAAGGAACTAATTTAGCCTGGATTGGAAATTAAAAAAAAAAAGAAATAATTATTTACAAGTTAGCTGTTGCATGCCACCAAAATTTAGAAAGAGTTACTTCTAGTTACTTCTAACTGAATTCCAAATATTTAGAAGTAGCATGTTAAGAATATGGTATAGTATTGGTGTTCTGGAAATAATGTTTAATGTTAATTTGAGGACACTAAAATAACATATTCTCACAAAGTATACTATGTGTAAAAGACATTAATACTAACAGCGTCTAAATTATTTTTACAAAATATTTAACGTAAATTAGCGTTAATTATAGTAAACTGAAAATTCATAAAAAATAGTCTCCGTATGTTTTCGAATATTTATTGCAAAAGTTCGCTGGCAACACATTCTAGAAATATAGGAATCCGATTTCCAGTTAACTGCGCATTCAACCCGCAGCATTTACTCAGCTGATCTATGCCTCTCATCCTTCTGTTTAACAGGTTACATTTACAGAGTCCCTGATGTTGCCCAGCTGGAATAAAACATTACCAGGTATTCAACCATAAAATTCCTTTCCCGGTTAAAAATTCTACACAGATTTCAGATTATGCTTTAATATTCACAAAATATTTTTAAAATTACATATTGCTCCAACATGGCCTAGGATGCCTGGTCCCGAAATCAATGATCGCTAAGGTCAAAATTCCTCGGCAACGCATCTTAAATTTTCCCCACACCTATAATATAAATCCCATGAAATCTTAGAGCCCAAGTAATCCTGAACATTATCTAACCACCTTAATCTCCTATACAGAAAATATCCTCAAAACTCGTGTCCAACTTGGGGTCTGGTCGAGGAAAGAGATGAGATGAAGCCACTATATTTATAGAGGTCTGTGAACGACAAGGGTGCCGGCCGAACCACATCTGATGCACCGCCATAGGGGCGGATGAATGAAATGAAATGAAATGAAATGGATGAGAAGAGTATGCAGAAGTGGTGAAATGAAATTAGTGGCAGGGGAAAACGGGAGAAACCACGAGAAACACCTGCCCAAGTTCCGTTTCGTCCACAACGTAACCCACATGGAACGACCGAGACTCGATCTCGGGACCCCAGTTGTGAGAGACAAGCGTCTAACCGCTTGCGCCATGGAGCCGCCAATCCCTTATAAACTTTTGTTTAATATTAATACATGAGTGAATTGTGTGTCTTACTTGATTGTTAGTAAGGTGGCTCCAGTTTTAATATGCTCACGCTTCACTCATTCGGAGAGGGGATCCATATTCCTCGTATAGTAAACAAAATGAGGTAAGATTGCAATGCGGAGAGTATATATTATTCAATTGTTTGTGTGTGAAAGCAAAACAAAAGATAGTCAGAAGTCTAACTTCTCATTATATTATTCAATTGTTTGTGTGTGAAAGCAAAACAAAAGATAGTCAGAAGTCTAACTTTACATTATATTATTCAACTGTTTCTGTGTGAAAGCAAAACAAAAGATAGTCAGAAGTCTAACTTCTCATTATAACTTATTATTCAACTGTTTGCGTGTGAAAGCAAAACAAAAGATAGTCAGGAGTCTAACTTCTCATTATATTATTCAATTGTTTGTGTGTGAAAGCAAAACAAAAGATAGTCAGAAATCTAACTTCTCATTATATTATTCAACTGTTTGTGTGTGAAACCAAAATAAAAGACAGAAGTCTAACTTCTCATTATACTGTTCAACTGTTTTTGTGTGAAACTAAAATAAAAGACAGTCATAAGTCTAACTTCTTATTATACTACTTGCAACCTTAACTTTTAGTAGGTCTACAAAAAAATCCTACCCCTACTAATAACACTCTACGTCCAACCAACGTCTGTTTAACGAATAAAATTAAGTTGTTTACACACAAATCATTTTTTAAGTATAGTTATTTTAAAATGTTTATATATTTAATGTAATTGGCGATGTTTGAAAACAAATAATAAAAGTTTGTTATGCTTCTTGTTCATCACTGCAACCAGTATTGCCAAGTAATGGCAATATTGTAAGAATGAACCCTTGTGGAGAAAAAATGAAACACATCAAACAGTTTATAACCAACATATTAATTAAAATATCACTATAAAATCAGATGATAATGAAACACGAGGTGAGGGTAGAAGAAGCAAAGATAAGATTATAAATTCACAAGGAAACCAATTGTTAGCTTTTTGCGATGCATTTGAACTTGAAATTCTGAATGGGAAATATGGGGAAGATAAAAATGGAGAACTGACATTTATTAATAAAAATGGAGGTAGCGTAATTGATTATTCAATATGCACACAAGACATGATTCCAGTCCTAAGTAATTTCTGTATAGCTTCCAGAATCGAATCACACCACTTCCCAAACAAACTTATTATAAATATGAAAGGTATTAGTGAGACAGTCAATGATGAGGTGGCAACAATATTGAGGCCAATTACACGTTTCAGATGGATCGAGGACCGGAGAGAAGAATTTATCAAGAGTTTGGAAACGCTAATACAGGATCTGCAATTGAATGATCTTAGCGGGGTGGAAATTATTAAAACTTTGACAGAATGTTTTCAAAAAGCAGGGGAAAAATTCAAGGTTAAATGCGCAATGAACCAGAAGGACAAAGGGTGGTACTATAATGCATGTAGAAAGAGAAGAAGTTTGTCGAAAGTAGTCTTTTAAAGTTTAGAAAAGAAAGCACAGATGAAAACAGAAAAAAATTATGCGCAAGAGAGAAAGGAATATAAAGAATTATTAGGAGAAACAAAACTAGCAAGGCAAAATAAGAAATCCGAAGAAATGAGAGTCGCGACTGAAAGTGGGAACATTGCGGACATATGGAAAGCGGTAAGGGAACTCAAAGTAAAGTCCATAAATCGGACAAGAATAACTCCCGGGGAATGGAAAAGTTACTTTGACAGGGTGCTGGGAAATGAGAGGTTAAGATATAATCAAGAAAATATAGTTGAGATTCCTGACCCAATACATATTCAATTACTGGATCAGGATATTTCGAAAAATGAAGTGGTCTCTTCCATTAAATGTTTAAAGAACCTGGAATTGATGGAATACCAGGGAAATTCTTGAAAAATATATCATCCAGTAAATTATTAGACGTTTTGAAAACTGCGTTCAAAAAACATTTTAATGGAGGACATTATCGGGAAGCCTGGCGACAGGTGTCATCCAACCGCTATACAAAGGAAAAGGTGGGACACAGGTACCAGAAAGTTACAGGGGAATTTGTCTCTTCTCAGTGTTCGGAAAAATGTATTGTAAAGTACTTTACGAACGCATGAGACAATGGGCTAAAGAGAACTATAGGCTCTCAAAATATCAGGCAGGTTTTAGAGAAGGGTTCTCCACGGTGGACAACGTATTTGTTCTGAGAACATTAATTGATGACAATCTGAAAAACAAGGAGGGGTAAATTATTTTGTGCATTCATTGATTTTAAGATGGCATTTGATACTGTGGACCGAAGCGTACTTTGGGAAAAACTAAATCGGAAAGGATTGTCTCATAAAATGATACTTGCCTTTATGTCAATTTATAAATATGTTAAATTTTGTATAAAAGTAGACCAAGGGCACATTACAGAGAGCAGTGAAGCCAATCGGGGAGTGAGACAAGGTTGCATTTTATCACCAATGCTATTTAATCTATTCGTTGATGATATTGTAGACGTAATGCTAGAAGGAGAACATGAGGCTCCGGAGATAGGAAATGTTAAAAGCCCAGTCCTGTTGTATGCAGATGATTTAATTATCTGTTCCAAGACAATCAAAGGATTGCAAAGAGGTCTTGACCTACAGGAAATATACTGTAGGAATTGGGGATTGACTGTAAATGTTAGTAAGACAAAAACAATAACCTTTAAAAATGGGACGGTTTATGGTAGAGCAGAGGAATGGAAATACAAAGATCAAGTACTTCAAAACGTGAAACATTTTGAATATCTTGGTACGACGTTGAAAATGAACAGAAAGTGGAAGAAACATATTGATATAGCATTATTCAAAGGAGAGGGGACAACTTAATAGCATTCTCAATATTCAGGGTAGAGTGCCTGATATTCCAGTTAGTACGTTATAAAAAAATGTATGGAGCTATGGTCAGGCCAGTAATGCACTATGATAGTGAGATTTGGGGTTTCCAAAAAATGGAAATACTAAATAAGGTATATACGCATTTTCTAAAATATATTACAGGACTTAGTAAGGCCGTTTCTAACTGTGGATTTCTATATGAATTTGGGTCATTCCAGGACGACATAAACTGTAAAATTCGTGTACTCAAATACTGGTTGCGAGTAATCCAAGGTGAACAAACAATGCTTAGAGCAATTTGTTACGACCACCAAATTAAAAAAATAGATGTTAAATTTTGGGCAGACGAGGTTAGGAGAGAACTCCAAAAGATTGGGAGTGGGCTGGATATGGGATAAAGGGACTGAAAATCGCAAGAATGTGTGGACAAAAATAAGGAGGAGGTACTTAGATATAAACCAACAAGATACTTTCGCCGAATGTGCAGGAAAACGCTCACTGTGTTTACAAAGAGACCTAAAACACGTCAGGGGAAAATAATCGTATATACTCAACCTAGGATTTAAAGAGAGATCAGGACTTGCTTGGTTTAGGCTAGGGGCATGGAAATTTCAAAAAAATAGCGACGATCACGATATGCGAATATGTCCAACGTGCGGGAACTTTGAAGATGAGATACATATATTAGGACAATGTAATGATTTAGAATAACTTATTGGAGACGTCAGTTATTACCGGAAAGATTTCTAAATTCAAATCGGGAAAGATTGGCATGCTACGAGTTATTCGTAAATCCAGAAAATTAGATAAACTTGGGTAAATTTCTGGACAAAACGCGGGAAAATAAGAACAACACTCATTCATGAATTAATATATGTTATCAAAATGCAATAACATTAATTCTTAATAATTATATATAAATTAATTAATGTATAATGCTATTGTGTTATTATTTAATTGTAATATTACTGTGTTTTCTTAAGTAATTGCAATGTTATGGTTTTTTTAGTGTATAGTGCTATAGTGTTATTATTATTTAATTGTAATATTACTGTGTTTTCTTTATGTAATTGTAATGTTATTACTTTTTTAGTGTATAATGCTATTGTGTTATTATTTAATTGTAATATTATTGCGTTTTCTTTATGTAATTGTAATGTTATTGCTTTTTTTTTGTTGTTTATTTTTCTTCACACTATTAGCAATTATTTCTTTTTTGTAACGGACTGTCAAAAGCACGTACGGCTTACTGCCCGTGCGACCCATATTTGTAAATAATATTGTAAATATCTTACTTTTGTCTAATAAAGTCCTACTACTATTACTAATTTCTGATGTCCTGTGATGTAAATATGTCAATTATATTTTTCTGGATCGTAACCTCCTGGAAAATAATACGTTTAAGAAAGATCAAACAGTGGTTTGTTCCTTTTTTTTTTTGGTCGTATAATCAATTGCTACAAATATTTTATATTATATTCCGCAAGCACTATCTGGTTACATTCGTGCACTATATTATACAATCTAGTAGCCACGTGTATTCTAAAATTCTTACAACTTATATATATAAATTGTTATATTCAACATGTTTCTTAGAGAGTCAGTCACTGCAAAACAATGCTATGACCTATTCACAATGTTAAAAAGGAGGAGCTTGGTATTGAAGTAATAAAATTAAATTGATAAAATTGAGGTGAAAAACTACTATGATTGGCTCTAAATCAAAATTCATTGAAATGTGATTGGTCATCCACTACCATTTGGGGCATAAGAAAAATAGTCGCCATAAAAGTTCAACTGTCAAAACGCGGACATGGGTTCTATTAGTTACTCATAACAGCGACACTTCTCATCCCATTTTCTACCAAAAAGAGTTATACTTTGTGTATAAAATCGAAATCCCTGGAATAATATTATATGGGTGCGAAATATGGAATCGTACATGAAGGAAGAAGAGAGTATTTGGAAATAAAATTTTCCTAGTAAAGTTTTTGGACCAAAGGGAGACGAATAGACAAGTGAATGGGAAAGACTGTACAATAGTGAGCTACATGATCTTAATGAGATATCAGATTTAATAAGAACAATTAAGTCTCGCAGACTGTTAGGGACAGGACATGTGGAACGAATGGGGAATGAAAGAGAGGAACGGAAACTTCTTGAAGGAAAACTAGATGGAAAGCATCCAGTAGAAGACCAATGAGGTGGGAGCATTTAAGGGAAGTAAATTATATAGGGGATGAATGGAAAAAAATACATCAGGATAGTGATGGATGTCCGCGCGACCATGAACCTGCGGATTCGATAATGCCAGTGAATTAGTTATGAGGAGATTCACAACATAAGATTGATGAGGTTTCGAAAATAAATTAAGTGATTTTACATCTCTCAAGTCGTAACTGAAATTTAGTGTTTAACAATAAAGTGCAGATTCGCTGAAGTAGCGCTTCACAAAGCACGGTATCACTTTTCTAAAAATGATTTAATATTCTACAGTAAATCTGAGGATGGAGCGGGAAGTGAACTGAGAAGAAACAGGAGCAAATAAAAGATTCAGATGTGAGATGATGGAATATAGACACTAGGAAGTCAATGAAACAAAACTTTAAATTAAAATAAAATAAAGAAAATTAATGTTAGAAAGTATACAATCAAAATTATACGTGAAAATAAGTAAGCAATTTCTGGTAAGGTTATAATCGATAATTACAAAAAAAAATATTCTAAAACATAGATTTTATAATGAATATGTCTATATTTCGTCCCGCGCCGTAGCCGAGTGGTTAAAGCAAGATATCTTGGCGTTGAGCTACGGGACTTGCTGGTTCCAGTATACATTGAGAAGAAATTTTCTCATGAAATTTCGGCCAGTTTGGGACCGGTGCCCATTCAGCATCGTGAAGAATTTGGGTAGCTACAACAAGTACAGTCCAGTTCTGGTAACTGTACCCGTCTTGGTTAAACCAAGACGCGTGGCTGGAGGGAACACTGCCGAGTGGGAGAGGAAACTAGTAGCCATGCAAAAAACAATTTCTTAATAATAATAATAATAACAATAACAATAATAATAACAATAATAATAATAATAACAATAACAATAATAATAATAATAATAATAATAATTATTATTATTATTATTATTATTTTGTAAGTCCATGTTTTCCCTTTACAGAGATTTAGGCACTCTCCCCCTACAGGGAAGAATTTAAACCATACTAATTTAGTTACACTTGTTTTCGTATAGATGTCATTTTTGAGTGGTCCGTGGTCAGCGTTCCGCCTCATACTGACATCTAGGAAACCAAGGTAGTACTACGACGGGAAAATTCGGTAAATTTTGCTTAGAGGCCTTTTCATTCAGGCTTAAGGCTTTTATACGAACCTGGAAATCTTCAGACTCGGGACCCACGGCTTAAAGTCCCTCCCGGAGGACTTGCTCCTTGGATTTTTCCGTCCTAAAAGTCCATCGACCCCGGCCGGATTTGAACCCGCGACCTTCGGGACCAGAGGCAAGGAGCATAACCACTAGTCCACCGCAGCCGATTAATAATAATAATAATAATAATAATAATAATAATAATAATAATAATAATAATAAATTGTTACAATAACATCGCTGTTCTATAATGAACACTTCAAACTTATTAGACAACAAAACTATTCACTAACACAGAAGAAGTTGGTAAGAAAATTCAACATGTATACCCGAGCCGTCGTAACTTCGGGTCTGAAGTTTAGGTTATACGAGGGGTGAAGGGAGAATTCGCCCTCACTGCCAATACGATATGGTTGTAGTGAGAGCAGATGTCTGTCACAACCAATCACTGCTCTTGACGCAGGTATAGCGCGCTAGTAAGGTTTGAAATTGCTGAGATGTTGTCAGCTGTATGTCTGCTAACCGCATACATAAAGCAGTCACTCGCACTGAATATCCATGTCGGCAACACTGTCGTGAAAACGTCAAGGCCGGAGAATCAGTGGCTGCAGTATAGTAACTATTATGTTTTACAAACAGAGGATAATTACTGGCAGTACCTGCAACTCGTCCTCCTCTCTTACCGCACCATACACGATAGACCCCTCAAATGCTGTTAAATAATTCACTATAGCGGCTTCAGGTTGAGAAAACCATATGTATATATATCGGCTGGGGGACCCAACATGCTGACCACACGCCACCCAGCCTAACACTCATCAACACATGTGGATATGAGGCCAGCAGGCGGCTGGTAGTTCAAGGGCCTCCTAGGCCTGTCGCGCTATACAAGTCTATATTTTTCCTGTCTGAGGTCTCTGAATTGCTACTGATTTCTATAATATGAATGGGAACGTTTTGATTTTTCATCTAAATAAACTGGGTTCTCGAATTTTCCTCACTCGTAAAACTTCACAGATTTTGGACGTGATCGAACTCAGAACCCTGGGTTTAGATGTGCTACTCGGAGCCATTTATAGCCGTAATTATCTACTTAATGAACCTAATTAATAATAATCATCTGCAGAATCATTTTAGGTTTCCTCAACCAATTCTTAAATCTCAAGGCGCACTTTATTGGTCCATCATTATTCGTGTCTGCCTCTAATATGAAGGTAAATACCGTAGATTTTTAATTTATAATCGTTTTAACAGTTGAATTTGATTATTTTAGAAGAAGCCTAAAAAGCAAGACAGGATAAAATAAGAAATGAATTCCTTTGGAGAGAAATGAATGTCACCACATCGGTTGTTAAGAGGATTGAAAATCAAACGCTTAAATGGTATGGCCATGTACAAAGAATGGAATATGAAAGATGGCAAAAAATATATACTAATGGTCACACCCTGGAAGAAATAAACGTGGCAGACCAAGATAGAAAAAGAAAACATACGTCATAACTATAATGGATGATAGGAATTTGGAAGAGGGAGATTGGAATGATAGAGATAAATGGGAACTGAAGATGGCAAACCTATAAATGGGGGAAAGCCGAAGAAGAAGAAGAAGATCGTTTTAAAAACAATTGTTTTAGATGATAACACTATTTCTATAATGCTTTTAAGTGTATATTATAAATTTGACCTTTTAAAATTTACATTTTTTAT
This sequence comes from Diploptera punctata, assembly GCA_030220185.1. Lineage (NCBI taxonomy): Eukaryota > Metazoa > Arthropoda > Insecta > Blattodea > Blaberidae > Diploptera > Diploptera punctata. Next base: position 35,374 of record JASPKZ010003435.1, read on the forward strand.
ATCATCTACATTTATCTTTTTGTCTAACCTGGTTAGATTTAATACTAGACACGAAAATATAATTTGGGCTGATTCCAAAATTGACCTGCATTTTGGAGTTCAACTATCAAATTTTAATGAATCGAAATTAACAATTGAATAAGGAATTATTTCTCTGTTTATCCCGGTGGACTTGCGGTTACGTTCTCTCTCCTGATTTCGATTTTTGTAGCCTATAGAATACATTTATTTAGCCTGGTCGCGACGTTTTCCAAAGCAAATATTCAATAACCAAATCTTATTACTTAAGTAAGAATTTATAGATGGTAGATGGATTTTCCATATTTAATGTAAGAGAACTGCAGAATGATTCATCAGCTTTAAAGGAGAAGTGTGTTAATGCATTCCTTGCATATGATACCGCGTATCACAGTGCTCCTTGTCTAATGCAACGATACACCCAAAGGTAAACGCACATCACCTCTCTCACAGTCACTTATCACATTAACTCTACTCTCTGTTGCTATGGTAACACGATAGCATAAGTAACAAGATAACCACAAATCCTATATTATGTAAATTTTAACTTTATGTACACACACACACACACACACACACACATATATATATATATATATATATATATATTGCAAATGCCCCAGGTAGTGTTTTGACATTCCTGGTGTTCAATCCTGACATGGCGTACTTGTAACCCACTTCTGAGGTTGGGGTGCCTGGAAGGCGGGGTTACGTTGCCCCGATGATATGACGGATGATGATGATAGTGGTGCGCCAGGAGAGTCCCTAATCTTAAGCTTAATCTAAGATGAATAGGAATTATGATGATTGCGATCGCCATATGATCGGGACCGTTTGGGCCTTAAAGTTTTCCTGGCATGTCTTAAAAGTGAGGAAAAACCCTGATAAAAACCTCACCCAGAAAAACTGTCTCGACCGGGAATCGAACTCGGGCCCGCTGCGTGACAAGACAACCTCGAGACCACAGCGGTGGACATTTTTTATGTATTATTAGAACCACTGTAAGTCCCGTAGTTCTGCGCCAAGACTTCTTGCCTTAACCACTCGGCTACGGCGCGTGACTCTTGGTATTAATGAAAGACAAAAATGGTTATTGTGAGTTATCCGTAAGAGATTAGGGACTCTGGTATCAATGAAAGACAATAATGGTTTTTGTGAGTTATCCGTAAGAGATAAACATATGCTGTCGCGGACTTTTTTGTAGAGCTTTTTGAGATATTCAATTCTGTGTACATTAATTTTGTGTATGTCTTATGGTTTGGGCAGCGTAAGCCATCAAAGCTTCCAAAGAGCTACTTTTTTCACATTTTCCACTAAAAAGGCGATTTTTAAGGGTGTACGAGTTGAGAATCACAACTCTCTTATAGCCTATGTTCATCCCGGGAAACTCCTGAACATTTTACAAAAAACCTCACCACAATCGGATCAACGGTATGGCCGCGCATAATGTACGAACAAACAAATATACAAACAAACAAACATTAATTTTTATATATAAGATTATGGTATAATCTCTTCTACGTGCGGTATAGAAATACGCGAATATCATTTCTAGAAAATTGGTATAACTCCCACCTTCTGCGTCAGAAAAAATGCGAAACTATAGACGGTTCTCCGATGATGACTTAATCAAACATTCCGAAAGCAGATATATACATCTACTAATAAACTCACGTTAAATTAAAATATGTCACCAAGAAGACATATGATTTAACATAATGATCGGGTTTATATATATATATATATATATATATATATATATTTAGTTTTGTGTTTCGAAATGTATGTGTATATAATATTATTGATGTACTACACTAATATATATCCATCCATCCATGGTAATTCTGTCCGAAGGCAGGTCCTTCACTGCAATCATAGCATTTTCATGCTATGCTTGCAGCTTTACTAGGGAATTGTAGGTGTGATAACTTCCCGTTGCTTTGAACACCGGTGAAGGATGATAATGATGATGACGATGATAATGATAAGGATGATGATGATGGCCATATGATTTCGGGGATCGTTTGGGCCTGAACGTTTTCCTGACATTTGTCTTACAGGTGAGGAAAAACCCCGATAAAAGCCTCACCCAGAAAAACTGACCCGGCCGGGGATCGAACCCGGGCCCGCTGCGTGACAAGGCAGCACGTCTTTTATGACATTTCTAGCTTTCTCCCGACATTGGCGGAATTGTAATCCATTTCTCAAATTGGGACATCTGGAAGGCGGAGTTACGTTACCCCTATGATACTTACTTACTTACTCACTGGCACTATCGAACCCGTAGGTTCATGGCCGCGCGGACATAAGCTCTCCATACATCCCTATCCTGAGCTAATGCTTTCCAATCATTCCCTGTATAATCTACTTCCCTCAAATCATAGTTAATGTTGTTCTCCCACCTCATTCTTGGTCTACCAACTGGGCGTTTTCCTTCTGGCTTTCCTACAAGAAGTTTCCATGCACGTCTTTCATTCCCCATACGCGCAACATGTCCTGCCCATCGCAGTCACCCCTATGATATGTTGGGTAATAAATGATAACGAAGCTCCAGGAGACTTCTTAACCTAAATTCCACACCGTGGGCAACCACAGGGATAATTCCTTTTAAGAAAAAATTCCTATGATCTGACCGGGAATCGAACCCGGGACCTCATGAACAGTAGTCAGTAACACTGACCACTAGTCCATGAGGCTGGTCTCATCATTAAACATAATGTGCAATATTTTCACATTATATCCCAGCAAGGCAAAACCAGAAATACTTCACAGCAGAAGCAATATTTTATGCTATTCAGTAACTACTCCTCCGGGAGGGACTTTAAGCCGTAGGTCCAGAGCCTACATTTTCGAGCTCTATTAAGAACCTAAAGCCTAAATTTGATTCAATGATTGTGAGCATAATTTAATCTGCTTTTCCCTTCGAAATCCGATTGAGGGTCTTTCCACTTTCCAGCGGTTGCCCTTTTACCAGCCGGCTGCTGGCCCTTCACATCCACATGTGTCAATCACAGAGGTAGATGATCAACAGCCAGTGTAGGGGTGACATGTGGTTAGCATGTCGAGTCCCCCAGCCGTTATAGCTGGTTCCTCAACCCCCTTCGAAATAATAATTTAATCATAAAGATGATTCTTTGAAACTGTGAGTTAGCGAATTGTCACTCGCTGATATCTGTAGAAAATAAACACAAACAATTAGCTTGATTAAGTAACTCCCAAAAGGGAGCACTCCTGATCCACGTGAGGAATTAAAGATATACACAAATAAATAACTACTCCATAAAATATATATGTTCCAGAAGATAGTCTTCCTGGTTAACCCAAAAGCAGCAATACAAGCTGTCTCTAATAACTAGGGCAAGGATTTTATGTAATAAAAGATAAGATTGTAATACAGATAGTATACATTATTCAACTGTTTGTGCGTGAAACCAAGATAAAAGACAGCCAGGATATTACTTCTCATTATACTATTTAACTGTTTGTGTGCGGAACCAAAATAAAAGACAGTCATAAGTCTAACTACTCATTATACTACGTTGCAATCTTAACTTTTAGTACATAAAAATCCGGTCTCTACTAACAACTAGGGCTAGGATTTTTATGTAATAAAAGATAAGGTTGCAATGCAGATAGTATATATTATTCAACTGTTTGTATATGAAACCAAAACAAAAGACATTAGGCTAACTTCTCATTATACTATTCAACTGTTTGTGTGTGAAACCAAAACAAAAGATAGTCATAAGTCTAACTTCTCATTATACTACGTTTCAATCTTAACTTTTAGTACATAAAAATCCTAGCCCTACTCATAACACTCAACGTCCAACCAACCAAGAAATAAAAAAAATCAAAAGTTAAGCAAATTACAGATAACAGTCAAATTTAAGAGGATACCCTCCCACATAGGGGTTACTGGCAAACATATATCCAATTTATAGATGAGTTGGAGAAATATTTTATATGTCAATTTATAAAGTTGCGTGTTTTCACGATAACGGTTTCAAAGGCCATTTCTCCGATACCGATTTCAAAGGTTCGTTTCACCTTCATCTTCAGATAAACTCCAATCGTCAGTGGGCTCACGGCTTAATGTCCCTCTGCAGGACACGTACCTTGATTTTTTCATATTTTAAATCCATCGAGCCCAGTCGGGTTTGAATCCGCAACCTTTTGACTAGAGGCACTAGACAACCACGGCCTACAGCCCAGTTCATTTCAATCAATTTTAATACTGAAAATGAAGCAAAGAGTCTGCTGGATCCTAAGATGATTAAAAGAAAAACAAATTGCAAATATTTGTCGATAAACATTTGAAAAATAATTATAAGCCTAAGTATAAGATGCCCAGACACAATTACAAATTTAGAATTAAAGACAATAACAAATGAAAACGAAATCACAATAGGCCTATAAACAAAAAAACTAATTTTAAATTGGACAGGACATACCCTAAGAAAAGGATATAAAGCAGTGGAAAGAATGGTTCTGGATTGGAATCTCGTGTATAGCAGAGGAAAAAGAAGACTAATAAACACATGGGAAAGAACAGTGATTAAAGAAAGTGATAACAAAAAAAACCATGATATGAAATAAAGAAGGTAGCAATAAATAGGATCCGATGTAAATACGTCATGAATGCACTAAGCTCGTCATAAAGAGATGAAGTTGAATGATTAATAAGTGACAATTGTCACACAGCGGGCCCGGGTTCGATCCCCGCTCGGAACAAGTTTCCAGGGTGAGGTTTTTTTTTCAGGGTTCTTCCTCACCTGTAAGACAAATGTCAGGATACTTTTAAGGCCCAAACGATACCCGAACGTCATCTGGCCATCATTATCATCAACATCACATTCACCTCATTTCATTAAGTTTAGGTTTAAGGCCTCTCCTGGCGCATCATTACCCATCATATCATTGGGGCAGCGTAATCCCACCTTCCAGGCTCCACAACCTCAGAAATGGGTTACAATACACCAATGCCAGGAGAGAATACCTGAAATGTCGATAGACAAACAGGTGGCATTGAACAAAAAAAAATTCCCAATTAACAATTATAAACATTTTGAACTGTTAAAGTCAGTGCCAGTGAACAAATATTACATGATCTCCTCTAGTTCCGAGGTATACGGGTTTATATGTGGATAGGGTTGATGACTTTTTAAGGGCATAAAATTTATGAAGGGAAATAAAGTCGTATATCCCATGTCATAGATTTACTATAAGAACTTCAATCGTAAAATATGAGGACTTTGGACAAACTTTGTCGACCCTTACAATTCGAAATTTGAATTGCGACACTAATGACCTGAAATGTTAAGAAGGTCGTTAAATAATATATACAAGGGGTAGAATATTTAAAGACTGAGTTTAAAAGAAGGTCACTTAATTGTACCCAAACATATGAATTTTGCATTAGGTCCTACCTACTACTATAGATCTGCAGTGTAAGTCTGTGTGTTTTAATACATTCCAGAACCCAGCATTCAGCACTTTCCATTTAACGACCCGTAACGCGTTTTATAGGATTACCACAATCATTACCAGCTTGAGAGTATTTTGCACAATGTTCTGCGGCAAATTTTACCGCACCCAGAAGAAGGTACACCACAGCCTTCACTCCATTTAACCACAATCAACCAACTGCTGCTTTTCTATAACACTGTATGTATATACATCATTCATCATGCATGGGAACATGGGTTTTCCCCTAGAGGGAATTTCTTAACCAAGCAAATTTAGCAACGCTTATTTGCCTAAATATTTAAACAAATTACATAATTTACACGTACGTAAGTTTTTCATTCAAAACAATCAAAATTGATTTTTCATGTCTGTAAAACAATCCTTTTTAAGACAACAAAGATAAAATTTTTCTATCTAATAATGTTCATTTGATAAGAAAAGTCAACCGCTGTGGTCTCGAGGTAGCGTGCTGCCTTGTCACGCAGCGGGCCCGGGTTCGATCTCGTCCGGACAGTTTTTCTGGGCGAGGTTTTTATCGGGGTTTTTCCTCACCTGTAAGACAAATGTCAGGAAAACTTTAAGACCCAAACGGTCACCGAAATCATATGGCCATCATCATCATCCTTATCATTATCATCATCCTTATCATGATCACCATCCTTATCATTATCATCATCATCATCATTCTTCACTGGTGTGGAAAGCAACGGGAAGTTAACACACCTACAATTCCCTAGTAAAACTGCAAACCAAGCATGAAAATGTTATGATTGCAGTGAAAGACCTGCCTTCGGCCAGAATTACTATCGATGGATGGAATGTTCATTTGATAAGAAAAGTCAACCGCTGTGGTCTCGAGGTAGCGTGCTGCCTTGTAATGCAGCAGGCCCGGGTTCGATCCTCGGTCGGGACAGTTTTTCTGGGTTAGGTGTTTATCGGGGTTTTTCCTCACCTGTAAGACAAATGTCAGGAAAATTTTAAGACCCAAACGGTCACCGAAATCATATGGCTATCATCATCATCCTTATCATTATCACCATCATCATCATTTTTCACCGGTGTGGAAAGCAACGGGAAGCTACCACACCTACAATTCCCTAGTAAAGCTGCAAAGCATAGCATGAAAATGCTATGATTGCAGTGAAAGACCTGCCCTTGGGCACAATTACTATGGATGGATGGATGGATGATAAAAGTCTTTAGATGTTAGTGCCTTTTCATAACTTTTACAATAATTTTGATTTACGTAAGTTTTTTTTTTTAATTCGTATCTACTCCAATACCTCGAAGGTCGATAAACATATTTTATAATTTTTTAACAATTATAAATGAAGAGTTACGTAAAAGAACGAGCTTAATATCCTCTCTTAAAAAATCGGAGTCTAAATATGAAATTACCTTGGTTTAAGAGGTTTAACTTATAGTAACTCATAGAATCTTGTGCATACAAAACAGTGTGAAAGCGAAATCCAAGACGACCAAATAAGTTGGAAAGAGTTAATACGTGGGCTGTAACAAAACTAGTGGCAACACTGCTGTAGAAGCGAAGCCAAACGGAGTTAATTGTTGTAACTTCTGTCACATGTCTATATATGTCTCACCTATCTTACAGTAAATTGACTCGTCCGTACATCTCAAACCGCATGTGCTTTGAAGAGAGAAAGTTAGTATCCTCTGAGTTGCCGCTCTACGCTGTTGTGTTTCGCAATGTTTATAAAGCAGGAACAGCTATCTTGGTTGAAAATCCAATGTGTTATGGCCATACAGCACGACGATGTCACGAATGTCTTGTGGAAGCATATGGGGAGCCGGCATTACTATACAGGACTGCTCGGACGTACACGGCACACTCTGTAGCTGATCTGAACCATCGCTGGGAGTAGAAAGTGCTTTTCCATCTACCACATTCACTGAATTTCAGCCCCTGTGATTATGATTTGGTCTCTAAGATGAAGGAACAACTTCGTGACATTCGATTCCAGACTGTTCCCGAGATTCTGCTCGCGTTAAGGCGGTCTGTCAGAAACAATCAACAGGAGCTGCTGCAGGGATACTACGACTTCCGCATCGCTGGCAACGAGTTGTAGACAATGCTGGGTACTACACTGAAGGATTGTAAATGTTTCACAAGTCTGTCACTTGTATAATAGTAATAAATAAACAGTTGCCACTATTAAAGTTACAATCTAAGTATATGGTAGAATTTATCCAGAAGAGCATATTCTACTAAGGCATGAAGGGAAGGTGGTGATAATGATGAACTCATAGTAAAGCGAATTCTAGTAGAATGCTATATAAATAAATTAATTTACAGTCGAGAGGTCAAAAAGGTGTCATTAAGGTAGTTGGAGGTTAACAAAATTAAATGGAAACATCCTCGCTTTTGCAGTAAAGAGTTGGAGTTTTTTGTGTGAGGTACTTTGTAAACATGACACATGTAACCTACATACTACAAACAGTAGCTGTTAACGTGAGCCATGCAATTGTGAAACAGATAATGAAGTCGTCATATTATTGTTCTTCATCAAGTGTTTACTAACTACTGAAAACATATGTTTAACTACTGTGCGATATCATACATAAGTGTTTGTTCTCTCTCCACTATGTTTAACACGTTCTACATAGTTTTTATTTTATTTTATGTATTTAATAATACAATTTGTGCAGAATAGAAATGAACTCGTATCAACATATTAATTTTTATTAAATACTAGGAAATACTCGACATGCGCTGCTACACATAAATAAATTAAATATTGAGAGTTAAATAATTATATGGTATACACTGCGACAAACCAAACATGGTGGTTGCTAGAGTAAATTTTTTGTTTCAAATTTCAGATAAACCCCTACATCTAACGGTCGGATTTCGCTGAATTTGGATAATACATGCCTCGGTTTATCTTAATAGGATATTCCGAGTTTTGTTGTGAAACATGGAAAATTGCGTACGCTAGAGCGATTGTTAAATTTTTGTTTCAGATGAATTCCTATACCTAATGATTTTAGAACATAACAGATAACGGCTACACACTCGCCGCATCTGAAACCCTGTATATGCAAATTTTCACGAAGATCGGTTGAAGGGTTTAGAAATCTATAAAGGACAAACAGACATACATTCGTTTTTATATATGATATGGATGGCAATGATAAATATGAATATCTGTGATAAATGGATTTATATTGTTAGGAGGATCTATAGTAATACAAAAGCTAAAGTAAAAATACATAATAATTTAACACAGGAATACACAGTGAATAAAGGCCTTAAGGAGGGATGCAGTTTGTCACTAATTCTTTTTAACATTTATTTAGACCAGGCTCTTAACTTATGGTGTAAAAAAGTTCTGAAATGGGTATTTCTATATGAGTAAAAGTACTGCATTCATTGTTGTTTGCAGATAATCAAATAATTTTTGCAGGGGATGAAGATGATATGAAATATATGATAAATAAACTAATGGAAGAATATAAAAAATGGGGACTGAATATAAATTTACAGAAAATAGAATATGTGTGTTTGGGAAAGGATATGGATGACCTCATACTTGAAACAGGGAAAGTAAAAAAAAAAAGTGAATTTTTTAAATATCTTGGGTCAATAATTACAAGTTTAGGTACCTGTGAGAGAGATGTACAGATTAAAATTGCAGTGGGAAAAAATGTAACTAAGACATTACATGGAATAATTTGGAACGAAAATATTACAATGGAAACTAAAATGAAAATTTATAAGAGCATAATACAGAATATTTTGTCATATGGTAGTGAAGCTTGGTCTTTGACGGAATTACAAAATAATAAAATTAGAACAGTTGAATTTGATTATTTTAGAAGAAGCCTCCAAAAAACAAGACAGGATAAAATAAGAAATGAATTCCTTTGGAGAGAAATGAATGTCACCACAACTGTTGTTAAGAGATTGAAAATCAAACGCTTAAATGGTATGGCCATGTATAAAGAATGGAAAATGAAAGATGGCCAAATAATATATACCAATGGTTACCGCTTGGAAGAAATAAACGTGGCAGACCAAGATGGAAATGGAAAACCTACGTCAGAACCATAATGGATGATAGGAATTTGGAAGAGGGAGATTGGAATGATAGAGATAAATGGAAACTGAAGACGGCAAACCTATATGTGGGGAAAGCCGAAGAAGAAGAAGATCAATTAATGTTCATTTTTAATATGTTCTAGTTGATTTAATTTTTAATGTTTTGATATTACAATTTATGCCGAATGGAAATGAACTCATCTCAATAAAATAATGTTTGGTTATTCAGGAATAATGGTTAATATTAGGTATGATTGCGATATGACCTCATTTACCTAATTGCAGGATAATTGGTTGATATATTCCGATTGAGGGTCTTTCCACTTTTCAGCGGTTGCCCTTTTACAGCCGGCTGCTGGCCCTTCACATCCACATGTGTCAATCACAGAGGTAGATGATCAACAGCCAGTGTAGGGGTGACATATGGTTAGCATGTCGAGTCCCCCAGCCGTTATAGCTGGTTCCTCAACCTGGAGCCGCTACTTATTGTAGCTACCCAATTGCCTCACGATGCTGGGTGGGCACCGGTCCCATACTGGCCGAAATACCATGAGAAAATTTCTTCCCCCATGGAGACTCGAACCAGCGCAAGTCCCGTAACGCTCGGCTACGGCGCGGGACGGTTGATATATCGGTAATGAAAAATTTTCACCCTTGTACATCATGGAGATTAGTTCCTTGCCTCTGTTCCCGAGGGTTCAAACCCGAACCGGGATTGATGGAATTTTAGGATGGAAAAGTCAAAGGCATAAGTCCTCCAAGTGAAACTTTCAGACGTGAGTCCGAAGTCTGAAGACTTTCTGGCTCATAGGAAAGAACCTGAAGCCTAAATTTCAATCTCAGATTTTTTCCCAAACAAGTAATACCCTAGTTGCCTAGTATGTCTCTTTCAGATCATGAGCAAACCACTGCCACTTGCTGATATTTGTAGGAAATTAGCATAACTGAGTTAAATTTTAACACCTACAAGGGAACCACCCTTCGCCCATGTACGATGTATTGATATAGACAGACAGAAATGTCATGAAATATAGCAAATAGTTGGAACGTGACATATCTTTATGGATGTTATTTTTTTAACAACTCGCATTATTTTCTAAATATTACATCATATTTGTCATAGGCCTACGTCATGAACGAATGATGTAAGACATCCTTTCCTTGCGCAGAACTAAGGGACATGCACTGGTTTGAAACCTTATGGACAAAGACATTATTTCATGGAATTAAAAAAAACATATTGAGCCTACCGATAATACTGAAAAAAATAGCTGTATACAATAACTGATTTTTTCAGGTTGAAGAAAAAATGCCTGGGAGACCTAAGCAGCTGATCACTTTATTGCTTCAGGATTTTATTCAATTTCTGTGATAGACACGTGGATGTGAAGCCTGCAGACAGCTGGTAGACCTTATCGTAATGAAGATAAGAAAACACACGTGTCTTCCAGACCAGTCGCGTCATGGATTGTAATTTAGGCCAACGAAATCATAGGCATAGTATGATTTTTCAGTATCCAAATGGCTATGTCTGAAATTACCTTAAGAAATTAAATACTCGTAAGAATAAATTATGTAACACAGTTTTATAATAATATATTGGCTCATAAAGTACCAAAATGAGAACAATATATAATATTGTTCATTTAATTTTATCCAATTTCTTAAACATGAGCTGAAGGTAAAGCTACAAGTACGAGGAATTAGATTCCCTAGGTCAATCATAGAAGCAACAAGAAAAGATGTAAGAAATGGAGAAATGAGAACAAAATTTAATATTTTTATTTTATAAATAATACTAATATAAATGAACAGGCTACAAAATCCAGAGAGAATGGTGAATAGAAGATACAAAAACTAATAAATTATGTATTAGAAGGAAAAATATTACAAATAATGTTATTGAATGTCCTAGGAAAAGAAATTTGAATAGAAATTCAGTACTTAATTTGAATTAATATTTGGCCTATTTTGTTTATATCTATATTTCATATTTTGTGTTTTAGGGAAAGCGACTGGGCTGAAAAAAAGAAGGTTGATAATATTTTTTCAGTTGAAGATAATATAAATCATGAAAATTATTTCTAGAATTTACTTCCCCCCTGTATTTCTGTGCAGTAAGTGAGAGGGATAGTGAAAAACGGATGTGCACATGCAGAATGAGTTTTGGTTGAGCTTGAAATGGAGTCGTTATTTGGACGTTAATTGGCAGGTTGGGGAAACTGGGGGCTCTGATTTAGTCGTCCGCTGTCACCTGTTTCACAATGAAATCAAATGAGATCCACAATCCTCTCTGCTGACCCGTGTACTGTAACATATATATCACATCCATATATATTATTTGGATAAACTATAAGGTGTTTAAAAAAGTCATCTCGAAATAACACATTGTTTTATTAGTTCACAAAAAATAATTTAATTTGGTAGGCGAATATATTAATTACAGATCATCTGTGTAACGAGATTGAAGGAATTGTTGTATAAAAAATACAGGCATAATTTTTTATATATGGAGAGAGAGAGAGAGAAAGAGAGAGAGAGAGAGAGAGAGAGAGAGAGAGAGAGAGAGAGAGAGAGAGAGGAGAGAGAGAGAGAGAGAGATAGCAGGTAGATAAATATACATTCTATGCAGATGAATATACACCGCGTCCCATTCAAACCTCCCATATTTTAATTAATCATAACTCTCAAAGTATGTGAAATTATGAAATGAGGTTGGTATTAAAAGAAAGAGAAACTCAAAGAATTTTTGTTTTCATTGCTGTAGTTAATCTGTTGCATGTTGGACAATAATGACATAAAACAAAATGGTGATTCCTCAGCGACAAGCATAAACTATTTTCTGGTATGCAGTGACGAAGTCAATAATTACAGTGCAAAGAAATTACCGGAGAGAATAAGGAGGAAATGCACCTGATGGGAAGACCATTAAGGCATGGCTTGAGAAGTTTCTGGCTACTGAAAGCGTTAAAAAAGAATCAGGAGGTGCTCGTACACGCGTTTCAGAAGAAAAGATTGAAGAAATTAGAGCAGGATTTCAGGGAAGTCCACAAAAATCAATTCGTCAAGCTTGGTAGCAATGAAAATTCTTTGAGTTTCTGTTTCGTTTAATACCGGCCTCATTTCATAATTCCGCATACTTTGTTAGCTATGGTTAATTAAATTGTGGGAGGATTGAATGGGACACCCTGTATATACAGGATGTATGTGAATTAATCATATAATTTGTGGCAATCCATTCATACAGCCTCCTGTGTAAATCTAAATAAATCCCTATCGGCAATAATAATCAGATGATATTATAACATCATTAAATGAAGCAGTTACTGGACTTAGGTCATATTTATATTCAAATCGATCAGGGAAGAGAGTGGAACCTGATTATGTAGGAGCAAAGGCCGTATAAAATGATCCAAAGAAGTCAGCATCAATGTAATCAAATTATTAGTTATTAAAGAAGACTGACAACTCAGGTAATGTAACCCTTTCTTTTGTGAAGACGGAAGTGGCTGACACATGATAATAACTTACTAATGACAATAATCCTTTGCTCGACAGATTGAGTAGAGATATCTTCTAAGCCTCCAGTTAACTGATTTAGCGTGATAACCATAACCCATTAGCTAATGTACAAGCGGGGGTTTTACCCTGACACAAACATCGTTAGCAAAAAGTGTGGGAACTTGGCAAGTTTCTAGCGTCGGAAGCCTAGGAAAAAACCCAAGCCTAAGAAAAAACCCAAGCCTAGCTAATGTTTGTGACTAGACTGTACGTGAAGCCAGCACGGGGAAAAAAGGTCCAACCTCTGAAGGCGTAAATCGCCAATAATAAATTTGTAACACCCCCGGAATCAAAATAGGAGGGCGCATTAACCAGTTATATGTTTCGTTATATGTGCCTAAGCACAGACCTTAGGTCCACGTGATCGAGGTAGTGGGAGAGTAACTAATTTACCTATAGGCGAGAGAGGCTTCTCCTCGTCACTTACTTCTTGTGTATAATTTCATCAAGTCACTTCAAAACACTACGTTCTAAAAAGTTGGATAAATTCACTTCATATATATACAATTACTTGCAGTTTATAAAAGTCAAGAATAAACTACTTTACCAGATATTCTTTGTACATTAATTCTGCCCGACGAAGTCCTCGTGGAATCCCGAGATAAGAACCTCAAACTCTACCGAATACCAACCGAGCACCTAAGTTCTCACACATGGAGAACTCCTTCAGTATTCCTAGTGTCACTAAATCCAATCTTTACCTCTTGGCCCAACAATAACCCCTCTCCATATTGGCTCCCTAACGTGCGGGCAGAATAGGTCGTAAAGTAACACACGAATAGAAATCAACGGCAGAACGACTAAGTCCCACGACCACGAGGCAACCAGGACAGAGAAGATGATGGCAACAAGCAGACAGACAGCAACTGAAGGAAGGAAGCAGTAAGTGACACAACAACAGAATAAGCATTTTTTTTACTTTTTACCTATATAAGAAATCAAAATATTACAGTGATTTAACGGAGAATATATCTGTGTGTATTTATGTTGTTAAGAAGTAGGAATAGAAAGAGGCAGGCAAATAAAGATAAAAAAATGGATAGGAAACACGAAGAGATTAGGGAGAAGGCTTGTGGGCAACTGATTGAAGGAGAGAACGAAATCGTAAGGATGGGAGAGGACAACGAAGATGGCAGAGAGAACTTAGAGCAGAGCACAGGGGAAAGTAGTGAAAACAACGCAAGAGTAGAAGCTAGAGGGGAAGTAGAGGACAAGGGAAATCCAAGCACCGACACCATGAAATACATGGAAATGCTAATGTCGAGAATAGAGGAGATGGATAGAAGTAGGAAAATGGATTTAGAGACGATAGATAGAAGTAGGAAAATGGATTTAGAGACGATAGATAGAAATAGGAAAATGGATTTAGAGGCAATGCAGAGGAATATGAAACGGGAACTTGAAACTTGGAGAGGACAGATGGAGATAAGCAGGGAAAAGGATGTATTTACGTTGAAAGAAACATTAAGGGATGAGATGGGAAAAAATAGAGAGATGCTAGAGGCGAAAATAAATGAATCGTCAGCGTGTGTAGAACTAAAGATAAATAAAATGGAACAAAAACTTATTAAAGACCTAGAGAAAACAGAAAACAGGGTAATAAGTCAAATGAGAACAGAGATGAACAACAGTATAATAACGTTACAAACTAACTTAGGGGAGAAACAGGAGGAATTACAAGGGGAAATAAAACGAGTCGACAAGAATGTGCTCTGTAGGTTGGAGAACGCGGACAAAAGGGTGAATGATATGTGTGTATCTGTACAAAAGCTAGCCGACGAACAAGAAACACTAAAACTCCAAGTAGCTCAGAAAATTGTTGAGCAGGATAAACGCTCAGAAATGATCGAAACAATAGTTGATTCTAGATTTAATGAGTTAGGCACTAATATAGAACAGAAAGTGACTAATGAAATCAGCAAACTAAATGAGGAAATAAGCGTCCTCACAGAGAAAATTAATAGCGGATGTCAAAAAGAGAGGACTCCCGAAAATGAATCACACGCGTCGGATAGTGTTTCTTGGACGACGGCTAACCACAAAGCACGTGCGCATACAGAAGTACTAGGGAACCAGGAGATCGCTAGTAGTTCTGTGGTGCATACTAATGTAAGCGAACCAGATAGTATACACGGGTCAGCACCGTACTACAATTCCTCTTTCATTGATATCCCATTGCCGGAATATAACGAAAGTGAAACAAACCCCATCCAGTTCATTGAAGAACTGGAAAACTATTTCAAAATTAAATGTATCCCGAAACACTTGTATATGTATATTGTTAAAAAGTGCCTGAAAGGCAACAGTCTTATGTGGTTCGAGGTCACTTTATCTACTGATGCTCCATACGAGACATTTAAGCAAACATTCCGTAACAAATTTTTTAGTTACGAGAAACAAATGGATATAAAATACGAGATACGCAATGGGACATATGATAAGAGGAAAAACTTGACGTACAGCGAGCATTTTCTGGCCTTGGCTAAAAAAGCCAAACTTATCTCACCGAGTTACCCTGAACCGGAATTTGTACGAACGCTAATCAACCATTATCCGCAGGCAATTAGGCACAGCTTGCTAATCGCGCGCGTTAGCACATACGACCAAATGATAGAAATGCTAACTATCCTGGAAGCGGGCGACAATAGGGGTAATAATCAAAGTGGAAATAGGGAAGGAGGAAATAGCAGGGAAAATACGAGTAGGAACAACTCGAACTCCGGACCTAACCGTTCAGACGAGAGGGGGGCAGCCGCGCCCGACATACGGAAGAACAATGACCACTATCGAGGAGAGGACAGGAGATTTAGTAATATGCAGAGTAACAATAGACAATACAGGAACGAGAATAGGGACAACAATGGTTATGGTAGAGGGTACAAGGATCTCAGGAGGGACCAGAGGGGTAAAGAACCTAGGGTCAACATGATAAACATAGAGAGGAGTGCAGAGGGCCCACGGAACCAGATTTATGGAAATGTAAGGGACCATAGATACATTCCAGCGCAGAGGGGATACGATTATGACCGTACATGCACAAGGCCAGGAAATGAACAACGTACTAATCAGGTATATGTAAGCGAGGACCTGGATAGAAACCCAGCGCGGACACGAGAATGCGAAAACCAAATTGAAAGAGAGGGTCATGGATTGAACCCAAGAGCGGGTATCTATGAACCATATGCGCAGAATGGAGGGGAGGCCAGCTCGAGTACAAACAGCGGCCGACCTTTAAACTAATACCGGATTGCGTTAAAGCAGGGCATACCGCGATCCTTGGCAAACACCACCAACTGTGGACCATAGCGCCCGATGTTACGATCAAAAGTATAAATGTCGAAACAAAACCTATTGAGAATTTGCCTTACGTCTATGTGACAATAAATAAAAAACCACACCTAGCCCTAATAGACACCGGCTGCACGACAAACGTAATAAGTGAATCCTTCTATCACAGCCTGAGTAGGGAAAATTGCAAGATGGCTGCGATACCATTGTCGAATATATCTGCGTCGACAGCCATAGGCAAAAGTAAACAAAGGATTAAGATACAAACGATGATAAGGATAACTATAGAAGGGGTGGATTTTGACATACTATTCATGGTTGTACCAAGGCTTTCCGCCAATATAATATTCTCTACAGAAATGTTTGAAGCGTTTAAATCTGAAATTGATTTCCTTGGCCGAACTTTAACACTTAATTACGATGGGAGTAAGATAATAGCCCCTATAATTGACAATAGGCTTTCAAATGACGCAATGGAGATAGACGAGTTAAATGAGGACGCCTTTTTTATCGAGAAAATAGTAATAAGTAGTGAGCTAGACGAATATGACAGGGCCCCGCAGTATATTAATAGGATGAAAACATTGAGCGCAGTTAATGATGATATAAACGAAGTGGGGGAGATTGGAATAAATGAATTGTACGTCAATTCGGTTAGCAAGTTCGATAAGGAAGCAACGAGGGATAATTTAGGGTATAACGAGGAAAATATCGAGGCCAAGGTACTCGAGAGTGAGGGGCTGAGTGACAGCCAGAGGGAATCTTTGAGGCAACTGCTATTACGCAACATACAAACATTCGATAGGAAAGCTGGAAAGTGCAACTCCTTTATGTACAAGTTCGATATTATTGAACATGAGCCGGTCAGATTGAAGTCTAGAGCCATACCTATAAATATCAAGGAAAGAGCAGATGCCGTAATAGCACAAATGCTCGATCACGGTATCATTGAGGACTCCCGGTCACCATACCTGTCCCACATTAATTGGGTAGCTAAGAAGAACGGAACCCTAAGGATGACCATAGACGCAAGGCAAATCAACACCTATATCGTGCCGGACAACTATCGCATAGAATCGGTTGATATTTCATTGGCAAGAATCAAGCGCGGGAAATTCATATCTACCATTGACTTGTGTGAGAGTTTCCTCCAAGTGCCTTTGGACCCATCGGTTAGAAAGTACACGGCATTCATACACGCGGGCCGTAGTTACCAGTTTTCCCGCTGCCCGTATGGCGTCCGCACATCGTCGAGTGCACTCATAAGGGCACTAAGGTCCATATTCGGTGGCGATATAAGTAAGTCTGTGGTCCAGTTCTGCGATGATCTACTGATCATAACAGAAACTTTCGAGGAGCATCTAGCCGAGATCGACCATATCCTATCTACGCTACGGGAACACGGGATGACAGTGAACCTCGATAAATCAAAAATTCATTAGGAAACAAGTGGAATTTTTAGGTTACCTCATTTCTGAAAATGGGATAGGACCCAGCCCTGATAGGGTAAAGTCGATCCTGGCTATTCCTCCCCCGAGAAATGTAAAACAAGTGAGAAGGTTCCTGGGAATTCTTATGTATTACACTAAATTTGTAATAAACTACTCGCGCGAGGTAAGCCCGTTGCGAGAGTTACTAAAGAAGGGAACACGATGGACTTGGAACGAACAGTTACAAGCCACGTTCGACAAGGTCAAGGAGCTATTCGCAAACTGCATTCTACTACAAAAACCCGACATGTCGCTGCCCTTTCATATTTACACGGATGCGTCACAGAGTGGACTGGGTGCAGTATTAACCCAGGTAGATCCAGATGGTAATATCAATACGATAGCTACCGCGTCCCGGGCGACTACCAACGTAGAGAAAACAGACAATGGTCACGGAGCTGGAGTTGGCGGCTATTTATTTCGCCACCCAGAAATTTCGTTCGTACATTTTCGGACATAAGACCATTGTACATTCGGACCATATCAGCATCGCATTCCTAAATAGGTGCAAGCTGGGTTCGAACAAGACCAGCCGGTATATATCGGAAATTCTCAGTTACGACGTGGAGATCAAATATATCGCCGGAAGCGAAAATGTTTTTGCAGACATGCTGTCACGCCTCAGTCACGTGACTAGTAATCCGGACTACGTCGAAACTCATAATCGCGAGGTGCAGATTATGAGGACAGTCGTCCATGTGAACAAAATGTTATGCAGGGACCTTATGAATATGAAAACACAACAGGAAATGGACCCGGATTTAACAGACCTGAGGAAAAAGGCCAAGGATATCGCCGACGCAAGTGATGCGGACACTTATGGGATGCTCGATGGAATACTTTATAAGAAATGTGGAAGGGCCGAAATTGCCTGGAAAACAGTAGTCCCTAGGCACCTCGAGGAGCCACTCATAAAAGAGTTCCACGCCGCGTTAATTCACGCTGGATGTGAACGCGTTGCATTAAACCTATCGCAATATTTCTACTTTAAGAGACTGCATAAAAAAGTAAGACAGGTTACCGCAACATGTGACCTATGTCAGAAGTGTAAAGGTCTCAATATACGTTTCGACGTTTCTCCACAAATATAATTAGAAATAAACCTAACAGTCTGGTAACAATCGATACCCACGGACCCATGCCTACTGGAGAACTAGGGTATAGGCATATCTTGGTCGTGGTGGACACGTTTTCCAAATTTACGAAAATATATCCGATGAAAACAGTAACAACACAAGGCTGTTTAAGAAAACTCTTTTATGATTACGAACGCAAATATGGGAAAATCGAGGCAATTTTGGCCGATAACGCATCTGTTTATCGGAGCGCGAAATTCCGAGAAGGATTGAGCAAGAGGGGTACAAAGCTATATCATTGTTCTCTATACATGCCCTCGGGGAACCCTACGGAGAGGATGAATAAGGAGATCACTACGTGCTTAAGGATTTTGTGCCATAAAAGACACTCAAATTGGGTCAGATATATCCCCCACATAGAGCACATGTTGAATCACGCTGTCAATAATGTGACGGGATACGCACCCATTACTTTGATGAAGGGGCTGCAACCGGACAAACTAGTCGCTAACGTACCTGACGCGATCAATATCGATGATGAATCACTTACCGATGAACAAAGATGCGAAAGAGCATTCCATAGGACGCGGACACTTGCGGACAAAAGAAGGAAGCGGACCAAACGCTCTAAGCACGTTTGGCACCCGTCTATCGGCGACAAAGTGCTGGTAAGGAACCACACGCTATCTGACAAATTACGCAAGGCTAACGCAAAAATGGATTTATTATGGAAAGGGCCAGGGCTCATATCCAAACAATTCGGCACACACACGTACGAGGTAAAGTGGGCCGACGCCAGGGACAAGGTTATGGGACGTTACCACTTACAGAAACTCAGGCCATACAAGGAGAAGGCGTGAGCGAACAAAGCCTATCTGGTTCGTAGCAAACTTATGTAATGGTATGGAGAGTGACAGGTGGCGAAGTTTCAAGATCGAGAAAATAAAAATGTGAATAAATTACCATTGCGAGTGTTCAGAGTTTGTTTGCGTGTGGGCGTAGTATCGCAAAACATGTATATAATAATAGTACAGGAGGCCTTTGCGAGTTAACAGACTGTGAAATTAGACACTAATAGTATTAAGGGTAGATAGACGGACAGTGAAAATGACACTCGAAAAATAGGAGGGAGAGATTTTTACACGTAAGAATGACAACGGAATGGATATATTACGTATGTGTGTATGTCTTGCATTGTACTATATTGTATTGTGTGCACAGGTAGACACTACTGTGATTTTAGGTATGAGATAAAGGTCAATGTAAACGCTGAAATTATGCAGTACCCAGGTAAGGAAGTGGTTATATACCGACAAAATTTTGATATAACATACAAAAGGTACAAACATATAAGCTCTACATAATCCCCCAAAAAAAAAAAAACAAGACCTGATAAATTATACTTAAATGCATGAACCAGTTTTCACGGGATTCGAACTCAATACTAGCTGAGATTAGGACATAAATGAAAAGTATTAGTGAAAAAAAAAATAAATAAGTGTTGTATGGTAAAGTACCAAATATAATCAGTAATTAAAATAAATAACACTAATAAAGTGATTAAATAGGCCTAGATGAAAACGCTAATCGCGAGAGGAAAGGGCACAATGACTGCGAAAAAAAATAAAGTGAAATGTCAATTTAGATATTAATCATGATAATACCCCCATATTGATGAATATGATATAATTAATTGAATTAGGGTGAATACATAACACATGCATGTCCACTTTCAGCTAAGAGTGAGGGCGATTAATAAATTGTTGATTTGAACTTATCGATAGAGAATGGATCTATATTTTTAAATGTTTTAACCCAATCGCTCGAGCAGAAAGCTGCAGTATCTACTTAATCCAGTAAATGTTAAAATGAGCCCAGATAGGCCATTGTCATTGTTTAATACATATAGGTAATTGAAGAAACTTGTACAACAATCTGAATACGAATAATATCATGATGATTATGATTCTTTTGTCTAAAATAACAATCAGACAGCGTAAATATAGGAGCTAATGAGACAGGGTGAAGCTCAATGCACCTTAATTGAAAGGCCGAGTGGCGGTGTGAACCTATAAAGCGTGAGGAATTTATTTGTTGATTATATTTACAGAATTTAATTTGTAGACGTGGGCCGAAGCGGCACGTCACTGTGTTTGTATAACACGTGCTATTTTGTTGAAAATATTTGAGGGCAAGGGATCCCGTATTATCTAATAATGAGATGAGATGAAGTCATGGTCGCTGGTGAAAGCGAATGTGACAATTTGTGCGAATTTGTATTCGATGTTAATAATGAGATGAGATGAGGTCATGATCGCTGATGGAAGCGAATGTGACAATTTGTGCGAATTTGTATTCGATGTTAATAATGAGATGAGATGAAGTCATGGTCGCTGGTGGAAGCGAATGTGACATACTATACGATTCTGCATTCGAAGGAAATGATTTTGCACGCTTAAGAAAATAACGTCGTTTGGCTGAGCAATGATATAGCCAGCTATGCTTTGGCAAAGTAAATGGGCCGAAATATGTTGAGAATAAAATATTAAGAATCATGAATATTTCATGGATTAATAATCATGATGAATTCGTACGTATGCAATACCTATGGGGAAAATATGATAAGGGTGTAATACTATCAATAATAATTGTTTATAACGATAGCACAGCTGCTTAAACGCGATATTTAGTATTTTGGTCGCAAAGATATAGATCCATGTAAATAAGTCTTATTGACTCAATTTAAATTAAATTTAGCAAGATTGAAGTGTTATTCGACATATGGTTTGAAGTAGACAAAACTGGTTCATCGCAAATGAATTCCCAAGCTGTAGACGCACATTATAATGTAGGTAGATATTAAGGTGTAAATTAAATTGAAAATAAACAGTTACACATGAAGAAGCAATTTATGCTATACTGGTATTCAACTAAATAGTTTTGAATGGTAATTGTATAAGCATGAATGGTTTGAGTAGACCACCAAATATATTAAGGGTGTATCTTTTTTTTTCTTAATGAATATTTATGTATGTCTATATTGCAGAAAGTGAGTCTATTTAACCTCAAAGAACGATCCCAGGTAAAAGGGGTACATATCAGTGTTTACAATCTGAACATAATTGACGTGCTGGCAACACTCTCAGGGTTAACGTGCTCTAACCAAAATATTATAGCCATTTTTTCTTTAAAGGCCACTATAGCTATGATACTAGCATTATATTACGCGAGAGGATTATAAACAAAAAAAAAAAATCCCTTGATTTTTCCATTTGTTTATAGGGCATTTGTGGCAATCCATTCATACAGCCTCCTGTGTAAATCTAAATAAATCCCTATCGGCAATAATAATCAGATGATATTATAACATCATTAAATGAAGCAGTTACTGGACTTAGGTCATATTTATATTCAAATCGATCAGGGAAGAGAGTGGAACCTGATTATGTAGGAGCAAAGGCCGTATAAAATGATCCAAAGAAGTCAGCATCAATGTAATCAAATTATTAGTTATTAAAGAAGACTGACAACTCAGGTAATGTAACCCTTTCTTTTGTGAAGACGGAAGTGGCTGACACATGATAATAACTTACTAATGACAATAATCCTTTGCTCGACAGATTGAGTAGAGATATCTTCTAAGCCTCCAGTTAACTGATTTAGCGTGATAACCATAACCCATTAGCTAATGTACAAGCGGGTGTTTTACCCTGACACAAACATCGTTAGCAAAAAGTGTGGGAACTTGGCAAGTTTCTAGCGTCGGAAGCCTAGGAAAAAACCCAAGCCTAAGAAAAAACCCAAGCCTAGCTAATGTTTGTGACTAGACTGTACGTGAAGCCAGCACGGGGAAAAAAGGTCCAACCTCTGAAGGCGTAAATCGCCAATAATAAATTTGTAACACCCCCGGAATCAAAATAGGAGGGCGCATTAACCAGTTATATGTTTCGTTATATGTGCCTAAGCACAGACCTTAGGTCCACGTGATCGAGGTAGTGGGAGTAACTAATTTACCTATAGGCGAGAGAGGCTTCTCCTCGTCACTTACTTCTTGTGTATAATTTCATCAAGTCACTTCAAAACACTACGTTCTAAAAAGTTGGATAAATTCACTTCATATATATACAATTACTTGCAGTTTATAAAAGTCAAGAATAAACTACTTTTACCAGATATTCTTTGTACATTAATTCTGCCCGACGAAGTCCTCGTGGAATCCCGAGATAAGAACCTCAACTCTACCGAATACCAACCGAGCAACCTAAGTTCTCACACATGGAGAACTCCTTCAGTATTCCTAGTGTCACTAAATCCAATCTTTACCTCTTGGCCCAACAATAACCCCTCTCCAAATTTAAGGGAATAAATAATAACGACTCTCAAGCAGCATGAGATAGGGAATCAGTAGTCTATTGTAAAATAGCAGTGTAATTTGCACTACATTATTTTAAAATCTTAGCAACCCAGGGAAAAGAACTTTCGTTAACTATCTAACTCACGGGCACTATCGATCCCATAGGTTCATGGCCGCGCAGATATGAACTCTCCATATATCCCTATCCTGTGATGTTTTCCCATCATTCCCTGTATAATCTACTTCCTTCTAATCATGGTTAATGTTATTCTTCCACCTCATTATTTGTCTACCAACTGATCGTTTACCTTCTGGTTTTCCTACAAGACGCTTTCATGCACGTCCTTGATTCCCCATTCGTGCAACATGTCCTGCCCATCGCAGTAACAAAATCCTCCTTCGGACCAAAAAAAAATTCGTTCCAAATTCAGGTCTTGATGCACCCCCGTAGTATGATGCAAAGCTTCCTGATTCCTTACTACCTTCTCCTGGACATCTAACTTCCTGTAAATCGACTATATCCAAGGGTAATTTATCTAATTCCCGCGTTAATACCTATAGCGCCCCGCTATTATATAAAGTCCTAACATTACATTTTCCTAGGAACATGTCCCTGTGTTTGAGCCTTTGGCATGGATTCCCTAAGAACCGAATGGTGGACTATTTTACCTCCGGAAAATATTGAAGTTTAATAATTGGGTAAATGTAGGAGAGCCTATATGAAAACGTTAACCTTTCTGATTCCATCAGATTAATCTATTAAATTGCGAATAGAGGTCCACATTCAATTTTCATTCTTGCATTTCCACAAGATACTATGGAAGCTGATCTCTTATAATTGAAAAGAACGTTTGAGAAAAGGATGTAACCATACATTTCTCTATTGGTGATATGAATGTGAAATTACTCTTATTTACGTAAACTACGCTAATTTACTCGGTAGGTAGTTGCCGTATAGCCAAGTATGTGGCATTATTTATCACTCGAATGAACTTTATAACATGGTAGTGTTAAAATAAAATAAATGTCACGAAACATCTGTTGTGTTTATATTATAATTCGAGGGAAGTCTTCAATTTGTTCATATATTAATCACATGTAGGTATTCAGGATAACTAAATAGCACTAGTTTGGCAAAGGAAGGGACCAAATACCAACATTCAGATACAAAACAATTAACTTTCACTGAGATGCATTCAACATTTAAAACTAGATAACGAAACGTGGTATTAAGCAAAGAACCCTGCAGGCTCCATCAGAACGACACTGCAGCGAAAAGAACACACAGCTACAGCAATACTTAAAATAGCACCCCTTACAACTCTTAAAATTATGACAGCAAGAGTGTATTCCTAAGCTGCCGAAAGTGTAATACAAAAGAAGCATTACCACAACATATTATACTCCAATGTATTAAGAGCTCAGCAACAAATCTCTGGAATCCACCTGCAGATGTAATTTTATTATAACTTATTATTTATTATGGACATTGTTTAGAAGAACCAGGTTAAGTAACAAGAACATAGTGTAGAAACTATCAAATATCATAACAATTATACTTAAAAAAATTGAGATTTAGCAGGCTAAAAATATATTCTATGTTATTTTGTTCACTCCTGCATTAATAATTGCTGATTATCATTCTGTTTTTAGGAAAGTAGTTATATTTACCAGAAAGGTTTCTGTATCCACTGACCACGAGATGTAATTGCCGAACTTACTTCCCTAGGGACGAAAAGTTTGACTTAATAATGTAAGAATGTTACGGATAGTTTATTTAATTTACACCAGTCCTTAAATATTCTGTGAACTTTTTCATATAAATTTTTCGACTTTGCTGGTAAAAGAAAATTAACAGCAGCAATCACCGCTTCCTCTACAACACAATCGTATCTGTAATTAATATGCAGTCTGAAATTGTTATTTTGAAAAGTCTGCAACTAATTCAGATAACAATAAACAATTGCAGTTGTTTCATCAATATTCCCTTGTTATCAAACAATTGAACTCTTCAAACCAAGATATAAATTCGCACGAAATATAAAAATTAAACATAATTATTAGTATAGGAGTGAACATAATTATATACGCAATTCGGGAAGTAGGTACATTACATAGTCTCGAAATTTACTTACAAGCTCTCGCTGAAGCTCGGGCTCAAAAACATCCTCGACTGGCAATGGATTACTTACTTCCTTGTTGCGTACATAACTATTTAAATAGGTTTTATTAAACACAACGTGTACATTTTGAATTTTCACCAGTCCTTTGTAATTGCGATGAGAGGCTGAGTTCTGCTTTTGCATTTCATTAAGTGGTACTTGGAGCATGGCTCGTACATCTGCAGTCCTCCTTATGGTCGTGGTATGACGGGTTCTGGTATATCTTCCCGTGGAAACTATGCGCGGTGAAGCGTGTGTATAGGTGGCGAAGTTGTAAGTTCGGGCCTTTCCACACATCAGTTTTCATCGTTTCTGTGTCTATTATTTCCATCGGTATTGCATTGGCTTTGTTTTGTCTTTCTTTGATAGCGTCTTTATATGTCTGGCGTCTTTATATGTCTGGGTTTCTGGAAGATTGTAGCGAAGCTTGATGTCCTCAATGAAGAAGGATTCATGTGCTATTCTGTAGGCGTAGCTGTTTCTTGTGTACTTGAGAGTGACAAGGCCCTCTTGATACACAACTATTTCAAACCTTAAAAGTATTAATGACGCGAATATTAAAACCTACGCTTAATCAGATAGCAAGAGCTTTCCTTAATAAAATTTTAAACAATCCAGTACGATCATGCTGGTACTAAGAATGACGATACGAAGCAGTATGAGATAGGGAATCATTGGTTTGAAAATTAAGATTACCAAGTTATAACGAATGTAAACAAAGTCTTACAATGCTAAAGCAACATGGGCATAAACGTGAAGCTCCAGTAAAATTTGTACTACAGTGATTACGATCATATTCTCTGGAAAACGACTGTTAATAAATGGTTAAACTTACTGTTAGAATTTAATGTTTCGTTTATCCTTTAGATAGAGATATAATCACAATGATTAAGATTGAGGAATGAACGTAATATATTTCAATCCCTACAAATTTTAAAGTGTCCACATTTCATAAATACTGTTACCTTAATAATATTTCAAATTAATCTGTATGGAAGCTAAAAGTTGTAATTCTAATTACAAATGGTTACATATACTTATATGGTAGATGTAGGTTGCTTGTCGATTTGAGGTAATTTTATATTGTACATGGGTGCTGCAGGTTGAACCTGTATCAACATTTTCAATACGCAATTCTCTACTCTCTTAGTAGACTAAGGG
Source organism: Diploptera punctata (assembly GCA_030220185.1). Taxonomy (NCBI): domain Eukaryota; kingdom Metazoa; phylum Arthropoda; class Insecta; order Blattodea; family Blaberidae; genus Diploptera; species Diploptera punctata. The sequence continues at coordinate 62,013 of JASPKZ010003435.1, forward strand.
ACTTATAATTCGCGGACTTTCAATATTGGAAATTAAAAAAACACTACATCCAAGGAAAATAACACAAAAAAGTATTCTCATAAATAAAATTCTCGCATATTCAGCCAAAAAAATTAATGCAAATCCTCCTCTTCCACACTTTATAAATTTAACTATTGGTCCTTTATTTTCTTATGACGGACATGTGAAGAAGCGTTTAAAACCAGGCAGGTCAAATCCAGGCTAACGACTAAAATTATTAGAGACTTGCTAATACGCGGCGTGCGCTGCTACGCCTAAATAATTGAACATTAATATTATTAATTAAAGTGGTTAGGACATGTTTTAAGAATGGAAGATGAGCGATGGCCTAAGCAACTATATGAATGGCATCCTAACAGAAAGAAGAAAAGAGGAAGACCAAGGTTAACATGGAAGGAAAACATGAAGACAGTAATGCAAGCTAGAGGGCTAAGCATCGAAGATGCCCAAGACCGTAGGCTTTGGAGGTTTGGCACGGGAAGACGGCAGCAGCTGTAAAAACCCGAAGATAGATAGATATGCTTTTATGTTTAGTTGAATACGTAGAAGAAAAAAAATTATAAATTTATATTTTTTTAGATACCCCGTGCTGATTACCCGGCGTTACCCGGGAATCTACTTATCCCGATCGTCTTGACTTAAATGAGCTGAAATACGAAAATTAACGGTGTTTTATGTTTAGTTAAATAAATAGAACGAAATATGTATATCGTAATTATTTTTAGATACCCCGTGCTGTTTACCCGCCGTTGTCCGGGAATCTACTCATTCCGATCTTTTTGGCATAAATGAGCTGAAAGACAAAAATTAGTGTACTTCGTAGGCTTAGTTGAATAAGTAAAATGAAAATTAATTATAAACGTATATCGTAATTATTTTAAGATTTCCCGTGCTGATTACCCGGTGTTGCTCGGGAATCTACTTATCTCGATCTTCTTGGCATAAATGAGCTAAAAGACAAAATTCGTTATTGTGAGTTATCCGTAAAAGAATACCCGCCGTGTGTTGCAAAGCTTGCACAGGAATCTACGTACTTGTATCGATCTTCTAGACATCAATGAAAGATAAAAATGGTTATTGTGAGTTATCCGTAAGAGATAAACATATGCTGTCGCGGACTTTCTTGTAGAGCGTTTGGAGATGTTTAATTCTGTGTACATTAATGTTGTGTATTTGTTATGGTTTAGGCAGTGTAAGCCATTTAAGCGTCCAAAGAGCTACTTTTCTCACGTTTTCCACTACAAAGGGCGATTTTTAGGTGTGTAGGAGTTGAGTATCACAACTATCTTATAGCCTATATTCATCGCGGGAATCTCCTGAACATTTTGCAAAAAGCCCCATCTCAATTGGACCAACGGTATAGCCGCGCATAAAGTACGAACAAACAAACAAACATTCATGTTTATATATTAGATAAATTGAATAACTTTCTATAAATTGAATAATTTATGGTTTTTGGAATCTACAAAAATACACAACATTCAAAAATAGCGCTACAAATCGACAAATAACTGCTGCAAAATCAAAAGGAGAGAGATTAACACACACTATCAGAGTGAGTATAAGGGAATATAACAGAATGCCAAAATTTTTATATGGCAGGGAGATTTCTAAATTCAAATCGTGATAGGTTGACATGTCACAAGTTAATCGCAAACAAATGGTTAAACGTGGGCAGATTTTAGGATAATACGCATAAAATAAGAACAACACTCATTTATGAATAAGTAAATATCAAACATTCGTTACAGGAAAAAAATGGGAGAAACAGAGAGATAAACCTATCCAGACTGTGATGTGACCGAGAGGCGAGTAACTAATCGCTTGCGACACGGAACCGCATCCAGTTATTACAACAAAACCATTGTAATACTACTCTGAAATTAACTTATAATGTAATTTTACTACTATGTATTGTTCTGATCATTATGTTATTACTAGATGTTAATTTATTGATGCAGACTAAGTGATTCTTTAATTAATTACATCCGCTCGAGAAATAGTTCTCGATAGAATCACATAGCATAAACATATTTTTTTAGAATTAATTCGCACTAGCCTAGCAGGTTAGTATTTTATTGAATTGCCTATTGTCATCGCTAATATTTGTGGTTATGTAAGTCGTAATTTTCTTTAAGAATTTTACATATTTTCTAATTTCACCTTCAGATTTAATATTAAAACAATAAGTTTTTTGTTGATAATTGACAATAGAATGTATATATTCTATAATATAGTAAGTAAAGTGATCCCACTACAGGCCCGGAGGCCCTTAGGGTAGTAGGAGGTTAAGGCTCCCACTTTTTGTAGACAATCGACAATTTGTCAGCCGGGTTGTCATCCCTGCGTGACGGCCGCATTTACCCCCAGAATAAGGGTCTGGTACTCATTTCCATTAGAGGCTAAGTCGACTCCAGGGCCATAGTGCCGCCAGAGGGTTTGGGTCAGTTTAAAAATCCTGACCCCAACGGGAATCGAACCTTCGATCCTCGGGTTTGTACGTAGCTCAGTGCCTTAACCACTACGCTACGGCGTGCCCCTATTCTATAATATATATATGTCCACCGCTGTGGTCTCGAGGTAGTGTGCTGCCTTGTCACGCAGCGGGCCCGGGTCCGATCCCCGGTCGAGGCAGTTTTTCTGGGTGAGGTTTTTATCGGGGCTTTTCCTCACCTGTAAGACAAATGTCAGGAAAACTTTAAGGCCCTAACGGTCCCCGATATCATATGGCCATCACCATCATCATCATGCTTATTATTATCATCATCATCATCATCATCCTTCACCGGTGTGGAAAGCAACGGGAAGCTACCACACCTACAATTCCCTAGTAAAGCTGCAAGCATAGCATGAAAATGCTATGATTGCAGTGAAGGACCTGCCTTCGGGCAGAATTACTATGGATGGATATATATATATATATATATATATATATATATATATATATATATATATGGCAGTGAAGACAGTGTTCTCGCGACATCTAGTAATAATGGAGAGTATAATGCATATATAAGAAAAATAAGTGTTTGAATTGGATTCGCCTGGTAGTGTAATGGATATCACGCTGAGGTACAGACTCAGAGATCCGGGTTCGAATCCCGTCCAGGCATTTATTTTTCTTATCATACCATATTAAGCTTGCATTGCTCAATGTTAAACATTTAATTATAACATCGATAAAGCGTCACTGCTATAAAGTAAAATAAATATTCTCTTTAATTTGCTTACTTGATATAGTCAGCTACTAGATGGCAGTGAAGACAGTGTTCTCGCGACATCTAGTAATAATTGAGAGTATAATACATATATAAGAAAAATAAGCGTTTGAATTGGATTCGCCTGGTAGTGTAATGGATATCACTCTGCGGTACAGACTCAGAGATCCGGATTCGAATCCCGTCCAGGCATTTATTTTTCTTATCATAGCATATATATATATATATATATATATATATATATACATGCAGGGTCATTCAAAAGTCTTTTGACATTTTCCTCATATCGTTAATTTACATATTTTTGTCATATGTAATTGGAAAGTATGCTAACAATAGAGATAAGATTAGCTGTCGTTTACGCTCGTATTCAAGGATTGACGTAGGGTAGGTCCAAGAAGAAATCACTAGAAAGTTCGGAAAACCAGGTCCTAGCAGGCAAGGTATTAGAGATCTGGTGCTGAAAATGATACGGACGGAATGTGTTGCATATGAGGTACACAGAGGGAGGCCGGCTACAACATCAGAAGACGTGCAACCATACAGGATGCCATCTCATGAAGTTCCAGTGCATCAACCAGAATACTTAGCAGAGGGTTGGGTATGTCCCAAAGCACTGTATGGCGTACCTTGCGCTTCAAATTGAACAAAGGCCCTTATCACATCCACATAATGCACAAGACAAGCTACGTGTGATGACCTGTTAAATGCCATTGAAAATGAACAACAGTAACTGGAACTATATTTACACGTTAGAACAATTTCTAGAACAGGATGCTGTCGAAGTTACTGTGGTTTTTCAGAAAGATGGTGCACCACCCCATTTTGCCATCATTGTTCGTGACCACCTCAATGAAGTTTTCCCTAGGTAGGCGGATCGGTCGGGGTTCACTGAGAATTTGGGCGGCCCGCTCTCCACTATACATTTTTGTTTGGGGTTCTGTTATGTCCAAAATGTATGAAGTAAAGATCAACACCTAACAGCAATTGAGAAACCGAATAGCTGCAGCGGTAGCTGCAATCACACCAGCTATGCTGGCAAAAGTGTTTCGCTGTACACAAGAAAGTTGGAGTCTGTGCCGTGACTTAGGGGATCACCACATTGAAATTTACTGAGTTTATCATCCGGTAGTCATTACTTTCCATATGTAATAACAAGTTTGCCATAAAACATTGGTTTCACGAAAATGTCAAGAGACTTTTGAATCGCCCTGTATATAATGATATACAAAAAAAGGTATTCATTTCATACATCTAATTTACAGATAACTTTTTAATATATAAAAGATGTATATAAATTCTACGAACACCCAAAACAAAAGAAAAACCACATCTGGTTTGTATCCTCTATACTAAACTCCATGCTTTGAAGGTCTTGACATATCAACCGACTGTTAGCCTCACATCCACAGGTGTCAATCACAGAGGGGACTATCATCCAGCCAGTACAGCTGGTTTTGTCAACCTACAGCCGCTACTTTTTGTTTTGCTACCCAAATTCCTGACGATGCTAGGTGGACAAAGTAATAATAATAATAATAATAATAATAATAATAATAATAATAATAATAATAATATATAATAATAATAACAATAATAATAATAACAATAATAATAATAACAATAATAATAACAATAATAATAATGATAATAATAATAATAATGATAATAATAATAATAATAATAATAATAATAATAATAATAATAATAATAATAATAATAATAATAATAGCTTTATTTTATCTGGCAGAGTTAAGGCCTTAAGGCCTTGTCTACCACTCAACCAGGTTTTTAAAATCGATCCAGGCTTAATTCTATGAGAACATTTCTTCTGTAATAGGAACTTTAACTAGCGCAAGTCGCATGAATTTGCACCAATACGTGATGCTTTCAAATCTCAGCTACTGCGCATACATACAATGCAGTAATACATTTTTGAATAATGTTTTAACTGTTTAAAATACGGTGGTTAAGTGTTGAAAGTTATTTTAAAAACAAAGAAAAATGTAGAACCCGGGTTAATGATATGACATAGTGAAGCGTAAGTACTTGAGCTACTGTTATGCTGACTTCAACATCTTTAATGACCACTTGAAGATGTAATGTATATACCCCATATATCCTGCCGGGGACTCTCCTAGTGGGAGTCTCTTAAACAGGCTAATTTAGTTATACTTTTTTATCTAGAGATGTTAACTACTGACATGTGGTTAGCGCATCGCCTCAATTAGAATCTAGTAGCCAACTGAGATACCAATTAAATGGATGAAGGTCGGTTAAATTTTGCACAGAGGCCTTTTTGTTCAGAGCTGCAGTTCTATTACGAGCCTCAAAAATCTTCAGATTCGTGATCCACGTCTTAAAGTTATTCCCAAATAATTTGTCCTTGGATTTTTATATTATAAAAATCCATCGACACAGGCCCAGTTTGAACTCGCGATATTCGGGACTAGAGGCAAGGAACGTAACTACTAGATCACCGCGGCCGAATGGTGATGGTATACTATATAAAAATCTTAAATTATATCAACACCCGGTATCATAGCAGCTGCCGCCGTCTTCTGGAAACCAAGCGCCATTCCTCTCTGTCCAACCATTTATCTTCCTCCAATCCTCTGATAATCGAAGCCGCTTGCACACCCTCTATCCAGGTTTTCTTTGGTCTTCCTTTTTTTCTTCCTTTTCATTGGGATCCATTCCAAATAAGTTCAGGCAATATTTGCTCTGGCTTTTTTTTTGACATGACCATACTACTATAATATTTTCTTTTCTATAATGTTTATGATGTCCGGATACTTTTGTACAGCTATAATTTCCTTTATTTCTTTATTTTCTAATATATATATATATCCATCCATCCATACTAATTCTCCCCGAGGACAGGTCTTTCACTGCAATCATAGCATTTTTCATGCTATGCTTTGCAGCTTCACTAGGGAATTATAGGTGTGGTAGCTATATATATACCTATTGTAAAAAATAGTCCAAAAAGTAGCATCACCGGAAGCCACGGTCCTCCTCTATGCAGATGATATAGTCATCCTATCCAGAAATAAAATAGCTCTTCAGACGAACCTGGATAAACTACACGACTGGCGTACAGGAACGAACTAGAAGTTAACACAAGCAAAACTAAGTTTATGAAATTAAGACGAGGAGGAAACGTAAACAGGGACGACAAATTCAAGTATGGAAATGCCCAACTAGAACTAGCCAACTGCTACAAGTATCTCAGTCTAACGTTGCAAGTCACAGTAAAATCATTCACCAAGCACATCCAGGAAAGATGCAACTCACTAATAAAGGCCACGTTTGACATTCGAAATGTCGAAAAGCTGTCAATCGAAACAGCTATAAGACTATTTCACATCAAGATATCACCAATAGCGTGCTATGCAATCACCACATTCTGGACTCGGTTAACCATAGCAAATCTGAAAAGACTAGAAATGGTCAAAATTGCCTATCTCCGGAGAGTACTTAGGGTTTGAAGGTCAACGAGCTCCCGACTCATCATGTACCATCTAACCAAGACTGACTTCTTCATCAGAGAAATAACGTTAAAATATAACCTGCCACACACCCCGGCCTACGAAACACACATAAGAGAGAGAGAGAGAGAGAGAGAGAAGAAATAGCAGAGGATATAGACCGCGGATTCTTCCTAACCCCATCGATAAACACCGAAGAATGGTAGGAACCAAACTTCTCCCTAAGACACGTGTTCACGAGGACTGCCACACATGGATTCCACTACAGAATATGTACCAAAAAAGGGTTCCACCTCGCATCGAACCAGTGCCTCTGCAAAGCTATGTGACCACAAATGTCAACAATACCACCTTATTGACTGTACAGCAAGAAGAAAGCCTCTAAAATTCTATGCAGATGGCAAAAACTTTCAGTAATTGTATTATAATGTGCACAGTGTGTTTAATAAATCTTTATATAAAATTAATCATCTTATATTATGAGGAATATTTTAAGTACTAACGTAACTTTATTGTTGCTCTCTGAATGTAAGACAGAAAATATACCTAAAAAGAAAAATATGTATGTTAAAAATTACTTTCATTTACGTGAATACAACAAAATTTAGAATACAAAAAAGTCATTAGTATTTAATTACAAGCGTGTGAGTTCACACAAAGAAATGCTGAGAGAGAGTTTTTTCCTCTATGTTTTCATTTAGCTTACAAAACAACAAAGAAGTCGTTTATCTAATTTTACTCTCATTAATAAAGAAAGGCAGTGTCTGAAAAAAAAAAGAGATTAAAATGTTTACATTAACAGGATTCGGTTTAATTACAGACATGGTTATAATCAATACTAGCGAACATCACTTTTTACACACTATAAAATGCTTTTAAAACATATTTAAAATGTTTTAACATATTTCGACAAAATTGTTTCAAAGAAGAAACAATTCTACGCTGAGTTAAAATAAGTAATGAAACATTGCCTTTTTAATTCTCATTGGAGAATATTTTATTCAACTCACATATCATTAATAGAATATTAACATTAATTGATAGAATGTTAAACGTTCCTTTAAGCAAAGAAAATTATATTAAAGTATATTAATCATGTGAAAAACGGCTACAATAAGTATATAATAAATAAATTCGCAAAAAGGCAATGTAGTTAAGTAAACTATTAAACAACAAAAAACATGGTTAACACATATACAGGAAAATAAACCTCAAAATTTTCCAATAAATTAACGAAAGATGACTTAAACAAAGTAGCATATTGAACTGGTAACAAATTAAATAACACAATAAGCAATAACATTGAAGAAAATTATAGTTTCAATAATAAAGGAGTGTAAAAATTAACGTGTAAAACCACTGGAACAAATGTATATAGGAAGAACAAGCAGGAGTTTAAATAATGGATTCAGGGAACACCTTAGAGACTTAATTTATACCGAAGGAAAATCAAGTTACGCTAAACATGTTGTTCAGGCAGAATATCGCATGTTAGACATTGACAACACCCTCACAATACTGCACAAGGAGAATATCCCAGAAAAAATAAACGTACTTGAAGATATTGAAATGTTGAAGGAAACCAAGAGCAACCATCTTTTAAATGAGAACGCATCCAGTATGTTCAATCCCATGTACCAGATCATCAATAGTGTACCAGTATTGCATTCTGGGTCAGCAGATAAAGACATTTTTCCCTGCTCCTTCTGTTGATGATGTGACTATTTCCGAACGGCTACAGAGAAATAATACTTTGTAAAGTTCAGGAGACGGACCTGTTAGAAAACAATTTTATAATTTCATATTACAATTTTAATTTCATAACATATCCTGTCGGGATGGGCCTCTCTGGATAACAAGGTAGCTTGAAAACTAGGGGATCTCTAGTTATATCGCAACCAAAGTCGCTGGAATTCAAGTAGAAAATGTCTAGATTATTTGAGGAAGTTAGAAGCTAAAGAGCGAAAGTGCAAGTTTTGCAGTACTGAGAAAAACAGGTGTAAAGTGGAAGCTGTATAAGAAACTCGTAGGTAATTGTAAATGATAACACTGGTCGACAAGGTTTCCTTCAAAATAAATCTGATTAGTAAATCTAGTGCATTTTTCATACTGAATAATTCAGATATGTAGTCAGAATATTTCCATCAGGCATAGTTTTCTTTGTGACAGCTACTTTTTCAAAATTGATTTTAACATTCTCTTTGACCTGCCATAGGAACCTTTACCTTATATGTAGCGATTTTATTCAAGCTGTATTTAAGGGCTGTCTCTGATGAGCACGGTGAGCGTTTTCATCACCAAATTTCCAAAATGGAAAAGAGGTACCAAGGCAAGTGGAGTTCTAATATGCTGGCTGACTACTGTTGGACCAAGAAGAGAGATGTTCCAGATGCAAAATATGCCCAAAAGTCACTATTTACCATTTTCTAGGTAAGTCAGAATGAGTTAGAGTTAGATGGATTTTATAAAAATTATAAAAAATGTAAATGAATATCACAGAAATCTCTTGCCTGATACGAAAAAACTAATATGATATTTAAATTTAGGATAAAACATACTTCTAAAATCTCGTATTTTTATTCTCGTGAAAGAATAAAAATTTATTTTTGTCGACTAATGTTATCATAATTTATGTAGCCAAGTGTACATACTTACATCCCTTTTCCACTAAATACAATTATGCTTCAAGAATGTAATTGTGCACCAAAATATGTTTTTCTGAAAACATCAGTTACACTCCTCTGCTCTTAAGCGCCCCATTTAATGTAGTGATTTTCTTAGGGAAATCAAAGACTGTGGTTTCGTGTCGAAGAGATAGCATGGCCGTTAACATACAAGGATATGAAAACATTTGCCTGTAAAAACTTATTATATAATTATTCACCTATTGATATCTCGAATAGATTTACACAATAAATAGGCGATGGTAAAGACGATATTAACGTGATATTTTAATATTATTTATTTTAGTTTTTTTTAGTTCTTTATTCGGACGTAACGGGCAGACTGCCTTGAGCACCGTGACCGAAAGATTTATTGCTTTATCCCTGTGTATTATGAATGAATGGAATGTAATCTATTTTACGATGTTATGTGAGTTGTATTTCTTCTTTCGAGGCCGGAACACTAGGTCCCAATCTCATGACCTACACCGCCATTTTTACTTTGGCCGTCTGACTGCAAGAAGGAACTACAAAACCTCGTTGGCCCCTTTTACACTTTTTTATTGCTCAGGCTCGGGGTAAGATCTAGCACTCAGTTGTGGGTCCTACTAGATCCCCGATATGAGAAAAAATCAATATATCTGGGCGCCAACTGAACTATTTTTCGTAACATGTGATGAGATAAAATATTGTAATAGATTAATGAATGGAAATGAAGGAGAGAAAAGAGAGAATGGAGAGTGTTGGTGGGATGAGATTTGAGAAACAGGAGAACCCCAAGAATACTCTAAAATGTCCCGTTATAGCCCACCACTAATACTACTCTGGAACCGCCAGGATTCGAACCTGAAATCCCAGTCAGAGGAGCTGTGTTTTGGCTTACTTTACTCACTCATAATTTCAGCATGCTAATGACCATTGTGAAATGGTGATAAACGTCACAAGAGAATAAAATGTATAATATTCGGAAAGAATTCAAATAAAACAAACGTGTAACTTCAATATGAGACGGTTAAATAAAGTAGTCCAGTGGCGTGCATCGAGGAAAAGCACCTGAAGCATTTCTTCGGTAGCAATATTAATAATACAATCAATAACGTTTTGATAAAACATAACATTTCTTCGAAACATATAATAAGCTATTATATGTTTAATTGCACTGACCAACAAAAATAAAACTTTTTTGTCTCAGAAAGAAAAATATGTAATTCTGATAGTATTTTTTTCTCCTGAATTCAAATATGATATCGGTTTTTCTCCATCACCCAAGGTTTCCGACAGACAGGCATTTATAATTTCAAACACTTAAATATTTTCTACACTCGTAACTACACAATATTCGAACATTCGGTCTCACCTAGAATGTTAGAAATGACGATTTTATGCTATATTTCGCCTGTGGGACATCCCTCTTGATGGCCCAACAATAATCGGCCAGCATATTAGGATTCCATTTGCCTTGATATCTCTTTTCCATAGCTGAAATCTCCTGATGAAAGTGTTCCCGTGCTCATCGCTCACTACGCCGAGTTGGACAAATGGACGAAAAACGTTTATTAAAAAATAATTATTTAAATCCATTAATTGAAATTGAAATAAAAAAAACTGTGGGTGATGGAGAAATCCCGAATACATATTTGAAAACACTATAAAAAAACTGCATTAAGTACAACTTTTGGTACTCATGAGACAAAAATCATGTTGAACTGTGTTATATTGTTGGTACGAGTATTGGTGATAGCCGTTTCAATTTTCGTCTCGTATGCGTTCAGTGGCGATAGACAGTTGCTCATGCACCTCTGTTTATTACGTGCATTTTATTTTATTTATTTCATTTATTGATATATTTTATTTACCTAAAACCGAAGCGGACTTTGGATTTCTTTCATCTCACTCGATTGTTAGCGTACTATACAGTGGGTGCAGGTAGAATAGCAAGAAACCGTAAGTGAAGTTGCAAACAAACCATTGAGCGCCAATATAATGTTAAACAAAATATTTCAACGGTTTAATATGGTACAGTAAAAGCTACTTATTCGCGGGGGATATGTTCTGCAAATATGCCGCGAATACTGAAACCGCGAATATGGAATGGTAATTTGTATGGGTACATAGAGCATACGTTCCAAGGTTCCAAAATAAAATTGTAAATATAAAAATAAGATCAATTAATGAGAGATTATGAACAATTTCTATTAATTATTACTGTCAGGCTCAGGCAAGGGCTTAAACACCCTAGTAATGTTTTGCCGCTTTTAAAAGGTCTTTCAATTCAGATTGATATTCAGCTGTTAATTCAGCGATAGAATTCCTTATTTGTCTTCGGATTTATTGATGAATTGTACAATTAATTCATTAACATCGAAACAGCGAGAAATAGACGCAAACGACTCGTCAACGCGTAAACAGTCAAGCATTTCTATTTTTACTTTTAAGCAGCAACACTATTTTTTTCAGCTTCGGAACTAATTTTCTTTCCTTTTACTTGACGTTATAAATTGGCAACAATGCTCATGAGACACATATTATTCAATCAAATTTATGGCAACGACGAAAATTATCATAAGTAATGCCACGAGTGAATTTATCTAGAGAATTTGGAAATCATGAGTAGCATTTGTTAGGACTATTTAACGAATAGAATTAAGCTGTTTACTCACAAAACATTGTTTAACTATAGTTATTTTAAAATATTTATATATTTAATGTAAACGGCGATGTTAGAAAACAAATCAGAAATGTGAGGTTATGTTCATTCACTGCACCTTGATCGTATTATTTATTGCCAAATAAGATCGCAATATTGTAAGAGTGCACCCAAGTGGAGAAATAATGAAACACATCAAACTATATATCATAATCAACATTACGGGTTATTCATTAATTTTTTTAGTAAACAACTCAGTAAAATCAAGGAATCTTTTCATTATTTGCTATATTCAATGTATTTGTTGGAGAAAAATAATGCTTTGACCTGTTCAGAACATTAAAAAGGAGGAGCTTTCTTTATCACAAAATCAAGAGCTAATAAAGATAAATCGATAAAGAGCGAGGTGAAACACGACTGTCATTGGTTGTAAAACATCAATTGAAACGTGATTGGTCATTTGACTAGCATTTGTGGCATGAGTTAAATAGTCAATAAGAAGTTGAGACAATAAAACACCTTACGTAGCGAGGGCGGCATGTATCAAAGGACCTAACGTCACTGACTTTTAACAATGAATTTTAGACACACATGTTAGTGACAGAAAGGTATGTTTTACTTTGATATTTATTTGTACATTTGGTTTGAATCGCTCTTTGTAAAAGCTGCCTTGGTACGTGCCTGCAGTAAAAAAAAAAAAAAAAAAAAACTGTTGCCGATGCATTAATAAAGGAAGTAATCCTCCTAATATACTGACTGTATCCGAGAATAAATACATTTTTAACCGCGAATATAAGAACTGTGTCGCAAATTTTAACCCGCCAATAATGAAAACGCGATTAACCCTTAAATTCGTAATGTATCCTTTTGGATACATCAGTTGGTTTAATTAATTTTATATTTTAAGTAAATCAGAAGAAAACGAACAAAAATAAACCACTTAAATGTGTGTCTAATTGTACAATATACCTAATAGTAACAGTTACACAAGCTTTCGTTTTCACTGCGGTCCGCCACATTCAAATATCTAACAGAAGAAATTTGTGTTTTGCCAATTTAAGGGTTAAGGGAACCGCGAATAATGAGCTTTTACTGTAGTGTCATTGATTATTGATGATTCATGGCGTAGCCCATTGTTGGGCCATAGGCTCTCCTTTCCCAGGAGTTTATAGACCAAGGTCATTTTTACTTACCTTATTTATCGAAAAATGTCATGAGTGGCGTGCGGTCAACACACCCAATGAGACATCTGGCAGGCAACTAAGTTACTACTAAGATGTTTGAGGCAGGTCGGTAAATTTTGCTTAGGCTTCTTTGTTCAGGCTTAAGGATCTTTTACGAGCCTAAAAATCTTCAGACTCGGGACCCACGGCTTAAATTCCCTCCCGGAGAAATTGCCCCATGGATTTTTCCATCCTAAAAAGTCCATCGACTACGGCCGGGTTTGAACCTGTGACCTTGGAACCAGAGTCAAGGAGCATAACCAACTAGTCCACTGCGGCCAACGGTAGTGTCATTACGGTATATAATTTGTTTGAGTACTTGAAACTATATTCTCGAAATTCTAGTAGAAGAGGAAGTTCTTGAAATTATTTCAATTGCAGCCCGCGTATCGAAAAAGTTAGAACGGTTTTAGGAAATGGTTATCAAATTTATTTCCTATGGGAGAGAAATGTAATTTCAATTCGACTGGACTTGTGAGACAACCTGTCAAAGTGTGATGGGTAAATTTCTTATTTTCTATAAAATTTCGTTTATTGATAGCTCTAATGCATATAAATTAATATTCGGCTAATAATTATTGTAATGTATATTTTTAAACTACTGTGACTTTTATCAAAGCAACCTAACCGTCGATTTACTATTGTAATTGTTCATTGTTATCACAAATGAATTTATGTAATAAAATGTTATAAAGAATAATATAGTACCTTATATTCTATCCGTCTTCTTCAATTATAATTGATTTTTAATAAAAATATCTTGTTAAATAATTAATCATGAAGGCCTTTCGAAAGTGCCAATTGGCATGCCGTGGAAGAAACACGTTTTTGAAAGGCCTTCATGATTAATAATTCAAAAAAAGTTTTTTTCTTGATTAAAAATCAATTCTATTTGAGGAAGACGGACGGAATAAAAGGTACTATATTATTATGTATAACATTTTGTAGTAATTCATGTCCGAAATCGTATCGTTTTCCTGCAACATTCAAAATACAACGAAACACGTTACTCTCTCAGACGCCTCTTGCTTACCGTCTGGCTTCACTTACAACAATGGCTCGATGTGTCGATTCCTTAGTCCTGCAACATCCGCAGCAGCCATAACTCGCGCCAGTATATGTTTTCTCTGATGCCACAAGTATCTCGTAAATCAGGGATTTCATGTGACCCCAGAGGTAATGGTCTAGCGGGGGCCGTTTGGAGAACATACAGTGTCTTTGGCGCTGAAAATGCGGGAGAATTGAAAATGTGTTGTATTTTGCGTGAGTGTAACGGGAAATCGGTACGATTTTAGTACATGAGTTCCTACGCTAAACATAACCGTTTTGGTCCCCACTACACGTCTCAAAGTCTGTAATGGAATACTGTTACACTCTGTATATAATAATCAGTGTTTTGGCTACGTGAATGATCATTGCACGCCACTGAAATAGGGCGAGCACTGTAAGCAATAACATTAGCTAATTAAAGGAAGACAAATATAGGGCAGAAATTGCTAATAAAGAGCTTTGAGTGGAAAAATAAACATTCTATGTGTAACTCTTGAAAAGAAAATAAAACAAGAGATTAGTAAAGCTATTTATTTTATATATACGGATTGCGCTTCCAAACATTCAGCATACTGGGTATGTGTTCGACATTGGGCAAGAAGTGGCCGTTAACCGAAAGTCGTTGAAGGATTTTGGGGAAATAAATATCATAATTTATTATGAACACAATATTTTACTAACATAAATAACAGAATAAACTGAAATAGAAATAAAATATTTTTCTCCATCTTTAAGGAACTGATCTCGCCTTTTCTGACATCGATTAATTAATTCCAGGAACACTTTTTGGAGCAATACTTATAATATTCCTCGGTTTTCCTGCGTAATGGCCGTCTTTACTTCTTCCAGAGTGTATGGAATATTATGATGAACTTTTTGTTTGAATATCCCCTTTAAATAAATATCACACACGCATGTAAAACTCGGACAATATAATTAGACATGGATTATGGCAGTCACGTTCCCTGGATTTGAGCACGTGTGACATTTATTTATGTGGGATATTGAAACAAAAATTTTATCATAATAATCCACACACTTTGGACGAATTAAATATTATAATTACACGAAATATCCGCTGAATATCACAAGCAGTGCTCCAGAAAATATTCCTAAATCGATGTCAGAAATGCGTAGATCAGGATGGACAACATTCCAAAAATTTATCCGAGAATATTAGTAAAATATACCTATTTAGTTTCTATTTCAGTTTATTCTGTTATTTATTTCAACGATATACGATGTTCATGTGCGGGTTAGGTGAGGGAGAATAGTTTAACCTCTCTAATAAACCACGGTTACTGCTACCATTTGTGCGGGTTAGAAACCACGCTTCTACTACCATTTGTGGCGTTTATTAACCACGCTACTACTACCATAAATCCGGGATCGGGTTTTGTTACTGCTGTCTCTATTAACGTGGATCTGCTTTCCTGCAAGGTTATCAATCACGAAGTTGCTTGCCTTGGGCCCATAGAAGGCAGCAATCGATTCATCTTTCTCTCTCAGATATATTGACATAAATAAATAATGATTCTCAAATACATAGAGTGAGTGAAAAGGATAATAATTGTGATTCAAGAAAGTTAAACAGCAAAATAGCAAGGGAGCTGGAAATAATTTCCTACGTGAGTGAATTTCCGTATAGAATTGAAAACAACTACGTGCACATCAGTAAAGCCGCAGATAAATAGTATAAAAGATGACCTTTAATAGAAACAAGTTGTCTGAATTAAAAACAAATTAACAAAGACATTTGGATCATTCAATTTAAACAAAAATATAAACAAATAAATAACGATATTCTTACAATAGAAATAACCACACCATACCTCACGCCACACTCATGCTAACGTCCGAACCAGGAGCCACTTCTTCCCTGGTCTGCCGGACCAACTAAACCACGCCGCTTCTCGGCTTCAGACCAGCTTGTCCATTAGAGCTTCAATCGCATCGCGAACTGGATGCTGATTCAAACTTTGAATCTGCTCAAAGAACAAAACGATGAATGCTTGAATGATTGAATGATAACGTTCTGCTAGTGCACCACGTATATGAAGGTTCTGAGGTAGAGGGGAGATGCGCCGTAGACATTGCGCAGCGGGAAGGGTAAAGAGTAGAGAGAGGGGGTAAATACAAGGAGAAAGGGATATTGGCATAGTTCATAAATATTCCAGTCTAGGGAGGAGAACGACGTTACAATAATGAGCCGAAAAACAAACTTTCGGTTCATTCATATTCGAATCTATTTCCATCCCCAAAATCCTTCAACCGAATTTACTAACATTTTATGCCGGAAAGGTTTCTAAATTCAAATCGTTATATATTAACATGCTACTGTACAAGTTAATGACAAACGCAGAAAATTGGACGAATGTAGCATATTTTTGGACAGGACGCGGAAAAGAAGATAAACACTCATTCGTGAATAAGGAAATATGAAAACAAAGTGTAATTATTACTACTAAGTAATTATATACTACTTATCTTAACTGTTTAATTTGTAATGAATTATTTTATATTTATCTATACAAGACATTGATAAGGACTAGGTTATCTGATAATTATTTATCATATTACTATTATCGGAATTATTTGTGACAATGTATGT
The DNA here is from genome assembly GCA_030220185.1 of Diploptera punctata. Classification (NCBI taxonomy): domain Eukaryota; kingdom Metazoa; phylum Arthropoda; class Insecta; order Blattodea; family Blaberidae; genus Diploptera; species Diploptera punctata. The sequence goes on from JASPKZ010003435.1 coordinate 78,937, forward strand.
CGTGATTTTCTCTTAGGAATTGTACATATCTTCTAATTTCAGTTCCATATCTTACAATAGTCCACCGCTGTGGTCTCGAGGCCTGCCTTGTCACGCAGCGGGCCCGGGTTCGATCCCCGGTCGGGGCAGATTTCTGGGCGAGGTATTTATCGGGGTTTTTCCTCACCTGTAAGACAAATACCAGGAAAACTTTAAGGTCCAAACGGTCCCCGAAATCATATGGCCATCATCGTCACCCTTATCATTATCATCATCATCGTCATCATCATCATCTTTCACCGGTGTGGAAAGCAACGGGAAGTTACCACACCTACAATTCCCTAGTAAAGCTGCAAACATAGCATGACAATGCTATGATTGCAGTGAAGGACCTTCCTTCGGGCAGAATTACTATGGATGGATGGATTTTAGAATAAAACATTTAGTATTTATTGATAATTAACAATAAATGTAGCTTATATATTCAGATATGAATGGTGTACACATATAATCATACACAAACTTATACAGTAGTCATTACGCACGTAATTTTACACATCAAAGTTGGAGATGACTTTTCAACATATAACTAAGTACACGAGAAATCCGCGGAATATCATAAGCAGTACTCCAGAAAATATTCTTGGAATTTATTAATCTACGTCAGAAATTACTGTATCAGGAGGTACGTTTCCAAAATATATAAAAAATGCCAGAAAAATACTTTATTTCTATTTTAGTTTATTCTGATATTTTTTTAGTGAAATGTTTTCATATTTTGATCTACATCTTACCGCAAAATCTTCAATGTGTCTTGGAGAATGGCTGCTTCCTGCCCGGTGATGGGATGATACCGAGTAAGCTGAAAGATTGTTAGCCTCTTTGCAGGTCTCTGTATATCCATCTATTCATAGTAATTTTACCCGAGGGCAGGATTTTCACTGCAATCATAGCATTTTTATGCTATGCTTTGCAGCTCTTCTAGGGATTTATAGGTGTGGTAGCTTACCGTTGCTTTTAACACCGGTGAAGGATGATGATAATGATAAGGATGATGATGATGATGGGCGGATGATTTTCGGGGA